>JAFBJW010000303.1:464412-484754 GCA_016785235.1 Pseudorhombus dupliciocellatus | reverse complement strand
CCCTGGGTCAGCTGGCCCGTCCAGGTAGGGGCTCCTGAATTAAATCATTCACCAATGTTTTCATTGGACATTATTTATATGCCATTTTTACTCAATAAATACATTAATTAATGAATAGGAATAAATAAATAACCAACCTGCACTTACCTGTATGATACTTACCCTTGTCTGCTTCTGTCTGTGTCCTCCTGTCTGTCTCTAGGGAGACATTTCCACAGTTACAACTCAAATATAATTGGTACAAAATACAAAACCATCAGAGTTCACACAAGTATTACCCGAGACAACATGTCCTCAGACAAAGTCAAAGCTCGACACTAAACATCTGATTCAGACACGGGAAGAATCTCAAAATGGCGGATCCCGCTCAAGCGCTGCGTCATGGTGCGCACTCACTCACCTCAGCTCTGTCCTCGCCTCTCTCACCTGTCTGTCTCGCCGTGTCAGGACGGACTAACGCTGTGGAGACAGAGTTTAGCGCGGACACCCAGTCAAAAGTCAAAGCTCAACATCTGAATCAGACACGGGAAGAACCTCAAAATGGCGGATCCCTCTAAAGCGCTGCGTCATGTGCACACTCACTCACCTCAGCTCTGTCCTCGCCTGTCTCACTGTGTCAGGACGGACAGCTCGTGGAAAACACGGACTAACGCGGTGGAGACACAGAGTTTAGCGCGGACACCCAGTCAAAAGTCAAAGCTCGACGCTAAACATCAGAATAAGACACGGGGAGAACCTCAAAATGGCGGAACACACCAAAGCTCCAGCGCTGCGTCTCACGACGCGCACGCTCGCTCGCTCGCTCACTCAGCTCTGTCCTCGCCTGTCTCTCTCGCCGTGTCAGGACGGACAGCTCGCGAAAAACACGGACTAACGCGGTGGAGACACTGAAAGTTTGGCGCGGACATCCAGTCAAAAGTCAAAGCTCGTCGCTAAACATCAGAATAAGACACGGGGAGAACCTCAAAATGGCGGAACACACCAAAGCTCCAGCGCTGCGTCTCACGGCACGCACGCTCGCTCACTCACTCAGCTCAGCTCTGTCCTCGCCTGTCTCACCTGTCTTGCTGTGTCAGGACGGGCGGCTCGTGGAAAACCCGGACTAACGCGGTGGAGACGCTGACAGTTCAGCGCGGACTGATGGAGCCGCGAAAAGTGAGCGGGGAAGGGAGGGGGGCGGGGCTACAGGGATCACCCCACAATCAACAGGAAGACAAGACATGTCGATCACAGATAAACCGATTGACACTACAAATTACTGGAGGGACAAAGTCACTGAGACATTCAGCTGCTTCATCACAAGTCCATTAATTTAATTAAATATGTACTTTCATATAATTTGTGTCCATTATAATTAAATAGATAAATATGTCAATTAACAATTAAATGTTTTTAATGTTACTCAATATTAGCGTCTAACACTGTCATGTCATTAAATGAAACTAATAAAAGTGCCTAAACCTGCACTAGTTTAAACATGTCTCTGTGTCCTCACTTTTGTTGATTCTTTAACACTGCTTGATTGTCTCACCTGTGTCTTACAGCTGTGAAGGTCAAGAAGCCGATCCAGACCAAGTTCCAGATGCCAGTGTTGAACTGGGTCGCGCTGAAGCCCAGTCACATCAACAGAACTGTTTTAGAATCCATGCTTCAGGTGCATCTTTCAACGCGGTCACATGAACATCAATACGTCATCACGTCTGTCTCTCAGGCCCAGGACGTGGAGGAGTTCCAGGAGGTCTTCCACACGAAGGCTCAGGGTCCAGCTCTTCGACTTGGTCTCGACAGAAAATTCTCCAGGAAGAGGCATCAGAAGTTTCACTGCTCAATAAATTTCACCATCACACTGATGAAAGCCAGTCAGGGGTCAGAGGTCATCTGAGCCATTCACATGTAGGTCACCCTGCGCACATGAGAGCATGTCAATCACAAACAGGTTACAACCAACAACAACAAAACAGAGACATGTTAAAAAAAAAGGGACACTTCTTTATGATCCACTTGGTCCCAGCCTCAGGTTGAAGACACTGGTCATAATGGGCTGATATAAACAGCCAATCTCTACTTCCTGTTTGTGCAGCTTCGACCTGAGGACTGCGCACATGAACTTTGTTCAGCGTTTGTCTTTCCAGCCGACCGAGGCCGAGGTCAAGACGCAACGTCAGTGTGAGAGAGACAGGAAACCAGTGGAGTTGCTGAGCAACAAAGTTCGATTCATGATACAGTTCAGTCGCATCCAAACAGTCAACACACAAACATCATGACCTTCATGGGAAACTTGACACAAAACATCCAGATGTTAATCCTGGTTAGACAGACAGCTAAATGTGGCCTGGGACCTGTCCTGTGGTAGCTAGCCCTAGTCTGGCTGATCAGGGTTGGGGGCATCACAGGTTATTTTACAAACAAATCATTAGTAGCCGACGCATTAGTTTTGTGTGTAAAGCTCACACAGCTGTTGATTTGGACATGTGGAGTTGAGCCAACAATCTAAATGTGTATATGTCATCATATGAGCTGTGCTTATGCTCCCTGTGTCCTGGTGAACTTGGTTATATATTCTCAGGACAAAGCAACCAAGTTATGCTGAGAGTGTTATGTACGTACATCTGTGACATATCCGTGGATATTTGTGTCACTGTTCTGATTCCTCCTTCAGGAATAAGTGGCGTTGTTATGACTGATCACAAGTGATCGACTGCTTTTAGACACAGATGACACATATATATTGTTATATAGCCTCATTCCACCATGTGCTCTGTTACTTTCAAATAGCACTGAACCATGTGGCTTTGAGCAAACAGACGACACATTTTATGAAAATCTCCAACTTCTATTATTTGGTCCAATCAACACAGCACAGGAGGGTCAGCCTCCAAACAACATGTCACTCCTGTTTCATCATTTGAAGTGACAGCGGATGTTGAATGTTACTTTCCAAAATAAGAGAGTAACTGTTATGATTACACAGAGGCTGGACCCGAAGATGCAGACGAGGGTAGTAAGGTAAATCAAAGTTTATTTAAACAACAACCAAGGGCGGTGCACAAAGGCAGCAAACAAAAAAACTAACCAACTAAAAACAACCAAAGGCTTGGCGAGTAAACAAGAGGAGGCAGGCCACTCAGGGAGGGAGCACACGGCCGAGGGAACGTGGAGGAGCAGTCAGGTGAGGGTAAGGCCACGGGGAGTCTCAGTGGGACAGGAGAGAGGTCTGAGGGGCTGGGTCCGAGGAGAGGTAAGGAGGGGGTCCAGAGATGGCTGAACTCACGGGAGGTGGGGGTCAACCACGCCTCCTGGAGAGAAGTAGGGGGAGAGAGAAAGAAAGCAACCAAACAGCCAAAACGAACGGGGGATCGAATCCCGGAAGCAACATGAGTAGATCGTGACAGTAACTACTTACTTCCACTGAGACCCAGAGTTAGCACCTGAAACTGTGGTACAGTTTACAGTAAGACAAGAATATGGGCAAAAAACAAATTTAACAAGGAAAAAATGTAGTGAAAGTCCTAAGAGAATATTTGTGATAACAGAATATATTGATTAAAATAATTTAGACAAACTGTCATTAAGTATATTACATGTGATGGATGAGATTCTTTTATGGTTTTACACTTGGGAGGGGGGCACTTTTACTTCTTACTTATGGTCTCATAGACCTGTGAGGGAGGAGGAGAGGAGGCCAGGGCCAGCCGTAACCAGCACTGCCTCCCTGGAGTACCTGTGTGTCTCTCCCCCCTTCAGTCTGACAAGGACCAGCCCTGCAGAGCATTGCCTTCCAGGTCAACTAAAGGGATGGGATCACCAGAGCCAGCCTTGATGACCATTGCCTCCCTGGGTCACCTCAGACACTTGAGGATCCATATCAGTCTTCCTCTCAGAAAGTGAGGACCAGCCACGACAAGCATTGCCTTCCTCCTCACTGTGAGGGCTGGAAGGAACCAGGGCCAGCCGTGACCAGCACTGCCTCCCTGATTCTCCTGTGACTCTCCCTTTCAGACTGACAAGGACCAGCCCCGCAGAGCGTTGCCGACCAGGTCATCTCAGGGGATGGGATCAGCAGAACCAGCCGTGATGACCACTGCCTCCCTGGGTCACCTCAGACACACACCTCCTGACCTTCGCTGGATCGCACCTGGCGTCAACACATGCAGACAAAGTCACAATGGATGATTCATACATTAGAAACAACTTTGTCACATCATCAACCTGCTCGACATTCTAAACAGTCATCAGTTCATACACCAATATTATCAAATCTGTCCTGGACTTATCTCACACTGTGTGCAAATTCACTGTTTTACTCTCACGTGTGCATTTGTGAGTGAGCTCAACGTACAAGTGAAATAACTCCATGTCAGCGGTCAACAGGCTCATGTGTTATACACAGAAACAACCTAAATTAGCTCCTGTGTGTTCTAAGGCAAAGACAGACAGGTAAGGGACAGAACTCCACCGGCCCACAACCCGTCCAAACACGGAGCCACCGAGCTACAGAAGGAATGGGAGGAGTCACAGTGAGGACACTGCTGCCTGAGTTTCCGGAAGGTTCCGCTAAAGCCACACCCCCACCAGCCAAAGGGTTCATTCCAGATGATAAACGACGATGTCACCACCTTCCTGGCTCAGTCCCACCTGTCAAGACAACAATCATTTAGTGGATTCACCAGATTCCCTCCTCATCTTACTTTCACGCTCATTATTGTTTTGTTTTCAATGTTTTCTTTAACGTTGTAATTTACAAATTAAATCTTTCACAAAAAAAGGGGGGGTTGGGGGGGTGTCCCTGTGGCCAGGTTAGGGGGACGTCAACATTACAACACATACGACTACTGACCAAGAATCAACAGAAAACTGACTCTGATCCAAACTTAAGAAGTCTTTTTCCTAACGTGGCCACAGAACCCGCCAACCTGTGTCCCTCCTCCTCCCTCCAAAGGCTCCACCTAACAGCATGCAGCCTCTGCCAGCTGCTTTGCACCATCACAAGTACAGTGTCGACACATGGAGCTCTGTGATAAAAGAAGAGAAGGAAGATCTGTTCAGAATGAAGAGCCATAAACTGTCCTTGTCTCTGTCCTTGGTGCTGAAACACACGATAAACAAGAAAAATACATTGAAGTGTAAAGTACCTACAGTTTTGCTTTCAATGTACTGTACTATATTAATAATACCATGTAAATATATTTTCATAACTCACAAAAAAAATTACTGCAGCAGTCTGAAAGAAAGCTGCTTCCTGTGGGTGTTTCTATTATTTCACAATAAAAGCATAAAAATATTTTTCCCCAAACAGATATGTCAACACAATTCATAATAATCAATTATTATTATTATTATTTTTATTATTATTACCATTTACTTAGAAGTCATCTTTCCCCATTTGCACTCACGTAAGTTGAGAGGGGCTGAGATCAGTTCTTGCGTCCACAGGACATATCGCACATGTGCTCAAACACAGTACACGTACACACAGCGTGTTGAAACAATACATGTACACACTGACAATCTGCAGCAGCTTCTTCATCGTGTTAGGAGGGGGGTACTTCATCATTACATCGACACAAATTCAAGTCCCTCGTTGCTCATTAATACTCATGTTGCATGGCAAGCTGTCAGAGGTCAAAGGTCACATCCACCCACTCTCCCGGGACTCGGTCCATCCACCTACATGGCCACCGTAGCCTCCCGTCTCCATCGTCCTCTGTCCCCAGAGCAGCTCACCACTCCATCAGGTGTCACTTTATTATATCCAATAAGTATTCAATGTCAACCGCTCACCTGGCATCCTCTCACCTCTGTCATCATGGTTAAAACTCTGCTCTGGTGACTCGCTCCAACATGCTCTGAACAACTCTTGCCCGGTCTGTAAGAAAGACGTGTCTGACAGTGATCATCTACGACCAAGAAAAAGGTCACGTCACATCATCAGCTTCAAGACAGATCATGTCACCCATCCTTCTCCATTCTTCCTCAGTCGGGCTTCAGCATGCTCATGTCACAACCTCACACACTGAGCCTCAACAACAGGAAGCCCAGGTGAGACCTTCAAAATAAAAGCCAGCTGACTCACCTGCCATCCCCGGAGACGCTGCTCTGGAGAGGGTGGAGGAGCTGGAGGAGTGCATGGCCACTGTACTGTCCACTGTGCCTCCACAGTCACATTCAACTCCTCCCCTAAGTACCATGTGACAGGAGTGCTGGCGTTTCGTCCTCTTTACTCTCCTCAAATGGAGTCGACTAAAAACTGAAAAATGAACAGTGCTTCACAGCAGCAACAATCAATGCAATGTTTTCACATGGCACAGAATGTCAGCTCAGAACACAGCCTTATGCTACTCATGCATCACTGGACACGTGGATGTAGAAAATGAAGCCATGCTTAGAATAGTTCAACTAGAGAAGGAGCTGGCTCACCTGTGTGTCAGTTACCGTGGAAACACAGTCAGACAACACGCATGATGGGGCTCACCGACTGCAACGTGCACGCCCACGCCAGCTTTCAGGTGCACGCGCTGCAGCGCATCGTGCGCCAGAAGGACCAGACCGTCCGGCGGGAGAGTCGTCTGGAACCACCCCCTCAGGAGGCGCGGCACGTAGGAGGACCCAGAGAGGAGAGAGCCACAGGGGCATGGCCAACGCTGCCTCTCTTCCCTTTGATGCTCCGTGTTTAATGTTGGATGTTACAGTTGCATTTCACATTTCACCGTTCATCGCCAACGGATCCCTTCAGTCTCACTGTTTGAAAGACAGAAAACACAGCGGCTCATTCAGTCGTGACCCAGTCAGTCAGCTGACCTCCACTGGTTCACTCATTGTCACAGGTGGGACACGTGTTCTAAACGTGTGCGTGCTGAGGTTAACCCTAACTCAGAGGACACACCTGCTGCTCTGATTGGACCAAACTGGATCCTCTGGGATCGTCATCTCTCTGCAGGGACGGAGGACAAATCACAGGCCTCACATCATCAGGACAGAGACGTCTCACAGCTTCTTGTCTTCAGATGTCCTCTGTTTGACGAGACAACACATTCAAAGACTGAGAGGTTAGTTCCTAAAAGGGACCATGAGAAAACCAGCATAGCAAAATCCAGTTCTTATTCTTCATTCTAATTAAACATTATAACAGGAAATAATAAAAAACCTCCAGAGACACGAGGCCTTAAATACATAACATTAGTTCAGCTGCAGTATAACACACGGATACTGTTGCAGTGTAAATGAAACAGATCCTCCAAATACTTTCAAATCTTTAAAACCCGTCTGTGTCCTCCTGTCTGTCTCTAGGGACACATTTCCACAGTAACGACTCAAATATGATTCAATTGGTACACAATACAAAACCATCAGTTTACCTGCTCACTCCTCCTCTCTTCTCTCCAGGTGCGTTCACAGTCCACTCCCTCCGTTGGAATTTTCGCTTCTGCTCACCTTTACAGTATTTGGCTCATGTACAGATTCAAACTTCACTTAAAATCAGTTTTAGATGCATGCACTCATATTACATACATACATACACATATGTTTGATACCTGAACAGACCCATGAAAAATCAACATATTAGTGACCTACCACCACAGGCCCAGATCTTCCACGGGGCTACATGACTCTCAGCAGTGAAGGTCCAAAAGCCGATCCAGACCAGGTTCCAGACAGCGGTGTTGAACTGGGTCGCGCTGAAGCCGAGTCAGATCAACGGATGACGATGCTTCAGGCGTTAAGGTGTTAGTCTTTAAACGTGGTCATATGTCTCTCAGGCCCTGGACGTGGAGGAGTTCAGATGACTAATCACGTCATGTCACTCACCCGTGAATCTCACCAATTCTGGCCTAATTAATGGGGGCGGAGCTTGGTTTCACGTATCTATGACAACAAAGGATTTTCAACAATGGTTGTCATCCTGTGTCCTGACGACCCTAACGATCTGAAGATGCTGCAGAGAAAAAGCTCAGGCCAGGGGACATGTGAGAACAGTTTGATGGTGCGCTGCCTTGTTCTACCCCTAACTCGACCCCAACTTGAAAACAAGGTCAACTTTATGGTCACCTCTATCATCAGGGAGTCTGCTGAACAGGGCTGGTGGTGAGCGTGTGTATATGTGCGTGTCTGAGATGACACTCTATCTGACCTCTCAGGTTTCAGTACAGCAGGCAGCGCAGGCGAGGCCAGTGAACACCAGTGGAGGACAGACAGACACTTACAGTGAGAGACAGACGGTTTCCTCTGAATGTTTTCAGGAGAAACGACAGAAACAGGTCAGTGTCAACTCTCCGCTCTTCCTGTGAGTCGCTGCCTTGAGCCGAGCGCCGCTGGTATGTTGCTGTGACGGGTCGTAACACAGGAAGTCTGATGGATTATCACATATATGTGGTTACTGAAGATATATGTGCTACAGCAGTGATGACAGAGAAGCTAACCATTAGCTTAGCAGCTTGTCAGCTTGCATTAACTCCCAATGTTGGTTTTCTCTACTGAACAACAATTCATTTTATAATGTTTGCATGAGAATCCCTTTTCTTTTAAGATGACTATTTGTGAACGACACATTTCATGAACATTACCTTAGTGACGATGACACACGAGTCTATGTGCTGCACACTCATGTTGATTTCTGCAAAACACTGATGATGTGGATCAATACAACGCAGACTTTCACTGAACTGAATTTCACACAGTCATTGTATCAAACTTGATCCATCGCTCATTTTGAAGTTTGGGATGAGAGCAGGTTCAGATCTGAGGTCACTGTGCCACCATGGCGTCGCTGGAGGGTCAGCAGACGTCCAGGCCTCGGCCAAGGTGAAGTCCTCAACGTCTTCCTCCACGTTGCCATGGCAGCTGAGAGCAACAGTATTCTATTAGTTTGCATTAAATTGTACATGAACGTGCAATATATTCTGAGTATTATTCTACACACACACACACACACACACTATATATACAGTTTTATTTTAGTTGAGCTGACAGAGGGAGAGGAAATGCCGAGCGTCTCTGACTGAGTTCAACAACATTTTGCCATCTAGAGTTACACACACACAGATACAATCCCACTGATGCGCGTGCACACACACGATCAGAGCAGCAGCTGTGGCTCATCCACTCACCAGAGTCGGCCATTTGATCACCATCTCTCTCATTCGAGCGTTTCCTTTGACAAGAAACTGAAACCCAAACTGTCCCTGAGGCTGAGCCAGCGATGAATGAATGACAGGGCGACTGTGGGAAAGCAGAACTTGCCGTAAACACGGAGGACGAAGACGAGGCAGTTCCAGATGTTCTGGTGATGAGGGCTGGTGTGGACCAGCTGTAAACATCTGTGAATGCACTCAGATGAATCAGTCACTGTGGGATCTCAGCACTCAGCCTATCTAACATATTAATGACCCCCCCCCCCAGGGTCAGGTCAGGGTTAACCCAGTTGCATAGGAACAATGGTTACGTTTTTATAAATCTTGCACACTAACGCTGCATTCACACTGCACTGAACTATGTGTTTGACAAATGGAACAGCTAGTGATGACCACTCTGACTCCGGCCTTCTGAGTGCAGGGCCGCTCCACTTCCAACTGAGCTTCAATCCTAACTCAACATCTCAGTCAATAATTATTATATTATTGCATTATTTTCTACATCTTGTAGCGTGTGTGTGTGTGTGGGGGGGGGGGGGGGGGGGGGGGGGGGGGGGGGGGGGGGGGGGGGGGGGGGGGGGGGGGGAGCTGGGTCATCGTACTCTGTAATTTTACACTGGAGGGTCAAATTGAAGACTTGCAACAGCTGCAGCCATAGTGACGGTTAGGGTGGGGCTTCTGGATCTGGCTCCATGCACAAGTGTGTGTGTGTGTGTGCACGCGCTGTTGTGAACTTTTCAACAAACACTTTGAATGTGTTACACATAAATGTTTATAGGGTTTGCTTTAAAGCAGGGGTGCCCAATACGTCAATCGCATGGCATTAAAACGTTGACGTCAGCCTATGATATGTTTTGCAAATTTATAGTAGGTAGAATCTAACTGGTAGATCATTTTGACTTGGTCATTTTATAAGTATCTCGCATGCTGGAAAAGTGTGTGCACCCCTGCTTTGAAGCTTCACCCCCCTGCTGACTGCACAGAGGTATAAAGTATAAAGTCTGTAAGTTTTTATATGAGGGCTCATTGCAAGACTTTTTCAAAAATTTTGTCCTAAAACGTTGATATTCAGGCTTCTTGTGTTTTGTCTGCACTGTCAACGCATTTCTTTTATACTAGATGTATTTGGTTTCACTGTCACATGTTCCATGGTGTCACTGTCGCCTTTGTTTCCTTCTCAGTTGCTCGGTGGAGGTGGAGCTGATGTCAGGATGGCTCCGGTGCTGCCCCCTGTTGGTGCTGAGGTCTTCAGACGCTTCACGCCTGCTTCGCTAGTGCAAATCCAACAGCGACATGAAGCCGAAGAGACGGAGCGTCAGAGAAGGAAGGAGAAGAACACGGAGGTGAATATTTGCTCAGCGAAGCCACGCCTCTCTGTGCATTCATCAGTGCTCTTGATCCTGATTGGCTGTCTGACTCACAGGTAGCAGAGGAAAATCTTCCCAAACCAGCGAGCGACCTCGAGGCTGGGAGGCCTCTCCCATTCATTTATGGAGACCCGCCCCCTGAGCTCCTTAACACCCCACTGGAAGAGCTGGATCCTTTCTATCAGTCAAACAAGGTTAGTGTTGCGTCGGCTCAGGTTCACGACAACATGGTTCAAACACTCTGTGCGATTCTCTGCAGACGTTCATCGTGCTCAGCCGAGGAAACATCATCTACAGGTTCAACGCCGAGCCCGCCTGTTTCCTGCTCAGTCCGTTCAGTCGCGTGAGAACCTTCGCCATCAGGATACTCATCCATTCATATCCTTGGTGATGTCGCCAAAGAGCGAGCGCTGTCGTCACACGATTGATGAGCCTCACGTTCCTTAACAGAGAAAACGTTATTCAGTTTATTCATCATGATGACCATTATGACAAACTGCGCTTTCATGACCATGAGTGAGCCGCCATCTTGGAGCAAGACTGTGGAGTGAGACACACACACACACACACACACACACACTTTATATGTTGACGTTCTCAGTGTTTGTTTGGTGGAACAGATACGTCTTTACCTTCATCTACACATTTGAAGCAATGATCAAAGTTTTGTCGCGAGGATTCTGTGTCGGGGACTTCACCTTCCTCAGAGACCCCTGGAACTGGCTGGACTTCATGGTCATCAGCATGGCGTAAGAGCAAATAACACGCGTATGGTGATGATGAAGATAATGATGAAGATGTATCTGTGTTTCAGGTACCTGACAGAATTCGTAGATTTGGGAAATGTTTCTGCATTGAGAACCTTCAGAGTCCTTCGAGCACTGAAGACCATCACAGTCATCCCCGGTGCGTTACTGTGGGGGGGGTTCAGCAGGTAACCAGGTCATGTGACTTGGCTCCAGCTGCTCCTTGGACGTGACCTGGTCCAAGTCAAGTCCAGGTTATTTCGGGTCATTTTCATCCGTTTCCTCCTCAGGCCTGAAGACGATTGTCGGAGCTCTCATCCAATCAGTGAAGAAGCTGGGTGACGTCATGATTCTGACGGTGTTCTGCCTCAGCATCTTTGCTCTGATTGGTCTTCAGCTCTTCATGGGGAATCTGAGACAGAAGTGTGTCCTGACCCCCCCCCTGCTGAGCAACCGCTCTTCTGATGCTGAACGCAACTTCTCCTCCCCCCACAACAACCAGACAAGCGGCAGTGACTTCGACTTCCATCAGTACATCAACAACCCAGGTCTGAATTCCTGATTTCACTCAAGAGCCAAGACGCTGTCTCGAATGTTCCAGTCACATTCTGTTTTTATTTGGAGCAGAAAACTATTACTTCCTTCCTGGGAACCTGGATCCTCTGCTCTGTGGAAACAGCTCTGATGCAGGGTACGTTTCCATGGCGATGATGACTCACATGACATTTGGGCAGCATTGATGATGATGAAATTCATGAACGATGATGTCATCAGGGTCTGTCCAGAGGGCTATGTGTGTCTGAAAACAGGCAGAAATCCAAACTACGGTTACACCAGCTATGACTCCTTTGGTTGGGCATTTCTGGCTCTGTTCAGACTCATGACCCAGGACTTCTGGGAAAATCTCTTCCATCTTGTGAGTAAAGAGCAGAGATGCCACCACTGGTTCCCACTGGTTCCCACTCTCACCTCTCTCTCCCTCTCGGCAGACGCTGAGAGCGGCAGGTAAAACCTACATGATCTTCTTTGTGGTCGTCATCTTCCTGGGCTCCTTCTACCTCATTAACCTGATCCTGGCCGTGGTTGCGATGGCCTATGCCGAGCAGAATGAGGCCACGCTCTCTGAGGCCAAACGTAAGGAGGTGGAGTACACTGAGATCCTGGAAGCGCTGAAGAAGAGAGGCGAGGTCGTCAGAGCCACAGAGGCAAACAGACACAAGTCAAACACTGCTGAGATCTCACCGTCATCACTACTGTTGTTGCAGGAGGCAGCCTGCAGGGCGGCGCTCTCACAGCCCCATGGCCCTGATTCAGTGCAGAGTCATGAGCAAGAACACACTGCCGTAGAAGGTACCGTACACACACACACACCCACACACTCGGTCTGTGTTGGCAGTCACCACAGGGTTAGCGTTTGAGGGTAAGAGGTCACATGACGCTAACACTCGGTCATCTTTCAGACTTTGAGGAGGACCAGAGGCCGTGTCCGCCGTGCTGGTATTCCTTTGCTGACGTCTTCTTGAAGTGGAACTGCTGCAGCTGCTGGCAGCGGCTGAAGCAGCGACTCTACGCCGTCGTCATGGACCCGTTTGTGGACCTCAGCATCACCATCTGCATCGTTCTCAACACAGTCTTCATGGCTTTGGAGCATTATCCAATGACGGAGGAGTTTGAGGAGCTGCTGAGCATTGGTAACCTGGTGAGTGTTCGCTCAGCGCCGGCAGCAGGTCCCACCCGTCACGCCGTTGACCTCTGGTCCTCCGGGACAGGTCTTCACAGGGATCTTCACAGCTGAGATGGTCTTCAAGCTTCTGGCAATGGATCCGTATTACTACTTTCAGGTCAGTGTTCCTGGTGCTGGTGGCTCAGTGAGCACAGGTGGAAACTGCTGGTGATGGTGGCGTGTGTTGTCATGGTAACAGGTGGGCTGGAACATCTTTGACAGCATTATCGTCACCATGAGCCTGGTGGAGCTGGGACTGGCTAACGTCCAGGGCCTGTCTGTACTGCGCTCATTCCGACTGGTCAGTACGGGGTGGGTGTGACCCGTCTTTGTTCGGTTGCCCTCACCCTCACCCTCTCATCCCTGCCTTTGATCCAGATGCGAGTCTTTAAACTGGCCAAGTCGTGGCCCACCCTCAACATGCTGATTAAGATCATCGGGAACTCGGTGGGCGCTCTGGGGAACCTGACGCTGGTGCTGGCGATCATCGTCTTCATCTTCGCCGTGGTCGGCATGCAGCTGTTTGGGAAGAACTACAAAGACTGCGTCTGTCGCATCACAGAGGACTGCGCGCTTCCTCGCTGGCACATGAACGACTTCTTCCACGCCTTCCTCATCATCTTCAGAGTCCTGTGTGGAGAGTGGATTGAGACCATGTGGGACTGCATGGAGGTCTCGGGTCAGGCCATGTGTCTAACTGTCTTCATGTTGGTTCTGGTCATCGGAAACCTGGTGGTGAGGCTGAACCTTGGCCAGAAGCGCTGACTTGCTCTGGTCTCAGGGCCTGACTCTGTCCCTGCTCTGCTCCCAGGTCCTGAACCTGTTCCTGGCCCTGCTGCTCAGCTCCTTCAGTGGAGACAACCTGGCCGCTCCGGAGGAGGAGGGTGAAAACAATCTGCTGGTGGCCATGAGTCGGATCAACAGGGCAGTGGTCTGGACCAGGTTGAGGATCCTGGAGCATGTCTGGGCTCTGATCGGAAACGGGGACCGAGAACAAGAACACGATGGTGGGCTGGGCCACAAGAGCACGAGACGGACTGCTGTTCCTTTGTGTTAATAACTCTGACTTCACAGGCGCTGACAGCAGAGATGACAAGAAGGTCTCAAAGGAGGTCTTACCTTTGACCCCTGTGACTTCAGACCAACAGCTGATCAAAAGCCTCAGCAGCCATGACACCCTGACCAGCAGCTACCACAGCATCACTTTTCTGCGGGTGCCCATGGCCGAGGCCGAGTCTGAGTGCGAGACGCCTGAAGAGGAAGAGTCTGCGGTAAAGGAGAATAAATATACACGGATAAAAACAGAAATGTTGAATATGTCAACAGAAACAAAGATCAAATTCTTTGTTCCTAAAGCGCAAATGGTTTTTAGAGTTGAAGGTGTTGGAGCTTTGTGCCGTCTAATGAGGGCACAGGGTCTGACCCCGGGGCTGGACCAGGGCCTCAGTTCTCTGGAGGACTGGTCAATGCAGGCATCCCCACTGCAAGGACAAGAGCGGCGATTATGTGGTATTATTATCACTGTTGTTGTTGTTATGGGATAGATGAACATCCACTGAATGTGTCTATTCAGAGTGACGAGTCATCGTTCTGCAGCACAGTCCAGCCCCCCCCCGAAACCACTGAGGACGAATATCATGAAGATCATGAGTCAAACACACCTGGGGACTGCTGCACTGCCAGTATGAACACACACACACACACACACATACACACACACACACACACACACACACACACACACACACACACACACACACCTGTGTTTTTATGTTTCAGAGTGTTACCTTAGATGGCCATTCCTGGACATAGACACGTCCCAGGGCAGAGGGAAGGTCTGGTCTAACCTCAGGAGAACGTGTTTCTCCATCGTAGAACACAACTACTTTGAGACGTTCATCATCTTCATGATTCTGCTCAGCAGCGGTGCGCTGGTAACTACCATCACAAATCATTTGTTTGTTTCATCGTACTTGGCGTTTAAACACCAACTGATCAGGTCATGTGACTGACCTGGTCCTCAGGACTGTGTGCAGTGTGATTACTAACTTGTGAAGACAACATGGCTACCACAGCTAACAGTGGACTACTAACATGGCAGTCATGACCTCCCAAGGTGAGAGGTTGTTTCTTTCTACTCTGACATCGATAATTAAAGCTGGACAGAAAAAATAACAACACGAACCAGGTGGAACTCCACTGTTGGTCACCGACCCACCATAACGTGGTGTTGTTGCAACAGGCGTTCGAGGACATTTACCTGGAGCAGCGGCGGGTGATAAAGATCCTCCTGGAATATGCGGACCAAGTGTTCACCTTCGTGTTTGTGCTGGAGATGCTCCTCAAGTGGGTCGCGTATGGATTCAGGACCTACTTCACCAATGCCTGGTGCTGGCTGGACTTTATGATTGTAGACGTAAGAGCAGCATCAACAGGCCGGAGACGAGCTCAGGCGCTCACCTGTCACCACGTGCGTTGTGTCTTGCAGGTGTCTCTGGTGTCGCTGACGGCGAACATCTTGGGGTACGCGGACCTGGGGGCCATCAAGTCTTTGAGGACCCTTAGAGCTCTGAGGCCCCTGAGGGCTCTGTCCCGCTTCGAGGGGATGAGGGTGAGACGGACACAAACCGTCATGGTTTCCACTCCAACCTTCACTGATGAACTGACCCGTCTGTCTGTCTGCAGGTGGTGGTGAACGCTTTGGTTGGCGCCATACCATCCATCTTTAACGTTCTTCTCGTCTGCTTGATCTTCTGGTTGATCTTCAGCATCATGGGAGTCAACCTGTTTGCTGGGAAGTTTTATTCCTGTTTCAACGAGACGGCAGCAGAGAGGTTCCTCCCCGAAGTTGTCAACAACAAGAGCGAGTGTCTGGCGCTGGTCAACTCCAGCTTCCAGGACGCTCGCTGGAAGAACTTAAAGATCAACTACGACAACGTGGGCATGGGCTACCTGTCGCTGCTGCAAGTGGTCAGCCATGATGTCACACACTGAGGTGAACCCTTCAGGTCACAGCCACTGACATGCATCTGTCTGTTCCAGGCCACGTTTAAAGGCTGGATGGAGATCATGTACGCGGCCGTGGACTCCACAGACGTTAGTATGACCCACCTGACTGAAGTCAATCATGTGACTCTGTGGGCGTGGCCTCCTGGTCATGTCATGATCGATGCTTAGCTGGGAGATCAGGGTGAGATGGTTAGTGATCAAAGTTGATATGAAAACACAACTGACGCTGCCCTTGTCGTCATGGTTACCTTCTGTGTAGGTGGAGTCACAGCCGGTTTACGAGGACAACAAGTACATGTACCTGTACTTTGTCTGCTTCATCATCTTTGGCTCCTTCTTCACTCTCAACCTCTTCATCGGCGTCATCATCGACAATTTCAACCAGCAGAAAGCAAAGATAAGTTTCTACTCACTGAAACAAAGATGGAAGAGTGCGGTTGCTGGACCATGAGTCGATCATTGTTTCTCTGCTGTCTGTACTTGGGAGGAACAGATATTTTCATGACAGAGGAGCAAAAGAAATATTACAATGCCATGAAGAAACTGGGCTCCAAGAAACCACAGAAACCTGTTCCCCGGCCCAAGGTCAGCACCGCCACTTCCTGTGTGCGCCCCTGATTCCTGTGCTGAGGGGCAGGCTGCCATGGTGTCTCTCTTCTCTCTGTGCAGAACTGGTTCCAGGGCTTGGTCTTCGACCTCGTGACAAACCAGATTTTTGACATCTTCATCATGGTGTTGATCTGCCTCAACATGGTGACCATGATGGTGGAGACGGACGAGCAGAGCGCAGAGAAAGAGACAATCCTCTACTGGGTCAACCTGTTCTTCATCATCATCTTCACCAGCGAGTGCTCCCTGAAGCTCATCGCTCTCAGGCAGCACTACTTCGCTGTGGGCTGGAACATCTTTGACTTTGTGGTCGTCATCCTGTCCATCGTTGGTGAGTCATTAACATGAACCCTCTGTCACACGTCCAGGTGTCCTCCATCCTCACGTTGGCTTCTTTGCTCCTGCAGGTCTGCTTCTCGCTGACATCATAGAAAGGTACTTTGTCTCGCCCACGCTCTTCCGTGTCATCCGACTGGCTCGCATAGGTCGAATTCTTCGTCTCATTCGTGGAGCTAAAGGAATCAGGACTCTGCTCTTTGCTCTGATGATGTCACTTCCTGCTCTCTTTAACATCGGCCTTCTCCTCTTCCTCATCATGTTCATCTTCTCCATCTTTGGGATGTCCAACTTTGCCTACGTGAAGAAGGAGGCCATGATAGACGACATGTTTAACTTTGAGAACTTTGGGAACAGCATGATCTGTTTGTTTATGATCACCACGTCAGCTGGGTGGGACGGCCTCCTCAGTCCCATCATGAACACGCCCCCGGACTGCGACCCAGACTTGGAAAACCCGGGATCCCTGGTGCGAGGAAACTGCGGCAGCCCAGCTGTGGGGATAGTTTTCTTCACCACCTACATCATCATGTCCTTCCTCGTGGTGGTCAACATGTACATCGCCATCATCCTCGAGAACTTCAACGTGGCCACGGAGGAGAGCAGCGAGCCACTGTGCGAGGACGACTTTGAGATGTTCTACGAAACCTGGGAGAAGTTTGATCCCAGCGCGTCCCAATTTATCCAATTCAGGTGGGTCACCGTCTGCGTCTCGTGTGGGCCATGATGATCCAGTTGCTCCTCTCTCAGATCTCCCTGGTTCCTACAGCCAGCTGTCGGAGTTCTGCGACGCGCTGCAGGATCCTCTGAGGATTCCCCAACCCAACACCATCAGACTGATCCACATGGATCTTCCTCTGGTTCCTGGAGATAAGATTCACTGTCTGGATGTCCTGCTGGCACTCACAGCACAGGTGCGTTGCATCACGTTGCATCACATTACATCACGTTGCATCACGTTGCATCCCATTGCGTCACTTCGTGTTACTGCGTACAGGTGCTGGGTGATTCCGGAGCAATGGATTCTCTCAAAGCAAACATGGAGGAGAAATTCATGGCCAACAACCAGTCCAAGGTTTGACTGATTCATGAATTCGGGATAAAGCTGTCTTTGGTTCCACTGATGACGGTATTGACAGATGCGCTGCGCTGTGTGTGGCAGGTGTCGTACGAACCAATCAGCAGCACCCTGAGGAGGAAGCAGGAGGAAGTGGCAGCGCTGGTCATCCAGAGAGTGTACAGGAAACACCTCCTGCGGCGGACAGTCAAAGTGGCATCCTACAAATACCGCAAGAAGACAAGGGGCCGTCAAGACGAGGACTCGTCTCTGGAGACACAAGGACTGGTGTTTAAACGGATCGGTCAGCTCTACGGAGATGACCACGACTCCACTGATTCTGCTGAGGCCTTCAGCCAGGTGGAGCTTCAGAGCGAGCTCCTCCTCCATGCTGCTCCTCCTGGCATCCTCCACAGCCCCCTGCAAGATGAGAACCTGAGAGAATCAACTGTGTGATGTGTCTCCTGCTGACAGAGCAGAGGACACGTCCTCGGAGCTTGACGTGTGATCGCTGTGGGCGTGTCTTAGGCTTTCGATGGACTAATTCTGTGATGTCATTTGTATTAAAAGAAACGTGTGCCACTAATAAATCTTTAGGAACCGTATTCAAACATGTGGCTGACAGGATAGTGTCAGAGTAACCAGCTGATCAGTGAGGAAATGAAGTAAACCACAGGTGTCACATGACCACTGCAGGCATCACTGTAGCCCCTTTGCTGGTAGAGCAGCAACCAGAGTTCTAGTGTGTTATAATTCTATTAATTAGGGTAAAGTCACTCGACGTCCTTCACAAACTCCGATGAGTCTTAACAGATAAGCTCACACATTTCAACATCGCTGACTCATACCTGAAGCCTGTTGTCATCCATCTTGGCCAAACAAGATGGCGTCATGTGTAATGTAACCCTCAGGATCCGAGCACGAGGCGGGAGACAGACACGCAACGTCCTCCCCACGGCCACGCTAGCCAATTAGCCACATCAGAGTTTGTCCCACCTGCACGCGCTCTCTCTCTCTCTCTCTCCAGGTGGTTTCACAGTCCACTCCCTCCGTTGGAATTTTCGCTTCTCCTGATCTTTACAGTATTTGGCATGTATGTACCGACTAAAATAACTTAAAATCATACAGTCATATTACATACGTACATATCAACACATACATTTTGATACCTCAACAGATTGTCCATGGGGCTGCACATACATTTGGCTATCATCAAAATATTAGTTACCCGTCCGTGAAGTTCAGACTTCATGAAGTTGGAGAGCTTCTAGCGACTCCTCCAGGAGCGGGCGAGGTTTAGGTTAGGGCTAGGTTTAGGTTAGAGTTAGGGAAGCGGAGAAGAAACCGGGCTTTTGTTGACCTGTGGTTTGGATTATTTCTAATTGGGTGTAACTAAAACATGAGCTCACACATCCTGTCAATCACAAGGGAAACAGGCCAATGAAGTAACAACCCGCGGCCGCCGCTGTTGTTGTTGCTGTGTTCATCTTCTCTGTTGCCGAGATGTTGGGCTGACATGAATGTATTCAGGTTCCTGTGATGAAACCCAGCGTTGGACCTGGGATCAGTGACACTGATGAATGTATTCAGGTTCCTGTGATGTAACTGTGGAACGTGGCAGGTCTGAATAAATTCAAACCTTTGAGAAGAAAAACATCAGTTTATAAAAACAGCGCGTTGATCTGTTCACACCAGTATGAACTATTTTCATTTGAAAATCATCTCTCAGCTGATGTCCTGTGACATTTGATTAACAGTAGCTTTGACGGGTGTGTGTTGTGTTTTGAGAAATCGAACCTGTGGCTTTTTCCTCCCTCTAATTTCATTTGTATAATAAATAAAAACATTCTATAATAAGGTTTTATCCATTAAAATTAATTCTAGTCTAAAACATGGATGTTGTCACGTTTGTCACAGTTTAACACACACACACACCAGAGGACATCACTAACATGTTCTATACATGACGTGGGGAGACTCACACACCCACAGGGTTTGTTTGTTCAGCTCATGTTTCTGAATTTAATGAATTTAAACCAGTTTTCTGCTTTAAAACTCTGAGCGGAACCCACCACAACACACTGAAGACCCTAACCGGCACCAGAACCTGAACCTGAACCAGAACCAGCCATGAACAGAGGTGAGATCAGGTTCTGAATTATTTTTTCTTGTCCCATAGAAACGGTTTGAAGTTCAGTTTATATATATCAAGATTTTACATTTCTAATAGCTCATAATTGTCTGTCTTACCTGTCAGTCATCCTCCTGCTGTCAGTCATGTGTGTGGGCGTGTCCTCTCAGCCAATCACAGAGAACCAGCGTCTGTTCTCGATTGCTGTTGGTCGAGCTCAGTACCTTCACCTGGTC
>JAFBJW010000303.1:281912-459412 GCA_016785235.1 Pseudorhombus dupliciocellatus | reverse complement strand
CCAAAGACTTGACGGACATGGACAAGAACTGTCCTGAGGTCAGAGGTCACCTGTCTCTCTGCTTCATGTCTATCTAATCACCTGACTGATCACCTGACCACTTCCTGTCTGTCTGCAGTCCTGGTGTGTTGCAGGAAACTGCTTCAGCCTTCAGAGGGAGCACGATATCGCCATCAAGTTCTTCCAGCGAGCAATCCAGGTGAGTTTGCGGGTGGGCGGTTGCCATGGTGACCGGCGTCACTCTGACCACCTGTCTGTCTCTCAGGTGGACCCTGGCTTTGCGTACGCTTACACTTTGTTGGGGCACGAGTTCGTTCTGACCGAGGAGCTGGATCGAGCGCTCGCCTGCTTCCGTAACGCCATCAGAGTCAACAACCGACACTACAACGCATGGTACGGTTGCCGTGGCAACGGGCACAGCCCTGTTCTGGATCCATTGTGACAGCTGTGTGTGTGTGTGTGCACGCAGGTACGGCCTCGGGATGATTTACTACAAACAGGAGAAGTTCAATCTGGCTGAAATCCACTTCAAGAAAGCTCTGAGCATCAACCCCCAGAGCTCTGTGCTGCTCTGCCACATCGGAGTTGTACGTTAGTATTCTTACCGCTAACCATCGCACCGCTGCTCTCACCACCGCTCAGGAGCATGCTCAGTGTCTGTGTATGTATGTGTGTGTGTGTGTGCAGGTGCAGCATGCGCTGAAGAAGTCTGACGCAGCTTTAGAGACTCTGAACCGAGCGATCGGGATCGACCCCAAGAACCCTCTGTGCAAATTCCACCGAGCGTCCATTTTATTCGCCAACGACAAGTACAAGGTCACCTGACCATCCTTTGTCTGTCCTCTGACCGTCCTCTGACCTGATGGTCCTCTGACCTGTCTGTCCTCTGTCTGACCTCTGCAGGCAGCCCTTCAGGAGTTGGAGGAGTTGAAGCAGATTGTCCCTAAAGAGTCTCTGGTTTACTTCCTCATAGGAAAGGTAAAACAGAGTACACGTGAGACACGAAATACTGTGCAGTATCTTATTTTAAATTATTATTTTTAATTATCGTTCATGAACCACTGAAGCTGTTTGAGCTGTTGTTCCTCACCTGTGTCCTTCAGGTGTATAAGAAGCTGGGACAGACTCACCTGGCTCTGATGAACTTCAGCTGGGCGATGGACTTGGATCCAAAAGGAGCGAATAACCAGATCAAAGAAGCCATCGATAAGCGATACCTGCCCGAGGATGAAGGTGACGACACATCACGTGTTGATGTTGTTTATGTCTGTTTGTTTACTCACTGACCTCCTCTCTCCCCGTGTGTTAGCAGCCGAGGTGGACGACAGTCAGGACAGCAGCGTCATGACGGATGCCGACGACACGCAGCTGCATACGGCAGAGAGTGATGATGTCATTTAGCCACGCCCCCGCACACGAACACGCCTCCTGCTAGAGCCAAGCCCTGTTCCATTCTGACAGCCAGTTCTTCCGTTTAGCTCCGCCCCCTGTGCTGCCCCGCCCTCCCCCTCTTGTGTAAACTGGTTCTGTGACATCACAGCTGTTTTTTATGTTCTTTTTATCATTATGGAAACAAATCAATAAAAACATAAACCCCTCCCATGGCTACTTCCTGCTGAGCAACAGCCAATCAGAGCAGTTTTCCTGCCCTCGCTCGTGGAGGCTGCTGTGTTTTAGGAAATTTATTGGAAGAAATGCTGCAAAACCAGGAGCACAGTAACCACAGGCTGACGTTGTGTCCATGACATCACCTGGTGGTTGCTGAGGAGCCGATTTGAGACTCACCAAGCGCCATATTGTCCCTCACATCCTGTATTCTTTATTCCTTAATAATCAACAACAGACAACTTCGCAGCGCCCACGAAGAGTGCCCAGGTGTCACTCGAGACCACGCCCTAATTTATACAGAATGTCAAACATCGATAAAAATTAAGCACCTTAGGAAAGCCGTGTGTGAATTCTCTGAAATCGGACATTTAAACACAGGAGTCAGTGGGGACCGCCTCTAGCGGCCACCAGGGAACTGCAGCTGTTAGCACTTCCGCATTGGCCACAACCAAAGTTAGCTCAAGGCTAACACAACATGTGAAATCCCATAGACGGGCTAACGCGCTAGCGTGACCCGCGGTCTCCACTAACGCACGCAAAGGCGATCTGAACAACACACACACACACACAATGCCAGCGGAGTGCTACTCACACATGTATGCGCCTCCCAGGTTGTGGAGAAAAACCACCCGAGGAGACCGGCAGCAGCCCCGCGTGACTCCCAACATCTGGGGCCGAGAGCCGTTACAACTTTACACTGAGCCCAAGTGGCAGATTGGTCGCTGTAAAATGTATCCAGTTAAACACAGTTGCCGATTCGCTACACTGCAAAATTTGCTCGGATAAATCTGGGAGATTCGTCAGATTTCGCCTCGTGAAGAGGCAGCCAATCAGAGCAGCCCTTTATTTTGACTTCCTGTTCAAGTTCCTGCAGCTGCTCTCTTTCTGTCATCAGTGTGTGTGTGTGTGTGTGTGTGTCTCAGGAGCAGCTGTTGTGTTCCTTGGGTTCTAACACGACCTGAGAAATATTTATTTATTTGGATGAACTGAGCCAGAGTTACGTTTTTATGGTGCTGATTTTTTTATTGATTCAAGAATAAAAATGGGAAATATATTAAAATACAAATATTTTGTAATATAAATATATAAATAAATGAATAAATAAAATCCAGTAACCATTCGTTAGGGCTTGATGGGCAGTCCTGTGAGACAGCTGTGGTGCTCCTGCAGGGCGGTCCTTAACACCCAGAGGACGTCTCTCCTCAGAGCCATCCATCCACAGGCGGCGCTATCCTAAAAACACAGAGACCCGCCCCCTCAGCTTTGATCCAAACAACAACATCAAAGGAACATGAACGAATGGAGCTGAAAGAGCAGAATAAACTAAAGAGGAACTAACATGTGGAACATAACATGTGGTTTGTGTAGTACACTGTACTTACTAACCCTAACTTCATGTTGAAAGTTTTACCTGCTGCTGCAAAACTTCTGTCACGTTGCTGAAGTATGAAGAGAAAACATCTGGAGCTGCAGACGCCTCTGACAGCTGGAGAGAGAGAGAGAGAGAGAGGGAGAGAGAGCAAGAGAGAGAGGTGATGAAGTGATGAAGAGGGAACCTTCGTCATCCTCAGAATTCGGACCCAGACACTCACGCAGCCTGCGTCCCTCAGCAGTCGGTGCTGCAGAATCTGGAAGGTGTTGAATTTTTTTTGGTCCCATGTGACTCCACCCTTTCCGACAGGTGAGTCATTGTCCTCTATAATTTGCTTCGTCCCCCGCAGTGTCTCAAACACCACCGACAATGCCCGGCGGCACTGCAGAGCCGAGTCAGAGTTTAGTAAAATTCCAGGTCTGTGATTGGTCGAAAGGCTCAGGTGAGGTCAGAGGCTTACGCTCGAGGGATTGGCTGTGGCAGCGGGGAAGGCAGTGTCTGGAAATGAGATGTTGACGTTGTACCTCAGGCAGTGGACGGGAAACGGCGGCCCCTACAGAAAAGGCAGTTAAAAAACAGTTGGCAGCTGGCTGAAGGGGAGGTCATGTGTCCCCGTCCAGAGGCGGCACTCTCACCAGGGCTGCAAGCTGCCGATGGGCTTCCTTCACCACGTTTGGCTGCAGCACGCACAGCGGCGTGGACAGCACCACCAGCTGGAGGCTGCTCAGCTGCAGGAAGGCAAGGAAGACGGAGGGCGGCCCCATCGTTCTGGGTCAGAGGACAAAGGCACGTCAGGACCACCTGGATCAGGCGAGTGCGAGAAGCCCCTGACTCACGCTTCACGTCACTGACAGAACTGATGCTTCAGCTGTGGCGGCAGAAAGATCAAAGCAATCGGGCCTGAAAGAGAAAAGAAGCTCTGGGCTTTGGCGCAGGAGCTGCAGGAACTCTAGCCCTCGCCGGACGCCGTGCGTATTTATCCATGCGGCAGAAACTCACCACATCGCTGGCCAACGGGTTTCCCGCTCAGCGTCGGTGGAAACTTGACGTTTGATTTCAGATGCGGCACAAGTTTCCAGCGAGCGAAATCTGATGGAAAGCGAGCGGCATGGCGCCGCTGAGTCACGTGACTAAATGCTCTTTCTGAGTCGTCAAGTTCTTCCACTCTGAGCTGTCACTGCCTCGGAAACGAAACTTACATCAGTCAGACGATCTGTTGGGTGTCCACCCCCCCACCCGCGCTAAGACCTCCAACCCTGACCTCCGACACCGGGACGTGTTGGTGACAGTAACTAAACTGCAGGTGTCACTGGTTCAGTGAAAATCAGATTGACAGCTGAGGACCCAGAGGAGACAGACCGGAGACACACTGTCCCACTGACAGAGACAGGTCATGTTGTGGTTACTCACCTGTGGGAGGGTCTTGGCATTCTACAAATGCTTGATGTTCTTCAGGTTCTGGAGGTTTTAGACCCCAAACTGTTCTTGGAGGTGCGGGAAGTCCTGGAGGTCCCGGAGTCCCTGGAGGTTCTGGAGGTTCTGGGCTGTGGTTGTGATGAACCTTGTGTTGAGCCCCTTTTAAATAAAACTTCATCCTGCAGAAAATGAAACTGAACAAAAATTCTACAAAATGTGGAAATTTTCCTGATGTACCCCCCCATACACACACACACACACACAGACGTGTTCGGTCAGAGGTTTGTGTTTATATTATTCAGGGCTTATTGTGGGTATTTTAAGGGTTTATTCAGTGTTTATTAAAGTGAGGAGCACCTGTGTTACTTTAGAATCAAATTTTAATGAATCTGTGAATTCATTGAGTCATGATGTTTCTGTTCCATTTCGAGGTTTAACTTAACGTTTCAGGAGAAAACGACAGGAAGTGCAGTTTAGATTTAGACAGAAAACAAAACACACGGGTCAGACAGGAAGTGCACACACACACACGCACGTCTGAACGTTGATCTGGAGGAAACTCCTTGACGTAATGCATTCCCAAAACCCTTAGCTTAGCCTTAGCTTAGCCTTAACCTTAGCCTTAACCTAACGTCAGCCAAAGACTGAGCTGACCTCAGTCTTCATCCGTCCTTTGGAGGACTGAGGACAAAGCAAACAGTTTGATCATCCTGTCTGTTGTCATGACATCATTCGCCTGTCATTATGATATGTGTTATGGATAATAAAGCAGCAACAGAAGGTTCCTCAGACATTTGTCTGCTCTCGGATAAAACACTATCAGAACTCTGACATCACCCACTGTCCCCCACTGTGTCTCACTGTCCCTCACTGTCCTCTGTCTACCACTGTGTTTCACACACAAAAGAGAAGGGACAGTCAAGGTGCCCTCACGTCCTCAAATCCATTAGTGGTGTGTGTGTGTGGGGGGGGGGGGGGGGGGGGGGGGGGGTTGGGGGTGATTTAATTTTATGGTGAACAGAGACAGAGAGAGAGAGAGAGAGAGAGAGAGAGAGAGAGAGAGGGAGGGGTAGCATCAAACAGGAGCAGACCTCAGCGTCCGTCCAGAAACAAACAGGTCTGAATTCTTCCTCTGTCTTCACGTGTTCTGTTAGAAAGAGTCATGGGGGGGGGACTAACTTCCTGACACGGTGTTGTCCTCGTCCTCTCAGGTGTCTCCATGGCGTTGGGTGCTCGTGCGTTGTTGGCTTTGTTGGCTATTTCCATCAGTGTGTGTGTGGCGTCTAACCTGGACACGTCGTTCCCACTGCTGAAGACGGGCGGAGATGGGACTCTGTTCGGTCTGTCTGTCGCCCTGCACCAGGACCTGGAGACAGACGCCTACCTGTGAGCTCATACCTGTCCATCCCTGTCTCTTTGTGTCTGTCCCTGTCTGTCTCTGTCCGTCCCTGTCTCTTTGTGTCTGTCCCTCTCTCTGTCTCTGACTGTCTCCTGGGTCACTCAGTAGTCACCGAGCTGTTTCCTGTGTAACCATGACAACTGTCTCTTGATGGTCTCTAAGTGAATTGGTCTACTTGTGTTTGCTGTGCACATGCTCAGGTCAGGAGGTCAAGATGGGAGCGTCCTTATAAGTCCAGTACTGACAGTATATATTTATACTGTGTGATCGTGTCCTTTCAGAATGCAGCTCTGGTCTGAGGTCAGAGTGTGTGTGCGTGTGTGTCCTTGAGAGTCAGACGTCTCCTCGTTAATTCCAGAACATTCACCCTCTCACCTGTGTCATTGTGACAGGCTATTGGTTGGAGCCCCCAGAGAGAAGGCGGAGCCTGATGTTCCAGCCAATCGGACGGGAGGAGTGTATAGCTGCCCCATCTCCATGGACCAATCAGACTGCAGCAGGGTGCAGCTCATCCATCCTGGTGAGACGCGCCCAAAGCTTTAAGGCCTGCATGATAACATCAGCTGTTACCACGGCAATGGCCACTCAGAGGACTGATGCCACTCTTCCAGATGTGCCACCTGAGGATCTGATTGAAGACATGTGGCTTGGTGTGTCAGTGGCCAGTCAGGGCCAGCCTGGTGGGAGGGTCCTGGTGAGTCTGCGTTCTCATTGGCTGCTCAGGGCTAACTGACTGACTGACCCCGCCTCGGCTCCCGCAGGCGTGTGGCCACCGCTTTGTCAAACTCTACGGCCCATTAGAGCTCCGGCAGATGATTGGCCGATGTTATCTGCGTGGAAACGACTTGCGGTTCAACAACAGCGACATCAACTGGCAGAAGCCCGACCAGCCCTGCAGGTGGGGCGCCGTGTCACATGACAGCAGTCACACGTCACATGAGGCTGAAGCTGTGTGTGTGTGTGTGTGTGTGTGTGTGTGTGTGTGTGTGAAAAGTCATTTTGGCGATGTCAGAGCGGAGGTCATGTGCACCGCTGGCCTGTCAGCCTCCATCAGCCAGAGCCGCGTCGTCATCGGGTCACCA
Organism: Pseudorhombus dupliciocellatus; assembly: GCA_016785235.1. Lineage (NCBI taxonomy): Eukaryota > Metazoa > Chordata > Actinopteri > Pleuronectiformes > Paralichthyidae > Pseudorhombus > Pseudorhombus dupliciocellatus. The sequence continues at coordinate 452,535 of JAFBJW010000303.1, read as the reverse complement.
GGGAGCTACGAATGGCAAGGTACCACTGGGTTCTGTGAGGTTCTGTGAGGTTCTGCTCTGTCTCTGTGTCCCTCTGTGTGTGCAGGTAACGTGCACGTCTCCTGGATGAGCTCCGTCGACATGTTTGACTCCAAGCAAAGTTTCTTCCCCAACATGAAGCTCAGGAACATTTACATCGGTGAACTTTAACATATCAGCTGCCTTTACTGTGAAGATCCGACCCGTGTCACGGTCCCGTGCTCACTGTGTGTGTGTGTGTGTGTGTGTGTGTGTGCGTGTGTGCGCTGCAGGATACTCAGTTGCTCAGGCTCATTGCCTTCTCTCTGAAGAGGACGTTACCATAGTAACAGGTGATGGACGGCTGCAGCGTGGCTCAGGTTCAGCTTTGGTCCATGTGTCACGCGTGTTGGGTCCGTGTCCTCAGGAGCTCCGAAGGACAGGAAGGACGACGCTCGCGGCTCCGTGCTGTTGATGGCGGAGCAGAGGAACGAACTGGTCGTTCAGCAGATGCTCCGTGGCGAGCAGACAGGCTCGTACTTTGGAAACGCCGTGGCAACGGCCGACCTCAACAACGACGGGTAGTTCAGAGTCCATAAGGTTCTGTTCAGCAGCCGTGACCTCAGGGCGCTGACCAACCCCTCCTGTCTCCAGGTGGAACGACCTGCTGGTGGGCGCTCCTTTTTACTTCCATCGCCAGCAGGAGGCGGGCGGGGCCGTTTACATCTACATGAACTCCGGAGGAGGGTTTGACTCCCAGCCCAGTCTGGTGCTGAGAGGCCCGGCACGGTCTGCGTTCGGCATGAGCGTGGCTGCGGCGGGAGACCTGAACCAAGATGGCTTCCAGGGTGAGGGCCGTGTGCTGACGCTGGCGTGATGCTTGTGTTTCCCGGAGAAGTCAGAGCGAGGAGCGCTTGTCTTTCAGATTTCGCCGTCGGAGCGCCGTTCTCTGGGACCGGAAGCGTGATGATCTGGACTGGGAGCAGCGAGGGGGTTTCTACAGAACCGAGCCAGGTCTCTGTCACACGGGTCCACACATCACCACACACACAATACACGCTCACAGTGACAGCTCCACCCCTTGCAGGTGATCCGAGGCAGCAGCGTCGCTCCCCGGTTCCGGACATTCGGGTTCTCGCTGTCTGCAGGAGTGGACGTGGACAGGAACAAGTATCCAGACCTGGTGGTCGGTTCCCTGGACGACGCCGTGGCTCTGCTCAGGTGACCTCAGATGACTTCCTGTCACAGGTAACGCACTCCTGCTCACTGCTGACTCACCCTTTGAATCCTTAGATCTCGACCCGTTCTACATCTCAATAAAACGCTCCGGGTGACCCCCGACGCCGTCGACCCTGACCTCTGCGACTTTTGGTGAGAGGCAGCTGACACCTGCTAACAGGCTAACAGGCTAACAACACTCAGTGTGTGTGTGTCAGTATCCAGGTGGAGGTGTGTTTCTCCTATATCTTCAGCACCGGAGAGAAGAGCGACAGAGACAACATCAGTGAGTCATCAGTGGTTCTGGTTCTGTTTGTCCTTGGGTGTCCAAAGCTGCTCGTGATTGACGCGTGTTTCTTTGTCTCAGCCATTCACTTCACAGTGGGCGCTGATGTCACCAGCCTGAAGCCCCGCCTCCATTTCCACAGCAACGGGCAGAGCACGTACTCTGGCTACCTGACGATGCCGAAGGCGCAATGTGATTGGCTGAGCGTGGGGCTGCTGGTGAGGAGCACTGCTGCTTTCCTGGAGCGTATCCTCTGGGGAGCAGGAGCCTCTTCAAATCACTTGAGTTGTGCTTCTGTGTTCTGCTGTGTTTGGACCTCAGAGTCCGATTACAGACAGACTGCAGCCGCTGGTCTTCCTGCTGAATGCCTCCCTGCACCTGAAGCGTCCTGACAGAAGACGCCTGGTTCAGGACCTGAGACACCTTCCAGTCCTGAGCCACAGCCCTGGGCCCATCCAAACCCAGGTCAGAACCCAGTCAGAATGCCACACAACATCAAACAGAACCCATGAAAGACAGTCAGAACCAGGGACTTTCAAATGAACTGGGACCCATTAGAACCCATTACAGTATCGTTCGCTTCTTCTCGTCAGATCCATATCCAGAAGGCCTGTGGTTCTGATAACCGTTGCCATAGTAACTTGCAGATGAAGGCCCAGTTCACAGACGAGAACCAGAAACCATTCGGCAGGTGAGAGACCCGATGTCCCCGACTGAGGACACAGAACCCGGCTGTGATCCTCCTGATGTTCTGTCTCCAGGCAGCGTGGCAAACAAGTGCTGAGCTTCAACTCCGGCGTCAACAGGTTGGTTCTGGAGGTCACCGCCAGCAACACCCCTTCACTGGACCGACCCGCAGAGGACGCTCACCACGTGGTTCTGAACGCCAGCATCCCACCATCACTGGTGTACTCTGGAGTCAGAACCAAGGCAGCGGAGGTAAGAGGCCCATTAGAACCGAGCAACCCTGACCCACAGGCCCAGCAGAACCTGCTGACCTCAGGTGGCGTCTGTTTCAGGCCAGCGTTGCAGCAGTGGAATGTTTTGTCCACCACGCGGTACTTCTGTGTGAACTGGGGAACCCGTTGAAGAGCAACCATACAGTAAACGTCTCCTCCTCCTCCTGAATGTGCAGTAGTACTGTGTGTACTGACACTGTCTCTGTCTGGTTCAGGTTCAGGTGTTTATCATATTTCAACCGTTGGACGTCACTTTGGAAACAGGAGAGATTCGGACTGTGCTGCAGCTGTCCACGTAACACACACACGCACGCACGCACACGCACGCGCGCGCACACACACACACACACACACACACACACACACACACACACACACACACTCTGTGACTCACTATGTGTGTCCTCAGCCTCAGTGAGCAGCACCTGGCTCCAGTCTCTGTGTCCATGTTGGTGGAGTATTGGCTGCAGACGTCCTTCACTCTGTGAGTTCAGATTCAATAAAACACAGGTACACCATGACCTTTGACCTTTGAATCACTGCTTTTTTCTCCCAACAGAATCAGCCCACCAGGCCCCGCCTCCTTCAGCGGTCATGTGATCGGTGAATCGGCCGCAAAGGAGACACGGGACGTCGGCAGCTTGGTGCTCTTCACGTTCCAGGTGCACGTCAGGCCTACGTGCTCAAATGATGCCAAACACAGAATGTGACCTTTGACCTCTGCTCACAGGTGCATGTCAGCGGGAGGCCGCTGGGTCGCCTGGGCAGCCTGGAGGTGGAGTTCAACTGGCCGAGCACGCTGTCCAACGGGAAATGGCTGCTGTACCTGACAGAGATCCGACTCCACGGCACCACAGAGCTGCTCTGCAACCCCCCCGACCGCGTCGTCAACCCGCTCAACCTGGTGGTAAACATGACAACCACATAACCTCACACAACCTCACCCGCTGAGTGGATGGCTCACACGGTCACCTGTCTGTTCAGCTGTCCACAGAGGAGAAGAAGAAAGGCAGCGGCCTGAGGGAAGAGGAGGTGACGGGCAGGGGGAGGAGGAGTCTGAAGGAAGAGAAGGAGGAGCCGAGTGATATGTCTACGCCCAGCCTCCACCTGCACAGACACAAGGGGAAGTCGTACACACTGGTACCGACCCCTGCTTGCGTGAGTCTTTCCACATCACGTCAAAGCGTGTGAAACGTGTGTGCGTCTCCACAGGACTGTGAACACGGCGCCCGATGCGTGACCTTCGTCTGCCCTTTGATCAACATGAACAACTCAGCCACGCTGAGCATCAGAGCCCGAGTCTGGAACGCCACCATGATCGAGGTCAGTGACGCTATACACGGACAGAGGCGGTCTGTACCTGAGTCAGTGACTATCTGTACAGACCGTCTACAGACTGCTGGCCTCACAATGGACATGTGTGTCTGCAGGATTACAGCGATGCCAGGAGGGTGTCAGTTCGAGGCCGGGCCTCCCTGAGGCTGCGTGCTAACAGACCCACTGTCCACGCGCAGCCTCACAGCACTGAGGTAACGCACTTGTCAGCACCCCCTGCAGGCGGCGCCGGCTCTTTGTTGACACTGTCATGCCCCCCTCTGCAGATGGAGGTCCACATCTACCCAGACCGGGGGCAGGTGGACGCCAGCGCGCGCTGGTGGACGATTGGCGTGTCTGCGCTGGCTGGACTATCTCTGCTGGCTCTGATCTGTCTGCTACTCTGGAAGGTAAAGGTCGTCGGGTCGACCACAGATCACATGACTGGTTCAGCTCCATGACATCACCGTCTGTTGTGTCCAGTGTGGCTTCTTCAGCAGAGCTAGCGGCAGAGAGCTGCACGAGGCCCGGCTGCAGACGGCTCGCATGAGGAGGCTGGGCGAGGAGCGAGGAGGCGGAGCAAGGAGGGAGGAGGTGGAGTGAGGAGCGAGGGATGCCTCCATCCTGCTGGTTACTGACGTCCTGTTCACTCCTTCACCTCCTCACCCCTCCAACCATTTCAGACACCGTCGTCTAGCAACAAGAATTCAAACAACGGGTCACTTCCTGGATGGACAGTGAGACCAGTCGTATCCATGGCAACCTGTGCAGAGTGTGTGTGGCAACATTTAATCAGTTTCATGTCAATTCACGGCTAATACTATTACTAGCTACTCATTGTGAAACAGTTGTTTTCAGTTGTGTTCGTAAACCAATCAAACGCCAGATTGACGGTGACCCCTCCCTCCTGCTCTTCAAACCTTTATTATTTACAATGAAAATATTGATCAGACGAATAATCTACGACAAGAGACTCAACGTCTGGAGTCAGAGCCCATCCTTCATCTTCACCCTCATCTTCATCCAACTCATTCACCTGAAACACAAAGACCATTCAAGGTGTGTGTGTGTGTGTGTGTGTGTGGGTGTGAGACGTCAGATATTTTTTGACTTACGTGAACAATTCCTTCGTTGTTGTCGGGTAGAGACTGATCCAACGTCTGTTTCACCTCCACCATCACTCTACCGTCTTCTACACACACACACACACACACACAGTAACATTAGCAGTAGTAGCAGTGGTAACATTAGTAGTAACAGTGACAGTATTACCCAGTAGAATGAGCAAGACGCTGCTGAAGGCCTGAACCAGAGCCTTGTCTCGGACCCGCTTCTGCAGCTGACAGCGTCTGAGCAGTAACACCTCCGGGCCTGAACCAGACCAGACAACAGCTACATCACAGTACGCAGTACACAGGACACAGTAGTCCCAGTGCCAACTTCAGTATCGGAACTCTATACTCTTACTCCATCAGTGTGTTATCGTGACAGTCCGACCTTAATGTTTGTAATAAAGCACCAAGTGACTTATCTGACGAATGTGGTGTGTATAATGTATATTAATATTTACAGTATAAGTACAGCAAGGCACCCACCTGATCCACAGGGAACAATACGCAGTACTTGTAGCATCCTCACCTGTGCAGGTGAATCTGTCGCAGACCACGGCCGCTCCTCTGGTCGTCCGTCGGTGACGGGGGAAGTTGAGCTGCAGCAGGCAGCCAAACCTCAGCCTCCTGACTCCACCCTCCTCGCCGCCTTCCTCGTCTCCGTCGCTCAGCTCCTTCAGCTGAGGGCAGACGCCACAGGAGGTTACCTGCCAGCACGCTGACACACCTGTCTGTGCACAGCTTATATGTCTTACTGTGATGATGTCATAGGTCCAGCCATTGAACCCCAGGCAGTGATTGGCCAGCTCCAGGCAGCGGCCGTGGCTCAGGGGTCGACTGCGGCCAGACAGGAAGGGAGGGGTTTGTATGGAGCTCAGCTTCACCTGAACACACATGCTTTCTTTTAGCCAATCAGAGAGCAGCAGGACAAACACAGTTCCGACGCAGACCTGAGGGTCAGGTGACCTTGAGGGGGACGTCCTGGAACAGCGGCCGTCCGTCGGTGTGTCGCTGGGCCTTTGACGAATGAGACGCCGAGAAGAACTTGACTATGGCCGAGAAGAGGGGGGGGTCAGGACGCAGCTTCAGCAGGTAGAGGGGGCCGAAGGCCGAGAAGACCCTGAACAGTCTGTCCTGAGGACAGAACACACCTGACTGAGCAGCTGCTGCTGAGGTCAAAGGTCAGGACGCTGCGTGTTGGACTCACATAGAGCTGAGCCTCGCTGAGAGCGGCCTGAATGTTCCACACCCACAGCGTCTTACTGCTCTCCACTGGCACTGCGAACTCCACCAGCTCCATCAGGCCTCGCCCCGCCTCCTAACCCCGCCCCCCGGCGCCACTGGTCAGACGAATCTACACAGGTCACATGTTTCAGTTTCCGCTCAAAACTCGGCTCACCTGTCAGCGCAGACCCGCCTCCGTTAGCCCGGTTCAGCTAGCAGCCGCTCCGGAGCCAGAGCAACATCAGAACCGGAAGCTCTCCGTCCGCTTTCCCTCGCTTTCATCAAGGGGTGGAGTCTACTTCAGTGACCAATCAGAACTGCACATCCGGTTTCATTCTTCTTCTACGGTTTATTGGCGGGAGGCAACTCATGCCGAGGATCATTACCGCCACCCACCTGCACGTGCACACACGCTTCAACTTAAATTAGACTATAAAGTATTAAACTGTAGTCTCTGCAGTACTTGTACTTCCAACACAGTGCGTGTGTGTGTGTGTGTGTGTGTGTGCGCGCTCGCGTCTTTTCACTTTCCCATTTCCGAGCCGACTGAAACACTTCAGTTAGCGTCTCCGCTGTTTCCCTTTCCTCAGTTTGCTCAGACTCGTTTTCGCTTTCTGGGTTGTGGCGTCACGTAACCCCCCCCCCTTCAGGATAAAATATAAACATGTATGGTCTCTAATGTGTGTGTGAGGGTGCGTGTGTGTGTGTCTGAGAGGAAAATGGAAACCTGGAGTTTCTGCCTTTCACTTCGCGCTGTTTAAGAGACACCTGCCTCAGGTAAGAAACACAACACGGACACAGCGCGCACCTTCATCATCATCTTCATCACCTTCTTCTTCGTCATGATCAGCTGGACCATCATCATCCTCTGCACCTTGACACCTGCCCTCTGCTGTGATTGGCTCCAGTACTACGATCACTACAGCAACGCCACGCTGGTGCTCCTGCGACACATGGTGAGTACTCACCTATTAGTATTCACATCAGTACAAGTACTTTGTAAAGTTACTGCGGTGAACGCTTTGTGTTCTGGTGGTGCATTCAGGAGCAGCTGCTCCTTTAGAAGTGGGTATATTTGTACTCCCAGAGTGTCTAAGTACACAGATGATACAAAAACATTCAATTTTAAATATTTGAATTTGTCATAATATTGTTACTTTTTAGGGAGGTCAGCTGACTGAAGACGAGAGTCCAGTTTCCTTTCCATTCAGACTGTACACACGAGTCCGACGCCATCAGGTAATCATCCAACCATCCTCCGTCATCCAACCATCATCCATCCCTCATCCAACCAGCATCCATCCCTCATCCATCAGCCTCTCTCTCTGTTTCCAGGTGGAGTCTCAGCTGATTTTCATCAGAGACAGTTTGTTGTCCATCTCTGATCTCTATCGCCATGACAACCTCTCCTCCGTTACCTGGGATGCAGAAGTGACCCATCACTTTCTGGTCAACCTTCACCGACTGACGGAGGAACTGACAACATGTGTGAGTAAAGTTATGCATCAATATACTTCAATACTCTGATATATACATAGTACTAACCACTCATGGTAAAAACACTCAAACTAAAGTACTTTCCCATCTCTTTTTTTAGGTGCCAACTAGCAAACACGTGAACAGGCGAGTGAGGAGATACTACGGGAGGCTGCTCAGAAGAACTCTGTATCGCACAGTAAGTACTTTTACTGTGAATTTCTGTACACAGGGTACTGTTACTGGCTGTAGTATTGATTGGAACACTTTGTGTACAGGGTGGTAGCATGGCATCATGGGAACTCATCCGGAAAGAGACAGAACTCCATCTTCATCAGCTGCAGCTTCTCGTCGTCGCCATCTTAAATTCCGGTGCCAACAGGAGGCACTAGATTCTTGGATAAAGTCTTTTCTGTCACGTCGTCAAGTTATGTATGTATGTATGTATGTATTTATTTATTTATTTATCAGATTGTCATGTTATGTATTTGTGTATTTATTAATATAATACTTATTTAATAATGACATTCTCATGTTGTTTACTGGCCAGTGTATAAAGACAAGTGGCAGCACAGCTCCATCACACTGTTAAAATATTTCAAGTAATTGTACTGTATAGTACTGTACAGTACTCTACGGCACCGTATTGTACTGTATTCTACTAAATGTAAAACATTTTGAGCTGAAACTTCTAAAAATTCATCATGATTAAAAGACTAAAAAAATCATTTAATCTCATAAAATACTTTTACTAATGGTCAATAAAACCTGCTGAATGTGCACGTTAGGTTTTAATATCACTACATAAACACAATTCACCTGATGGTGGAACACTGAGAGGAGGCGGGACTTCAGTCTACCCATGTGACTGGACGTAGCTCTCTGGAAAGAAGCCTTTGTCTCCGTGGAGGTATCCCTCACACCAGCCGTCGTCATGGCGATGCGTCAGGTAGACGACGCTGCCCTCAGTGAGGTCCAGCTCCTCGGGTTTCGTAGACTTGTAGCTGTACAGCACCACCACTGGAAAAACAGGGAACTGCACTTAGAGGTGGAGCTCTGCGGCCATGACAGGGTCCACTACTGCACAGTACTACACACTGTCATATTAGCTTTCTAGTAGAAATAGAAGAACCTGCAGTTGCAGTAGTCTTAGCAGTAGCAGTATTCGAAGTAGGAAGTTTAGCATAGTGCTAACAGAAGTAGTATTTCTACTGCGTTTGTTCCCCCACGGTTGCTGCGCCGGTTGTACCTCATGTATTACCTTTCTCCAGGTACTGTGGGGGGGCGTCACAGTCCTCCGGTGGAGGAAGTGGTGGCATGAGGCCATCGATGCCACTCTCATCATCCAAATGCAGAGGAGGGGGGGGCGGGGCTAGGATCTCCAGATCTGTAAGAACAGGATGCAGCAGCTGTGAGTGACAGGTGGGAGTGGTCTGAGGGTGCAGGGCAGGTCTTTGCTGATGCAGTGGAGCGCTGCCTCTTACCCAGGTGTTGGAGACGTGCAGGTAAGAGCCGAGAGGAGCAAGCTGGAAAGGGGCGGGGCAGCAGGGTGAGGGAGGAGGAGGTGGGAGGAGCAGAGGGGGGAGGGTATGGGGGAGGAGGGGGGATGATCACTGACGGACAGAGAGAGAGAGAAGCTGTGTCATGGGAGGAGAAACCTTGGCACTTCCCTCGGGACCTGAAAACACTCCTCCAGGAAACCGGTGTCCTCTGTCGGCTTACTTGATTTGACAGCAGGCAGGAAGAGAGAGCGTGTGTGGTGGCAGTGGGAGGCGGGGCCTGAGCGCACGCGAAGAGACAGAGAGCGAGCCGCAGGAGGCGAGCGTCTGCGACTCCTCCTGGAGGGGAGGGTCACTGCAGAAAATAACCCCAGAGGATGAAACCAAGGTAAACAGATGAACACACACACACACACACACACACATACCGTCTCCTTCCTGGAGATGTGCTGGCAGAGGGGGTGGGGCTGGAAGCTCTGAGTCATCAGGTGGAAGAAGAAGGAAGCTGGAATCATCAGAAGGAGGGGGAGGGAAGCTGTTCTCCTCCACCACTGACGACACAGACAAGAGGTGGTCACTGTGATGTCACTCAGGGCTGCCGGGGGAACTCCCATCATGCACTGGGCGCTTTCTCTAATTCCCTAGGCCCCTCCCACACTCATTGAATTATTAATCAGCATACCATGATATCATCATAATGTCACTCACTGTCTGATGGCGTCCACGTGGAGCCTGGTTCTGCTGCCCCTGCCCCTGACCCTGACCCTGACCCTGACCCTGACCTCCAGCAGAATTGTGAGAGCCTTGGCGCTGCTGATTGGTTCTGACGTGTCTGAGTCCATCTCACCTGTCTCAAGGGTCGGAGCTTCAGAGAGAGAAGAAGGAGGTGGAGGGGGCGGGGACACTATGTCCCCTGACGAATCAGGGGTAGGGGGCAGTGGGGGCGGGGCATCCTGTGACAACACATCCTTTGGTGCAGGGGGAGGAGGGGGCAGGGCTTCATCCAGCAGTGTTGTGATGATGTCACCCTCAGGTGGAGCAGCAGTGGGAATGGTGGGTGGAGCAACAGGTTTCCCAAAACTGGAGCTGAAGGAAAAGAATCAATAAAAATACAGAACCCACAATTGAGAAAGTGTGCACAACAGGGCGTGGCCCACACACGCTACCCATCAGGGGTGTTACCTGATGACAGGGTGCGCCACTGGGCACTGCACTGGCTCTGCAGGTTTGTTGGCCCTGAAACACACACACACACACACACACACAGTCTGTGATGAGACAGAGACAGAGTGTGTGGAGATGTGATGACGGGATCAGACCTGGTGGGGGCGCCATCCTTATGAATGAGTCCTGTTTGGTCCAACTGTTTCCCAGAGACCTGCAGGGAGGAGCATGAATGGAGCATCTGTGTGCCACTTTCCCACGGTGCACAAAGACCCAGTGTCTGACTGGGCCAGATTCACTGGGCCCCCACTGGGCCCTCACTGGGCCCCCACTGTCCCAGTCTGGGCTGAATGAAGCACCCATCCATCTGTCTATCTTCCATCTATCCTCAGTGCTCCTCCTGCCAGTTTATTGGAACCTTCCTAAAAGAGGAACTTCATACTTACTATATAAATACATGGAAATAACCTGGAACTGATCCATATCGTAGTTTTTTTACTCAGCACTCAGGACTCTGGGAGCACGGCTCAGGATCGAACCTCAGCCACGGCTGCTCATTGGCTCAGCTGCATGTGATCGGTGGTTTTTAAATGAGGAACTTGTTTAAAGGGTGAATAAGGAAGTTGTCCAGCGGTTCTGACACTTCCTGTTTACTTCCTGTCGACTTCCTGTTCTGACTCAGAACTAACCTTCAGACTCTGACTCTAAACTGACACAAACTAAATGAAATGGTGTGTGTGTGTTACCTTCATGCTGTGGCCCAGGCCATCCAGCTGCTGGTAGTTGATTGGCTGGCGGGTGTAAGGTGGGCGGGGCTGCATAGGCTGAGGGGGGAGGATCTTGTGAGTGCGTGGGAATCGTTTCACCGCCGTGTAAACGCCCACTTCCCTCCTGGAAACTTTCTCCTTGTGCATGTCGACGGTCTGAGACGTGAATGACGTAAAAACACAAGATGAAGTGAACAGCTCGAGGCCATTTTGTATGGGTGTCATCAGCGGGAAGAAGGCGGGGCTAACCTGACAGAGGTGGTTGATGGAGGACTCCATGCGACGCAACTGATTGGTCTGCGCATCAAACAGGCTCAGCACGCTGCTCGCCATGCTGCTGATCTGGTAAGCGATGCTCGCCAGCGATTGCGTGGTGAAGGTTTTCGTTTCCTCCAGCGCTGCCATGCTGCCGTCACCTGACTGACAGATCGCCACGGAGACCGGGGTTAGTCTCACTCCGCAAAGAAGCAAAGGTAGCATTAGCACTGGCATTAGCGGACCTGCAGGTAGTTGTCGTGACAGTACTGCGCCACCTTCAGGAGATTGTCATAATTGTCCATCAAAGCTTTCCTGCCGTTCGGAGCTTCGTCCAGAATCTTCATCACGTCCTCATCGAACTTCTGATCCTTCATGTTCTCCAGGTTCCACACCTGCAACCACCCAGCAGCACCAATGAGCCAGGCCCCTCCCCCTGCCGCACCAGGCCCTTCCCCCCGTCAGACACCAGGCCCCACCCCCTGACAGGCATCAGTTCGACGTTTCTCACACACAAACACTCACTCTCTCTCACACACACACAGACACATTCACACACTCTCTCTCTCTCACACACACACACAGACACACTCTCAAACACACTCTCAAACACAGACACAGACACACACACACACACTCACTCTCTCACACTCACACACTCACAAAGACACACACACACTCACCAGCCGATCGTGTGACTGTGCTCGGACTCGTCCACCTGCAGACAAAGATCGTCTCTGCTCGCACAGATGATTTTCTGCGAGGTTTCAAAGACCAACACGAAGCGTGAGACGTCTCACTCTGACCCGAACTTCAAACTTCAGACGCGCAGACGCGCTTCCTCATTGCGCGACGATGATCTCCTGCTCCGAGTGAGACCTCCTTCCGTGGTTGCACCTCAGAATGTGACCCGCCCCCCCCAACCCACGAACCACTTCCTGTTGTTGAGAGGAAGCTGCAGTACCACTACTGACTGTGACCTGCAGCCAGTATCAGTACGAGCTGAATTACTTCCATGATCCATGAGCTTGAACCCATAAGCACGGAGCTCTGGACGGGTCGCCCCCCCCCATCATAAACACCCACGCTCCCTGAGGCAGGGTGTGAACCAAAGACAAAAACATGAGAGTTCAGCGTGTGAGCACAGCAGAAGGAAGCAGCTGATGATGCACAAACATGGACTTTATTTTGTAAAAACGTCCTCGCTGATTCAGGCAGGTTGATGGGTTCCTCATGGCTTGTTGCTCGGGGCAACCGGGTTCCAGGGCTGTTTCCGAGGAGCTCCGTCTTTGTCTTTCTTCTCCAGAGGCTTCAGGTGGCAGGTCATCACCTGGTCTCTGATGGAAACAAACACTGGGTTAGGCTGATCTCAGACCAGGGGAGCGTGGGCAGGTATCTCGGCCAGAACCTTCATTTACCTGAACCCCTGGTAGGATGCGACCCTCTGGCTGATGGCCCTCAGCTTCGCCGCGTTCTCACGCTGGTATCTGCGCTCAGACTCCACCGCCGCCAGCAGCTCTCGCTCCAGGGCAGAGAAGTCTATGACATCACAAGGTGACGAGGCCATGCTCTGATGACGGCTGGAGATCCACGTGCTGCAGGACTCAGTGTCTGTGTTTCCAGGATAGAATATGTATATAGTTCTATTAAGTTCTACAGACAGCTGCTGCTCACAAAGGCTTTGTGCCTGTGAGGCCTTTGAAGCAGTCTCAGAAATAACAAACCGTCTCCATGACAACAGGCATCAGGGCAGCTCAGTGCTGCCGCTGTTGGACGGAGGCCGAACTGCATCAGCTGACACCGCCACCTGCTGCCCGTGCTGCGCCACAACATGGAGCCTTGAGATCTGCCGCGTGGTTTATTTATTCAAGAAAACTCTTCCGTCCTTTATGACTCCTTTCTACACCACGTCTATTTTATTATTTTATATTTATTATTCAATTCATTACAATATTCTAGACTCTATACTATATATATATATATATATATATATATATGTTCTTGTCATCCCTCGTTAGTACAGTGGGTAAGTACCTCCGCCTTCAAGCGGATGACCGGGGTTTCGATTCCCCGTCGAGGAACCACCTCCAGTAGGCTCACCACCCGCAGGAGTTCTCAGGTTACTGGTGCAATGTGATTTGGGTGCAGTCATGCTACCCCCGCAACCCGGTAACGGATAAGCGGTTGGAAAATGATATGACATGTTCTTGTCATGTCATATCATTTCCCAACCACTTATCTGTGACCGGGTCGCGGGGGTAGCAGTCTAAGCAGGGGCCCCCTCCCACGACTGCCACCCAAATGACATTGCACCAGTCCCTTCTGAGACCTCCTGCGGGTGGTGAGCCTACTGGAGGTGGTTCCTCATCGGGGAATCGAACCCCGGTCTTCCGCGTAACAGGCACTATACTAACGAGGAATATATATATATATATATATATATATATATAGTGTGTGTCTGCACAGAGACTGAGCGCTTTGATTGACAGCGGAGCATCTTTGACACATATCAACTCAACACTAAAACAGCACATTCCACCTGAAATGTTTCATCAGCCCAGTGGGTCTGCGTGGAGTCCCTCAGGGACATGTCCCGGGTCCTCTCACCTGTCCATTCTGAGAGCCAGCTGGTTGGGTTGTCGTCTCCGCCTGTAGCCTGGCTGAGCACGGAGAGAAGGACATGTGTTGTGACTGTGATGTTTGTGAGGATCAAAGTCACAGTCATGTGGTTGTTGGTCCAGACTTTGTTATCACCATGGCGACAGTACAAGTCAATGATTTGTTGGCGAATCATATTTTTTAATTAATAATTATTGCATTTGAAAGAACATCTGAGGATCTGGAAACACGTGCATGAGTTTGCCTTGTGAAGCCGCCGCCCACCTTTCAACTTTCACTGGAATTATTGTCAGTGACGTCCAGTCTGATGATGCATGAGAACATCGGGTCAGGGTCAGGGTCGGGGTTCATGTTGGCAGTGACTGACTCTCATGGGACAGGGTGGGACAGGGTGGACAGGGTGGGACAGGGTGGGACAGCAGAATCTTTAGAGACGGAGCCTGTCTGTCTCCTCAGGGCTCCGTTGGCATTGGTCGCGGCACCCTCTGGAGGATCTCTGATGGTCTGTGGAAATCCAAGGAGGCCGTTCCTACGTCTGGGAGAAGATGAGCTGGAACTCAGTGAGCATGAGCTCCACGATCTGGCTCTGGAAAACCATGTGGACCGTCATGTTGGCCGACTCGGTCTGAGGGCGGAGCAACGTGGGTCCGAACACGATGGCGAGACTTTGAACCGTCATCCTGTTGCTGTCTTTGTGCTCGGTGACCCTGGAGGGAGAGGTGAGGTCATCGCAGGTTTTAATCACTGTGACCTTTGACCTGTGGGTGAACTCACCTGCGCAGGTGCCTGAACAGCAGCTCCATGGTGTCGTGGTTGGGCAGCGGCAGCGAGCGCACCATGTCCTTCATGTAGGACACCCTCAGGCTGTGGTCTGCCACCTCTGAGGGGACAGACAGAACTGTGTTGACCAGCGTCGCGTGTGTGCGTGTCAAGGTGCAGTGGGCGGTACTGACGGATGGCGGCGATGAACTTGTCGAAGCAGCTGAAGGGGAACAGTGGCTCGGGCAGCTCCCGCAGGAACAGTTTCAACGCTCCGGTGATGACGTGGATCTCCTGCCACTGCCCGTCGTCCAGGTCCAGCTGCTCCTCTGCCCGGGGCCAGAAACACAGGGGTTGGGTCAAGTCAGCACAATGCATCCTGGGAAACAACAGACTGACCGCCCTTACCGTGGTCGGCTTTATGGCGGAGCTTCTGGATCACAGCCAGGTTCCCACTGACTCTGTAGATCCCGTCGATGTCCAGACCTGACACACACACAAACACACTTAGACGGCACACGTTAATACCTGTCACCCTGTGTGTGTGTGTGTGTGCGTGTGCGTGTACCTCTCCGCTCCACGGCTCTGACACACTTCTGCACAAACGCGGGCACGGTGGCGTGTTCTCGGTGACACAGCGTGTCCAGGTGGCAGCCGAACACGTTATCTGATGAGAGAGAAGGGTGCAGATGGAACACGTGTTCTACATGTGAGTCGCGGCAGCGTGAGCGGACGGGGACGGACCTCTGATGTATCCTTTCTCTTTGACACTCTGCAGCGTCGGCCGCCGCTGGAGGAAGCGTCTGAGTTTGGTCCGAACTCGTCTCTGCTCCGAGTCGACGCCCCTGGCGGCTGAAACAGGAGCAGCAGCCGGGTGGGTGGGTGTGTTCAGGTCCGTCGCCTCACACTCTTACTGACAACTCACATGTCCTCCTGCGCGCTCTGTCCTCTCTGTCCGACGCCGGGTCGTCCTCGTCCTCCGTCACCACGTCCATGTCCTGGATCAGACGAGAGCATCCATCTCTCCACACTGTTCATTCCTGTGTGTGTGTGTGTGTGTGTGTGTGTGTGTGTGTGTGTGTACCAGCTGTCTGACGGCGTCCTGGATGACCTTGAGCCAGTCACTGATGATGCTCTCGGTGTCGTACTGCATCAGGAACTCACAACCCTGTCGAGTCTTCAGCTGCACACAAACACAAACCACAAGCTCATGTTGCCATGGCAACGCAGACAGAGGCCATGTGTCACAGAGACAGGCCAAACCTCCAGGACGTTCTTTTTGGACGACTTGTCTTTGGAGGCCCAGCCCACCGCAGAGCCTCTCAGGTCCACCGTGTACTCTGGAACAATCTGCGATGCTTTACTCTGGAAAACACAACAATGCAGTGTCAAAGGTCACAGGGGGCGTGGCCTCAGAGGGCACGAGGTCCCTATAGCACCATGGGACTCACAGCGCTCCCAGTGGGAGCAGACTTGGGGTCTTTGTGGAATGTGAGGATGCCGCCATGCAGGACTGTCCAGGACTGACTCCAGTTCTTCCTGTCCAACAACAACAGTCCCATGTTAGAGTCCAACTGGTCCCCAGACTGAGGACAGCCTGAGGCTCCGCCCTCACCGGATCCTCCTGCCGTGGTCCACCACTTTGGTCTTGTTGATGATTCCTGCTTTCTCCAGCAGATGGCCCTGCAGACACACGGCAGGTCAGAGAGTCTGTATTTGTGTGTGTGTGTGTGTGTGGGGGGGGGGCCTCTATGCACAACCGTGTCTCTCTGTCTGAACCTGACCCCCCCCCCTCTTTAGGAATCCTGTTTTGACCCGAAGGTCCTGAAGTGAAGACACTGACATGGTCTCAGTCTGAGGTTTGGTGTCAAGACTTCAACACATTTAAAAACTCAAACCAGCGTCTGAACCAGCAGAACCAGCAGAACCCAGACCTACATGCAGCTGCTGCGGGTCTGTGCTCCGATCGGACAGGTTCCTCTTCAGTCTGTGCCTGTCAGAGAACTGATGACATCACCAGGTGTTAATGGCACACTGAATGAGACAGGGGTGGACACAGGTGAGACAGGAGTGGACACGGGTGGACACGGGTGGACACGGGTGGACACAGGTGTGACGGGGGTGATTACTTGTGAACTGTCGGGTGAAAGTCTGTTGGACACATCAGTGAGGTCAGAGATGTTCCTCCTGTGGCTGAGAGCAAATGTCTGGAAGACAAGGAGCAAGACATCAGTCAGTGGTTACTGGTTAGGGTCAGTCAGCGGTGAGTCACTCACGTCCTCGGCCACACTGTGTCTCCAGTGGCCGACCTGCGGAGCTGCTCCGTCCTCGGAGACACGTCCTGTCCTCCTGGGTGGCTGAAACCAGAGGACAATGGACGGTCAGAGACGGGTGGCAACGGACTGACCCTCAGGTGGTCGACTGGTTACCTGCTGCGGCTCCGAGGACATCAGACCCACTGGCTGCGGAGGGGTCGGGAACATCACATGTAAGCTACAGATGAAATGTGTGTGTGTGTGTGTGTGTGTGTGCACACGTACCATTGTAAACACGGTGTCGTTGGCGCCCTCCACGGGATAATCCTCCTCCGGGAGCGGAGGCTGAAGTTCAAAGACAGAAACAAGAGTTGAACCCGGAGCAGTTCTGCATCCCGCCACCAGGGGGTGAGGAACAAATCGAGTGCCTCGTACCGGGCTGCCGCCATGCTTCCTGTTGCTGGGCGACCACGGAGGGGACGAGGGGGAGGGTGCAGTCCAGGAAGTGGCTCGTGTGGTTCGGTTAAAGTAGTAAAACCTCCCCGAGGCGTCGTCCAGCAGCTGCTCCCAGCTCCCAGAGCCCTGAGGGAAGCCATGTTAGTGGAGGGGACACAGCTTTGCTCACCTCACCTGACCGCTGAGCGCACCTGAGAGGAGGCAGGGGACAGAGCAGCAGGGTCCGTCCAGGTCGTTTGTCTTGTCACCGGGTGGAAATAAAATGGCTTCCCGCTGCTGTGGTCGGTGTGCACCTGAGCAGAGAACCTCTGAGTACTTGTACTGCGTTCATGACAGTAAAGATCCACCCTGACTGAAAACACAGTTCATTTTCTCTGGGGTAGGTGTTTCGGGGCGTGGGGCTGAGGCTGCGTCACCTGAGCCGCCACCTGAGCCACCGTGCATGGCCGCCGGCGGTTCAGGTGGCGGCTGATGAAACTTTAATGGGAAATCAGAAGGAAGATGTTAAAGGTTCAGGATGAAGAGGAAGGAAAGGACGAAGCCACACCTGCCACTCGTCCTGTGGGCTGATGGGGGAGGCGGGTCTTATCAGGTCAGAGGAAGAGGTGTGGCCTGTAGGAAAGGGGGCGGGCTCGGTTGGAGGTGGTGGAATGAGGAAGTCGAGAGGGTCGTGGGACCTCGTCTTCACGGAGATGTTTGCGTAGATGGGTGAGCTGGGGTCCTGAGGAGAGAGAGAGCGAACGAATGGCCACGTTACAGCAGACTGTGTAGCCCCATCCCCTCCCCACCTGACCCCTGAGCAGCCATGACACGTCTGGGCTGAACCAGACCAGTTCACACATGAACCAAGCTGGAACCTGAAAATCGTTCTGTCCCTCACACAGACACACACACACACACACACACACTGCTCTGCTGCATTGTTCCCTCACAGTTTCCTGTTCTACCCAGAATACATCCTGTCGGCTGTGACATCACCACATCCTGCTGACCTCATCACATCCTGCAGTGACATCAGCAGGCAAACCATGTGAACAAACTTCCCAGCATGCTTTGTTCACACAGAGATTATTTTTGTAGTTTGAACTCGAATGTCATGTGACTCACAGTGAAGTTCACCTTTGAACTTTCAAATAGCTCTGATCAGTCGCACCTGTGTGAGAGGTGAGGGAGGGGCCACTTCAGCTCCTGGACTCAGTTTTTCTCCAAACAGAGCCTCCACATCCAGGTTCAGGTCTTGGATGGACTCGTAAATGTGGTTTGAATCTTGCTCCTTCAGTAAATCCTCTTCCTCCTCCTCGCTGCTCTCCTCCAGGCTCAGCTCCTCCTCTGGCTCCTCCTCTGGCTGCACCAGGGAACCCTGGGTGTCAGGGTGACA
Source organism: Pseudorhombus dupliciocellatus (assembly GCA_016785235.1). Classification (NCBI taxonomy): domain Eukaryota; kingdom Metazoa; phylum Chordata; class Actinopteri; order Pleuronectiformes; family Paralichthyidae; genus Pseudorhombus; species Pseudorhombus dupliciocellatus. The sequence continues at coordinate 433,800 of JAFBJW010000303.1, read as the reverse complement.
TTCCAACAGTGAAGATTGGCTCTGAATGTCATTATTGGGGGGGGTCACGGGGGCCACAGGCGTCTCTACCGGTATGGGTTGTGTCTGGGGCCGTGGGGAGGGGGGGGGGTCTGCTGGGCTGAGGGTGGGAACTCGAGGTTTGACCTCAGGCTCATGCAGGCCCCCTGTAGGGTTTGGAACCTTGCTGGTCTCTGTTGGCCCGGCCAGAGAGTTGCTGGGATGAAAGTCCAATGGGACGCCAAATGTTGACATGCGGTTCTCGGGCTTGCAGTACCTGGCAGATGCGTCTCGTTTCAGCCGGATCGTCACCTCATCGGCCTGTTTCATTCTGCTCGCACAGGGCTCCTCCAGAGTCTTTGGAACGGGAATGGGAACCGGCACTGGTGCGGCCACGGGAACCGCCGCTGGCTCTGGGTCGGTTGGATCGTCAAAATCCAAGGGGGAGGGGAAATCTGCTGGCAGCTCCTTGACGTACTTGGCAGGGATGTAAAAGGGAACCGAGCCGCTGTCATGGCGAACCTGCCACCAGTGGTCGTTGGTCTTTGCTAGCAGCACGTATCGCTCATTGGGTTTGATGGAGACCAGGAGCCCGTCCCGACCCAGGTATTCGTACTCAAACTCCACCAGGACCAGACCGAGCCCTGAAAAAGGTCCAGATCAGAGGATCAGAACTGTCACGCTAACACAGCTAATGCCGTGTTCTTTAATCAACACATATGTTGGCGTTAGCAAGCTAATTTGCGGCTGTTGAAAGCTAACGAATGAAACACAGTACAACAAATATCAGTACACATCTGTGTACTAACAGATACTGCGGCTCACCTCTGCCAAGCATGGAGGCCGTTGCCATGGCGATGACCACACCCCCTCAGGCAGTTGGGCAGGCGACTCTGACGACGAGGTTACAGGTCACGCCTCATGAGGAGCCCCCTTAAAGAGAGCAGGAGACAGGAAGTCAGTCAGGCCCACTGTGACAGCACGTCCTGTCCTCTGATTGGCTGGCTTCAGTCCCAGTCTGTCGATGGACTAAGATCCAGGGTTCATCATCTGAGGCCATGAACACTCCTCCTTCATCGTCACGGCTTCACACACACTCAGTCTCAGTCTGAGGAACGTGAGTCATGTGATGCATGTCAGAACATGCCCGGCGGATCCCTACTTGACTCTTCACGGAGGCAAATGATTCCAAACGCACGTCGGATGGTTCTGTGTCCAGGCCAGACCAGCAGGTGGCGCTGAGAGCCCCACTCTGCCGGACCGGGAGCCGTTGAAGTTTTCTGTGGATGCTCTGCACTCGGCTGCGGCAGGAGGCGACCTCCGACCTCTCTATTTACGAAGGGAAGTGTCTGCACTTCCTGTCTGCTTCAAAACACCACCCACAAGGCCGTGTGGACTCCACCCCTCAGCGACATCACACTGTGTGTGTTTCCTGTCTTTGTGTGTGTGTGTGTGTGTGTGTGCTGCTGACTGAAGTAATATGAGTGACTGTCCCTTTAAGAGCCGCTCTGAGTCACACACACCTGAGCCAGGTGTGTGTGCTGGAATGCTCCCCCCCCCACATGCACACACACCACACCCACACCACTAGGCTGGTATGCGCGCACACACACACACACACTTTCTCTCTCTCTCTCTCTCTGAAGTGTGTGAAAAAATAAACTGAACTGTCAATCATCAAACCGAGGTCAGGCGCCTGTGGCAGGACACGCCCCATCAGCCAATCAGAAGAGAGGAAGAGTTTCAGGGAGAGGCTGCCCACAGGGCGTGCAGTGACATCACACACCCTGTTTTTGGACTGACCACAGAACCAGCGGCCATTAACCTGCATGTTACCATGGTAACGGGCCCGATGCTCCTCAGAGAGCAGCAGGAGCCCGACGACCTTCGACCTGCTGACCCCCCAGTCCACGTTCCTTTGTGTAGGACTCTGTCGGCACATGTCTGTAGGACATCAGGACGTAAACGTCCACAAAGTCCTGAAGCCGGTGAGGTCCACAGCTCCGAGAGAAGTTCTCGACCTTTGTCCTCATTCACGATGGGACATTTTCACACACAGACGCCCTCAGGACGAGGACACAACAACCGGCTGGGGCCACAGAGTCCAGGTCTGTGTCCCCAAGACGAGGACGCTGGCTTCAACTAACAGAAGAACAGTGACCGGGTTCGAACGTTAAGAGCTGAAGAGAGAGAGAGTTTTACCTGCAGCCGAGCCCAGATCCACTCATCCTGTTTTTCCTCCTCTGGCCGTGAGTGGGTGAGTCCACAAAAAAACAGGTTCCTCCTCTTTCTAGCTCCACCCATCTGTGACCGACCCGTCCCATCTTGTAGCACCGCCCCCGTTTACGGCCTGATTGGTTCACACCTGCTGGCGGACAGTGCCCCCTGGCTGCAGTCACCAGGCGGTGCAACGGCCACAGTGACGCAAAAACACAAGAACACGCGTGTGTGGTTAGTGAATACGTGTTCTGTACATGTCTTTTGATGACATCATTTTCTGACACTGTCTCTTTTACACCCCCCCCTCCCCCAAGCCCCCCCCCGATGCTGCAGCCTCCAGATCTGCAGCAGCCAACAGACAAGCAGGACGAGGGACAGACACACAGACTGAGACAGACAACCTGAGAGACAGGGAGACAGAGACGGACAGAGACGGGGTGAGTGGATCTGTTTATCTGTTTGTTTACTCATCACTGTTTCATCTTCATCCTCCATGTTCAACTCTGACGGTGCAGTTTCCTGTGTTCGTGTGTGTGTGAGAGAGAGATCAACCCCTTGTCTTTCAAAGTAAAAGCAGCTGAATGATCACTTCCTGTTTGCTATCACTGGATGTTTTTGTTGTGGGGGTTACCACCTCTTGACCTCCTGTGTCTCCGTGGTTGTTTCCTGTTGACAGACTCAGACATGTCCATCGACCTGGACGACACAGACAGCGTGTTCGGTGAGTCAACACGCGCTTCCTTCTTATTTGTTTCAAAATTAAGTGTGAAGGTTCCAGAAAACTGTCCCGCCCCCTGGTCATGATGTAAGCATGGCAGTGGTCATGTGACCTTTGGTGTTTCAGACCTGAACGAGGCGATCCCAGAGACGGAGCTGCTAGACAACAACATCCAGAAAGGCCGAGCCCAGCTGTCCATCAAAACCCGGAGGCACCGCCCCTCAAGGTCCTGTCACAGTGACAGCGAGAGCTGGGCGGAGGAAGATGGTGGCGCCGGCGGGAGGGTGCGTTGTGAAAACAGACAAATTAATTTTATCATTCACTGACACTGCTTTAGGATCGTTTGTGATTTGTGGATGTCTCTTCAGGGCAGCCAGTTGCGCTGCTCACCCCTCCACCTGGCCATGCCAAGCCCCTCCACCCCTCCTGATATGCTGCTTTGTGCTCGAAGCCCCGCCTTCTCCTTTGACACAGTGCTGGTGAGGCCAATCAGAGTTTAGGAGAGAAAGAGGAAATGTGGACAACAAATGAAAGCCTCTTCACTTCCTGACAGGTGCGACACTCCCCAGAGGGCGGAGCCACATCATTGGCCGCTCCCCCACGGGGACGCTACCGCCAGCTAACCAATGCTACATCTCAGGAGGCTCTGATGCTGCCCAGCGCCCCACCCTCCAAATCCTGCCTCTCCTCCAAGGGTTCACCTGTCTACATGAGGAGAAACAGAAGGCCCGACAGTGAAGGTGCACACACCTGTGCACACCTGTACACAGCTGGTTTTGAGTCTTCTGACTGTGTGTGTGTGTGTGTGTGTGTGCGACAGTGCTGGTGTCTGACTCCAGTCGCGACCCCAGTCCAGCTGAGCCCGGGAGTCCCACCAGTGTCTTTGACAAGAAAACGAAGAGACGCTTCCTGGACTTGGGGTAAGACAGGAGACGTGTGTCCCCATGAGCCCCGTGATAGGCTGCTGGATCACATGACCTGTGTGTGTGTCAGGGTGACTCTGAAGCGGTCGTACGTCAGAGTGAGGGCGGATCGTTCCAGCAGACTCTCTGTCAGGTGAGTGTCCCGATGTCACAGCCACATGTTGATGAGCGTCCTCATCACGTCCTCGTCCTCAGGGATCAGAGTCCGTCCCGCTCCTTCGTCCCATTGTCCTGGTTCACTGAAGGACGAGGCTCTGTGACTCCGCCCCCCAAAATACCCCCGCTGACCCCCCCAACGCCTCGGAGGGCTCACTCTCAGGTACACACACTTCCTGTGTGTTACTGTGTGTGTGTCTCTGTGTGTAACTGTGTGTGTGTGTGTGTGCAGGAGTCTGTGCTAAGTGAGGAGTTCTCGCCTCCCCACTCCTCACCCCCCCCTGTCGACTCGTCCAGATCCTCTCATCCGTACCACACCCTGTTCTCTGATGAGGTAACACACACACACTGATGGGACTGTGATGATGTCATAAGTCAGAGCAGACAGTTTTTAACTGCCCCCCCAGCCTGGCGATGAGTCACGGTGCATCGTGTTGTCGTGGACGACTCAGCAGGTCTGTCAGTGGCTGCGAGGCCTGAACATGGAGAAATATGTCCCAGAATTCAGTGCGAGCAACGTGGATGGACAGCAGCTGCTGCATCTGGACAGTAGCAGGCTGAAGGTGAGGACGGTTGTGGGTTCAAACCCTGAAGGATATTTGAACTTTGTTGAGTGACCTGTGACCTCTGACCTCTGCAGCGTCTAGGCGTGCTGAGCTCATCCGACCGCTGGACTCTGAAGCGCCGCATCAAAGAAATTCATGCGGCGGCAGAGAAGGAGAGGAAGGTTCTGGACAAACTGGAGAAACAAAAAGCAAAACAGCGCAGGAAGTGAACCCTGCCTGGCCTCTGACCTTCAAATAAAACCGCCTGAGAGAAACGCTGACATCACTGGGTCACGTGACTGGTTTTATTATCGTTAGCATCACCAGAGTAAGAAACAACAATAAATAAAATAAATCATCTGTTGACTGGCAGCGACTAAGCAATTCTCTGTCTCTGCTGAGTCATATATCGCCCACAGCCGAGGTCAAAGGCCACAGCCTCACCTCAAGGTCGCTGACCACGGCCATCTTGGAGCGACACCCTTACATTAGCCAGTCAGCAACAGCTAATGTGTGCTAGCACGTAGCCTAGCTCCTTAGCCTGAGCTAAGCAGGTTGCTCTCGTCAGTCTTCCTTCAGCGCACCTCAGCCCCAGCGACTAGGCGGAGTCAGACAGGGTCGACGCCCACTGAGCCTCACTCTTCATGTCAGTCCCCCTGGTGGGTGGGGCTTAGCGTGTCCCTGCAGCTCTGTTCCTGTAGGTGGCGAATGCCCTCAGACTGCGGACGAGGTCGTGACAGAACGAACGAAGCTGCTTCAGCGTCACATGGACAGCCACCTGTACCTCGTAGTTGCCATGGAGACGAGAGGCCAGGTCCAGACTCTGCCTCTGATCCGGACCCTCGGCACCGAACTGAACCGCCTCCTTCATCTGAAACGCAGAAGACTTGTGAGCCACCAATCGCCGCCGTCTGCAGCGATGATGTCATTGCCCCAGGTTTCTTACCTTGCTGATGTGCGTCATCAGGTCTCTGAGATCCGCTCGCAGGTTCGTCAGCCCGCTCAGCCTGTCAGCCAGAACTCCCAGCAGCCCCTGGTGCAACATACAGCCCACCGACATACGACTCACACACATGTCCTGCAGGGGGCGACACGTGACATGTCAGTTTTAGGGGGGGGGGGCCTGAACCAGAACCTGTTCTCCGTGTTCAGACTGACCAGCGTGAAGCGTTCGGACAGTGGTTTGAGGACGGGGGCAGCGGGGATGCCCAGGGAGGTCACCATCATCTGCAGGTTTGGAGTCTGAGGCGAGGGGTCGAGGGTCAAACCCTGAGGAGGACAAGAGGAGGTTACAGACAAAGGCAGAGGAGCCGGGCGGGTCGGGGTGCAAGGACTGCTCACCTCCGCGCTGATGGCGGCGCTGTGCACGGCGGGGAGGTCTCTGAGGATCTTCTCCACCAACGTCTTTGCTCGCTCAGCTGCTTCCCAAAACACGGGGGGCGTGTTGGAGCCAGGGCTGATGGGCACCGATTGGACCAAAACTACAAACAGGAAGAAGAGAAGCACGACAACTGGACGGGGGTGGGGGGGGGGCATAATTAATATATTTGTTTGAAAATAATCAACTGAAGCTTCAGTTTGATGTTCAGACACAAACACTGAAACATCTGTTAGCAACTTTAGCTGATTAGCACAGCGGTTTCGGACGCCGTCTCTGCGGGCGCCACCACACACCGCAGCTGTGTTGACCTGTGACCTTCAGGCAACAATAAACTACGACAAAAGAGCCAATCACGTGGCATCTTCTCCAGTGATGCATCACTTTGTTTAAAAAAAGAATCGAATCGCACAGTTTGTGTTTCTCCGCTGCTAAGCTAATGCTAGCAGCCGTGGACAGAAGACAAACTGTTGTCCCCATCAGAGACAAACTTCACAACAGTTCCTCTGTGGCACTAACTACCTGCCATACAGCGTCCCGCCCACTGATCAGGTGCGTCCTCAGGTGAGGGATCAGCTGATCATCACTGACCCTCCAGGTCTTACCTGTCTCACAGTCCATGTCTTTGTCTCTGTCTCTGCGCAGATCAATGCGTGAGAGCGTGTGCATCTGTATTTATGCGCTCTCTTCGTGCCGCGGGAGTTTCCGCCGCTGCATCATCATCATCATCATCATCCGATGAAACCCGCAGTGACGAAGCTTCAGAAAACCTGTTGCGTAACAACACAAGTTTACACCTTAGTTTCTACGTCAGTGTGAACTCAGACAGGAAGTACTCATCATTTCACAGTCACACGAAAATACTTCGAGAACTGTGTTGTCATGTTAGCAGCTGCTGCACCTGCACGGTCACTGTACAGTATCTGTGAAGTATCTGTAAAGCCAGAGAGAGTGAGCAGCGGCTGCCGCAGCAGCAGGATGTGGCTCAACATCTGGATGAAGATGCTCTGCTCTGTGTCCCAGGGCACCTGAACGCATCAGCGCCGCAGCTCGGTGTTTGATGACGTTTCTGTTCGTAACTCACCACGTGCTTCCGCTCAGGTGGTGGACGTCACTTCTTTGTCTGGTTAAACAGATTTTAATCGCACATGGACTTTTCTTCGTGTTTTATTTTTGTGGTCAGATGAACCGTGAAGACCTTTACTGTTGAAAGGATTATTCACTGTGTTTTACTTCCTGTGTGTCGTCATACTGGACAGATCTGACTCAGCGGGAAACCCAATTATCTGCTGTGAGGAAACGTCAGTGACGAAGTTTAGAGATACAGACACACGGATAGATTGTAGATAAATTACAAGTCTTCATTAACAAATTTAACAGCTTCCTGTTGTCTTCCCTTTTCAAAATAAAAAAAGTTTCTGACTAGATCCATTCAAATGTATTTCAAGGGTTTTATTGTGAAATGTTTACATGAGTGGGAGATATTTATTTTCAGGTTCAGTCCAGAAACTCCATTACCCAGAATCCCCCAGACGCAAATCAGATGAAAACCAAGGGTGTTTATTCATGTCAGTGGGAGAGAAGAGGTTAAAGGTCAAGCATTACAGCAGAAAACACACCGCAGCGGGGCATTGTGGGTAATAAACAATCTACTAACAACAGTATGCTGCCAACACACCACTTCTTCCTATCTGCACAGGAAGTCCTTCCAGCGAGGTCACGGGAAACTGTCATCGTCGTCCTCAGCCATCTCTTTGGCGAACTCCAGATCCTGCTGCTCACGCTCCCGACGCTCCTGAACGCATCACATATTGTCACTGACATGCTGCTTTCTGGATCACTGTGCACGTGTGTGTGTGTGTGTGTGTTACCTCAGCTGACTCCAGGTCTTTGTTGTAAGCCTTGGGAGGAAACCTCATGGCCTACAGGGGGAGACAGAGGCACCGATTCTTTCGCTCGTGTGTTTCACTGCGTGTCACAGGCCTGTTGTGTGTTCATCGGTGTCTTACCTTCACAGACATGTTGTGGATGTCCAGACAGAAGGAGATCCTCTGGTGGAAGGCCAGCTGGGGCTCCCTTGTTCCATAGATGTCCATCGTCTCTTTGGATTGGACAAAACCTTTCTCGTGGTTGATGCTGGCCTCAATCACCCCGTCACGGATTGCCTGGGCAGACGAAGCACACGTCACGACTGGTCTAACCCCGAGGGTTGTCACCTGTCACCTCTGAGCAATCTCCGTTACCTTGGCGACGATGAACTCCGCATCCTCGGGACTGTCGAGCTGCAGCTTCAGAGCGATGTCGGCCAGAGAGATGCGGGAGTAGGACAGGCTGATCATACGCACGCCTGACGACACACACACACAGACACAGACACACACACACACATACACACACACACACACACACACGTCACACGGCCTGCAACAACCAGCACCTGTGGGACGGCCCGAGGCCTGCTACTGACTCACCGGTCTTAATGACGTTGTGTCTCAGGCGGATGATGAGCGTGTACGTCCCGTCCGTCTGAAACTTCTCCCCAAACTGGTCCAACACCTGGTTGAACTTGGCCAGGTTACCAGTTCTCACAGCTGGACAGGGGGGGGGGGTGTCAAGTTCTACAAACTGTTTTATGTGCGTGTGTGTGTGTGCGCGCCCTGACCCTGTGTGAGCAGGAAGTACGGCATCAGCGATCTCTTGAGTGACGGCTGTCTGAACTGAAGCCGGTCAGGAATCTCTCCCAACAGCAGCTCCACCACGATCAGCAGCTTGTGGACCTGTGCACACACACACACACACACAGCAGAGTCCGGTTAGGGTCTGGGTCAGTCCGCCGGCCCTGACTCGCCACCCCAGCACTCACTCACTCACTCACACACTCTCTCACACACACACACACACACACACACACACACACACACACACCGTCTGCTTGAATCCCACGGCTGTGTGCTGTGGAGCTTTCCTCAGGGCGTTGGTCAGCGTCCTGCGAGCCTCCGAGTACTCCAGCTGGATCGCCTTGATGCGCCCTGCAGAGGTCACATGACACAGACATCAGAGGACGACACGTTGTCGAGGCCATCCCACGGAGACGCCAGGCTCACCTGTGTAGTACAGGTATCGGGCCCACTCGTTGTTGTTGGCCAGTTCGGGGAACACCGACTTGGACACCAGCTTCTCGGCCTGGTCGTACAGGCTGAAGTGCAGGTAGTTCCTCAGCAGTAGGTTGAGCAGCACGGCCTGGCCGTCAGCGTCATGACGCAGCGTTGCCGTGCGCAGGCGAGTGTGGAGGAAGCTGCAAATGACAAACATGCGGTTTGGACCTTTTCATCACTCTGGAGCTTCTGCCTCGGCCATCATGGAGACCCGAGTGAGGTCGCTGCTGGCTGTGTGTGTGTGTGTGCGCACCTGCGGATGGTGTCAAACTGCTTGAGGAACTCGTAGACTCTGGCGTGATAATAATAACACTTGGCAGCCACCAGATCCAGAGCCCTGCGGTTCTTGGAGCCGATCTTCTGCAGCAGGTCGTCCGACGCCTTCTGGGACTGAAACACGACAAAGCGTCACGCCGCTGCCTGTCCTCCGAGCATTCAGACACGGGACACACCCACCTCCACGTATCTCTTGTTATTGGTCAGGTGAACCACCAGCAGCAGCTGCAGGTACGCCTCCACCTCTGGCAGCAGGGGAGTGGACGCCGCCTTGCCTGTCCTTGGACGAAACTGGACGTCCCCGTCCGCTATCTCCATCGGCTGAAAGACAGAGACAGGTGGTCAGGTGTCACTGTGACCTGAGCTGACCTCTGCTGTGATCAGTCATCACGTGACCACGGAGGGTCAGGGTCCTGACGGTGGATCTAGTGCACTGTCCTTTGTCTGTGTTCTGTGGCCACACCCACTGAGTGACGTGACTGGACCCAGTCTCAGGCCTCACCTCCTCCAGGAAGCCCAGCAGGAAGTCCCTGGTGGCGGCGTTGTTGGTGAAGAAGCCGCACACGGCTTTGTGCACCACGTTGGTGTTGAGGCGGCGACTGGTCGATGGCAGCGCTCGCAGGGCACGCAGAACGAACCGGGGCTCCTTCCCCGACACCGCCTTCTCAATCTGCTTCACGTGCTCCTTGATGTCTGCGGAGGGACAGAGGTCAGAGGTCAGGCCCGGCGCCTGGGGACATGGTTTCCTCAGAGAACGGGACACCAACGGGGTAGTGACGTCACACAACACTACACACTGACTGATGCAGTCGAAATGGTAAAGTGGGCGGAGCCAGAGCACCAGCCGCCAGGTAAACCAACATAAGAAGATTGTTTGACCCCACCACCGGACCCGGGCCTGGTTCGGAGGCCGTGTGGACCTGCTGAGTCAGCTAACAGGCTAAGTCCTCTGTGGGCTTAGCCTGTTAGCTTGTTAGCCGGCTACGCTAACGGGCTAACAGCGGCGGGGATTTGGGGATATTTACCCTCCAGGGTCAGGCTGTCCTGCTCTTTGACTTTAGCCGCGGAGGTCGCCTCCTCCTCCGGCATCTCCACGTCCTGCGGCTCCGGGTCTTTGGGTTTGTCGGCTTTGGGCTCGCGGCCCGCCGCCTTGTCCCGCCGCTTGGACGCTGTCTCCTTCATGGTGTTGGGAAGAGCCCTGAGGACACACGGGGGGCCGGGGCCGGGTCTGCGCGGGTCTGGTCCCGGGTCTGAACGGGTCTGAACGCGTCTGGTTCGGGTCTGGTTCGGGTGTTCACCGGCAGGGCTGTTCGGGTTAGCGCCACAATGACTGGCAACTGCTGGAGCGCAGGGGATTGTGGGATGTTGCAGGCAACACGAGACGACGACAGAAACAGCAGACAGAACTAGTCGACCACCGATCTACTCAGATGTTTGTTGTTTGCAAACACTGACGTCATCAGCCAGAGAACAAACGCGTTTTTTTTTTTTTTTATCAAAGACAAAAAGTAACAACGAATACGTAGATATGAATAGAGTGCGAGTGCGTGCGTGTGTGTGTATGTGTGTGAGAGAGAGAGTTTATTACTTACTATTGATACTATTGAAAATATTTGTGACTTTGTGAACTTTGTTTAACTTGTGACCCGATGTTGAAATCCTGGAAACTCCAGCCTGGCAGACAGAGAGAGACTCAGTGGGCTCAGGCTGCTTCAGTCGTTTGCTTCTTCAGCAGTACGATGAAGATTCTCTCTCTTGTTCTGCTGCTGGGCTTCCTGCAGACCTCAGGTCAGTCTGTCTCTGTGTGTCGTCAGTATTTACATTTATATAGACCATCAAAGAAAAAGAAGCAGCAGGGCTGTTGTCGTGACAACAGAAGAAATGTTCTCATTCAACAGTTTGTTTATTAGGGTTGTGTGTGTGTGTGCAGAGTGTGTACGGTGTTTTGAAGATTTTGACCTGACCTCAGGTCAGTGCAGCACTGAGCTCGGTGAAGTTGACGAAGACGACTGCTGTCAGAACCCTCATTATGGTTACCTAGCAACAAGTGGACTGTGTCAGTCTTGTGGGTTAGTGAACACACACACACACACACACTCACACACAGGCGATCAGATCATCAGACGTATGTGTGTGTGTTTCAGCCCCCCCGCTTGGTCCCCCTGGTCGCCGTGGTCACACTGCACCGTCCTCTGTGGGGAGGGGGTGAGGCAGAGGAGCAGGACGTGTTTTGGCATCGGCCAATCAGAGTGCGACAAGCCTGCGGACAAAGTTCAGACGGAGCCATGCAACGGCACCTGCTGCGACAGTACACAGACACACACACACACACACACACACACACAACATGAATCGTTCCTGTAATCAGTGGGCCTGTGTGTGTGTGTGTGTGTGGGCAGCCAAGGGGTGGGCCGCGTGGGGCACCTGGTCGCCCTGCTCTGTCACCTGTGGAGGGGGCGGAGTCAGGAAGAGAGAGAGAGCCTGCCCTGGTCCTGCTGAGTGTCGTTCGGCCTGCGGCGGCCCCCCAGAGGAGACAGACAGCTGTCCACCACAAGGGACCTGTCCAGGTAACCTGTCTGGCTTCCTGTCTCTTTACACCTGTCCGCCTGGTGTCCTGATGTCTCCTGTCTCTTAGTTCACGGAGGCTGGTCCGACTGGTCCGACTGGTCTGAATGTTCTAGTTCCTGCATCCCTGACCAGCACGATGATGTCGCCATCCCCTCTAAAGTGCGACGTCGTTCGTGCTCTAACCCCGCACCCTCCATGGACACGGCGACACCAGGCAACGATTGCCCTGGCGACAGCGCCCAGAATGAGCTGTGCCAGGAGCTGCCCAACTGTCCAGGTGAGAGGGGCTCAGGTAAAGGTCGAGATCAGACTTCGAGGACGACCTGACGCCTGCTCTGATTGGTCGTCTCTGCAGTGGACGGGAGCTGGGGGGCGTGGTCTCCACCTGGTCCGTGTTCCACCTCCTGTGGGGAGGGGCTTCAGTTGTCAACCAGGAACTGTGATCGCCCTGCCCCAAAATATGGCGGCCGATTCTGTGAGGGGTCGAACTCCCGGCCTCTGGCCTGTCAGAGTCCCTGTCCAGGTACATGCACAGGTCCTGACTGTGAGCAGGAGGGGGTGGGTCCCTGATGTTAATGCTGGGTCTCAGGTCAGAAGAACCTGGCTTTGTTCTTCCAGGACGCCACAGGACCCGCCCCCTGTGTCCATCTGGTGCCAATCTCTTGTGTCTCTTGCAGTGGACGGGTCATGGACCGGCTGGTCCACCTGGGGCGCGTGTTCGTCCTCTTGTGTCCCGCCGGGCGGCGTGTCCATCAGGACACGCTACCGCACCTGCTCTAACCCCGTCCCCTCATCCAACCCACCTGGCAGTGTTTGCCAGGGTGGGAACCAGCAGAGGGAGGACTGCGTCCACATCCCCCACTGCCCAGGTACGCCTGCCTGACCTTTGACCACTGACCTGATGTGGGCACATTTCCATAACCACGTCTTCTGTCTGTGTCTCTCCCAGTGGACGGGGGGTGGGGGCCTTGGTCTCCCTTCACTTCCTGTTCTGTCACCTGTGGGGTGGGGCTTCAGGTGTCAGACAGGAAATGCAACAGTCCGGCTTCTCAACATGGCGGCCTGCCATGTCCCGGGGAGGGACGCCGAACCAGCATCTGTACAACCAACGTCCACTGTCCAGGTACAACAGTCCCGACGCAGTCGTCCCTAACCAGGTGATCTCTGAGGACACATGTGCCCTGTGTTTTGGCAGTGGACGGCGTGTGGTCCCAGTGGTCGCCGTGGAGCGAGTGTCACTATCCCTTTGGGAAGAGGCCGATCCGGTGCAAGCAGCTGGGCGGGAGCCAGAGCCGTGACCGGGCGTGTCTGCACCGCACGCACAACGGCTCCATCTGCCACGGGGACACTCAGATGGAGAAAAGGGTCTGCTATGACGTGTCCGGCTGCCTCAGTGGGTGACACGCACACACACAGGAACCAGTCCAGCAGGGGCACAGATGCATGTGTGTGTGTGTGTTGCAGTGAAGGGCACCTGGCAGGGCTGGGAGCCATGGAGTCTCTGCTCTGCGTCCTGTGGACAGACGTCCAGCCGCATCAGGAAGAGGAACTGTCAGCCCGACTACAGTGCCTACAAGTCAGTCGCTCTCTGGGGCTCAGGGAAGCTGCAATGCATTGTGGGACTAACCCAAGTGTCCCTGTGTTGCAGTCCCACCATCGGCCGCCAGCGCGCTAATGCCACGTTCTTTGGGAAACCATTGGGCGACTGCGGCCCAGCCCCGGGCGGACAGAAGCGCCAGACCCAGGCCTGTGTCACCCCCCCCTGTCCCCAGCAGGTATGACAGTGGACAGGATGAGGAGATGACTTAATGTCCTCACTGTGAGACGCCAGTAGTTACCCTCAATAAACGAGTGAACGCAGTTCTGTTTTGATTACTGATGTCCACAGAGGGACATCTGTGTCCCCCTGTGTCCCTCATTCACACATCTGTTAGCATCTTGCTCAAGGACACTTCAGCTTAGGGGAAATCTGGGGACTGGACACGCTCAGAGGTTACCAAGCAGTGGACATCCCCATTAGCATGGACGTGAACCTGAGGTCTGGACCGAGACAAGACAGACGGACACAAGCGCCACCCACACTGCTTTATTAACAAGTTGCTGCTCAGTCCGATGTCCCGCCCTCCCCGCCGTCATGACATCATGGAATTGTCCAGTGTTGCGTGAACTCATCGGAACAGCGGTGTGAAGGTGAGTCCTCCCCTCCACGTTGAGCGGCCGCGTTTGTGCTGCTGACGCCTGATTGGTCGGAGCAGAGCGCTCATTAAAGCCATGTCAGTTACTTCATGAGAGGAGGTGGCTCCTGATTGGCTGAGCCAGGAGCCGCTGGTTGGGGTTTGGTTCACGCCTCTTTGGCTCCGGGGATGCGAGCCGTAGAAAACTCTGGAAGATCTGAGGCGGCGGTGAAGGAGGATGAGAGAGAAAGAATAAATAACCACACCTGAGAACTTCGACCTCCACAAACTCTCATCCTCCCTCACGGACGTGTCCATGGTGACGCCACAGGATCCCAGAGGCCACGTCAGGTACAGCGTGCGTCCTTTAGTGTTGACATCAGCGGAGCCCCCCCCCGGCTGGGCCTGCAGGAGGCGGAGCTGCTGCACCGCAAGTCCAGGACGGCGGAAAAATAAAAACATAAGGAAAGAAAAGGCGCGGTGGGAGAAGAGGAGTGAACTCCGCCTCCTTTTCTCGAGTCCAAACAGCTCCTGTGCTACGTTTGGGCCCCACCCCCGGCGCGGCTGACCTCCTCCTCTGGGTCGTAGTAATAAAACTTCTTCAGGTACACGATCAGGGGCCTGCGGAGACACAAGCCACAGACTTAACCCACTGTGGTCACAGGCCCCTCCCCCTCGCAGAGGCGGGACTCACGTGGGCAGCGGCAGCTCTGGGACGTGGTCGATGCGGACGAGCTGCCGGATGCAGAAGCGACAGAGATGCTGCAGAGATTTGACGCTGCTGAGCCTGGACACCGGGTACAGGAGCTGCACCGGGGTGGGGGGCAGGCCTGGGACAGAGACAGGGACAGGCGTGAGAAGCGCAGCCAGGGGCTGACAGAAGGTGGCGGCTGATTGGTTGCCTGGTTACCAGGGACTCTGGAGCGCAGGAAGTAGAGGAACTTCCCATTCTTGGAGTGCATGATGGCTCTTTCTATGAACTCGACCACGGAGTGACAGCGGTCCTCAAACTTGGGATGACACCACAGGCTGAAGGTTCCTGGAGGACACACAGATCACTCACTGCTCACTGCTCACTGCGTGCGTGCGTGTGTGTTACCTCTGTAGTGCTCCATGCGTGTGTGGTGTGTGACCCCCTGCGACCTGAAGCTCAGGCTGAGGATGTATCTGGGGTCCGAACTGTCTCGAACCAGAAAGGATCCATCGGGTTTCCCCTTCAGCTTCATCTCTGCGTCCTCCCAGTTCATCGGGCCCCAGTACCAGCCGCACTGCGCACACACACACACACACAGTGAACCCAGTTTAACCAGCAGCTGAACTCTGGAGGTCAGAGGTGATGATCAGCTGCTTCAGAGCAAATTCAACATGGACCGGACCACCGGGACTTAACAAATCCACATTTGCAGTCGTTAAAACGTAAAGCCGCACATGGCCCCACCTTCTCCAGTTCTCTGAGGCTGGTGGCGAAGCTGGTGGCGTCTAGTCGACCCAGGGGGCAGCGGGGGGCGAGTCGCGGGGGGTAGTGCTGAGCGGCGGGACGCAGAGGGAACGGCCGCGGTAACCCTCGCAGGAAGGCGTCTGACCAATCACAGGTGTGTTAGTTTGAGCGCTCACATGACATGTCAGTGTGTGTGTGTGTGTGTGTTGGCGCACACCGTTGAGGCTCAGGCTGTGCTGGGCGGCGCTGAGTGAGGGGGGCAGGGCCTGCGGGCGCAATGGCAGGGACTGCATGGATGCCCCCTGGTGAGGAGGACCGGCGAAATCATCTGGAGAGACACACACCTGTTTAGAGACGGCTGACCTCTGACCTCAGAGTCACCTAACCGGAAGCAGGACAGAGGAGGTGAAGTACCGAGCAGACTGAGACTTCGTCTGGGAGGGGGAGGGGGGGTCTGAGGATGGAGACAGTTTCCACCGCGACGAGAAATGTCCACATCGACCAGGGACACTGTCTCACCTGGAGACGTGGTCACAGAGAGGAGGAGGAGTTAGAGAAGGAGCGAAGCGTTAGTGAGGAGCAGACGGCAGAGACACGAGAACACTCACCGGTGAACGCAGGAGAGAAGCGAGGTCTGGACAGCGGCGACCTGATGGACAGAGGACACCCAACGAGAAGACATTTAAAGCACCGTGTGTGTTGTCATGGCGACAAGTGTCCTGGCTGTGTCTCCTCTCACCTGTCCTGCTCCGTGCTGCCGCAGGTGGACGCCCACACGTCCAGAAGACTCCCCCCGGACGAGGTGGACGAGGAGAGCGATGGCCGTTTGTCCAGCAGCCCCCCCGCCCCCCCGCTGGAGCTCTTGGTTCTGAACAGTTTGCTGAGCCGGACCTTCAGGGACTCCCCTTTCCTCGCCTTGCTCCGGGGTGTCTTTTTGCCGCCTTCTCCTACCCCCCCCCCCCTGTTCAGGACCACTGAGGAGGATGCCGACACCCCCCCCCCCCTGAAGCCATGCTGAGTTTGGGGGTGGGGTTCGGGTCAGGGTCGCTGGATGTGACCGGTTCCAGCCAGACCTGGAGTCCAGGAGCTCCGGTGGCCCGTGGGGGGGCGCGGGGGCAGACCCCTGCCTCCTCGGCCAGTCTGTGGACCTGCAGCATCAGACTGGTCAGGGTCCCGCTGGAGAACTCCGGGCCCGCCCCCCCCCCACCTGGCCCCTCTAGCTTCTGTCCCTTCTTGACGCCTCGTCCCAGCACCTCCTCAGAACCCAGACCTTCGAGGACCAGCAGGGCGTCGCTGGCGTCGCTGGGGTCCTCCCCAGGCCCCAAGCCACTCGAACCCGACGCTAAGACGCCGTGACAGGAGCACCGTGGGAGCGGCGTGTCCCCATACCCCCCACCCTCCCTGCCCTCGCCCAGCGGGCCCAGCCTCCGGGCCAGAGCCAGGACCGGGTCCCTGACCCCCGTGGTGCAGCTCTTCCTGGGCTCCAGCAGGCCCAGGTGCAGGGCTTGGTCCAGCAGGCCTGGGTGCCATTTAGCCAGCCTGTTAGTGAGCAGGCAGTGTCGGTGGCACAGGACCAACCCGGGATCCGGGTCTAGGACAGGGTCCTCCAGCTGGGGAGATCCATCGGAGCCAGTAGACAGTCCGAGGCCCAGGGGCCACTGCAGGAGCTGCAGGTTCTCCTCTGTGGGCGGGTTCGGATCTTTCCCAGGACCGGGACTGGTCCCTGATCCGGAATCCTGCTGCTGTCTGCCCGCTTCCGCCTGCTCCAGGATCCGGTCCCCGGCCCGCAGCAGGTTCTGGAGCACCATCAGCTGTCCCCCAGGACCGCGCGGCACCGGGAAGTCCACGAACCTCTGCACCGCCACAGCGCAGTCCTCGGGCGGCGGAGGGGACCGCGGCGCCTCGGTGCCCGGTGGAGCCTGCGTTAGAGCCGACCCGCCGTCCAAGTCGCCTTTCCGGGGGAGCGGGGAGCTGTAGTGCGGGGAGGCCGAGCCGGGGCCTGCCGAGGGGCCACCGGGCTCCACATCGAGCCCGGCGTCCTGGTGTCCCAGCGCCGCTTTAACGGGCCCGAAGCGGCCGCCCCCAGACAGCAGGTCATCGGGGTCATCCAGCCGGTCGTACTCTGCCGCGGACACGAGCCTCATGAGCACAAAGTCCGGGGACATGTTCTGCTGCGCGTCGGTCATAGTGTCAGGCTAACGCTAGCTGCGCTTACATAACAGCGACATGAGTGAGCTGACGGCGGCTAGCGGCGGCATCCCTCCGCCGAGCGAACCGGGAGCCCGACGGAACAGCGGGCCCGGCGGGTGACGGCAACGGCTCCGCGGAACGACGTCAGAGGCCGAGCAGACATCAGAGACGTTAGCTGTTAGCTCGCTGTTAGCCTCCTATCGCCTGAGCCGGTCAGATGACGCGGACGCGCGGTGCGGGTGCGTAGCGACGCGTCATTACTCGTCGGTGTTGATTGAACGGCGGCGCGTGCACACTGCGCGCGGGAGACAGCTGGACGCGTCCCGGCACCGACCGGAAGTGCCTCTCAGCTGATCCTGTTATCAACATAAACAATGATGATGATGAAAACATGGTTGGCTTCAGCCTCTCCCTCTGACTGACAGGGGGACATATTGTTATGAGGCTCCACTTCATACAGGAACAACTGGGTCAGAACCAGAACCTGCTCCTCCTCCTGACTTCTCGTTGTCATGGAGACGGTAATACTATGTACGTGTGTATCTTTGTTACCATGATGTAATGAGACCTTCCTCGGCTGTGATTGGCCGCAGGCAGCGGCCCCTCCCCTCACTCGGCCTGCTGTGACGTCATGAGCAGAACACTGACAGAACTCGGTTCAGTACAATATAGACTTTATTAGTTCACTAGAGTCGATTATGAAATAAAAAGCAGATCAGCTTTAAATGATTCACAATTCAATGATCACCAGCTGCACGTCAACACAGGAAGACCCCCTACATCCACCACACCTCTTCAGAATAAGAGCCCCGTGAGGATGGAGACACTCCATCAGAAGGTCAAAGCGTAAACTTTATTTCTCATGGTCGAACGTCAGATTATCAGGACTGAGAGCGAAGCGGTCAGGTGGCACAGAATGTGCTCAACTACTGTGCCCCTCACCCCACCCCAACAAAAAAACTGTCAGTGAGGAGTGGCGTCCGGGCCTCCATGACCAGCTGAGCAAAAAGTAAAAATAAAAATAAAAAAATCACAGCCATCTGTGGAAGAGTTCAGTCCGGTTCAGTCCAGGTGTCGACAGAGACCCAAATCACCAGGACTGCGTGGGGAATGTTTCATATAATTTTATTGTTTTTTTCCAACTTTATTTTTATCATAGCAATGGAAAAATATAACCTCATACAAACGTCTTCAATTCTCTGGATTTTTAAACAAGCAGAGCGTGAGGGACGTGCAGCTGGAATTCAGAACTGAAACGCCTCGCACCGTGTTCTCCATTTGGCACTCGCTCCGTGACCACTCCTCATCAGGGTCGGACTTTTATTTTGAAGTGATTTAGTGCTGCTGTTGTTGGGAGCGAGGACGCTGTGGGCAGAGCCATTTCCGTCTGCCAAGTCTCCCTCGCTGCGTCGGTGCTCGGAAGAAGAAAGAAATAAGAGCAACAAAAAAAAAAAAAAAGTTTTCCTCCGAGTCCACTCCAAGTCTTTTATTTTCTTGTCTGGATTTGATCCGTTTCCCCTCCTCAACCCCCACCTCCCCTGACTGCGGTGGGGGGGGGGGGTGGGGACGGCAGGTCGGCAACGTCATCATGACGTCGAAGGAGAGCCCAGCTACAGCGAGGTGGATTGTGGGAGGGGGAGGGACAGGCTTGAAGTTAAGTTTGTCTTAAGGGGAAAAGACGGGGGAGGAGTCAAAGTCCAGTCCACAGGCTGTCCAGAACGGGGGTGGGGGTGGGGCCTGCTGGATTTTTGGGTTGTGTGACGTCATCTCTCGCTCGCTCTCTCACACACTCACTCGTCTTCGAGCGACGAACAGAAGCTAAAGTTTGTCCTCGTCGTTCACGCATGTCGATCTCGTACAGCGCCCCCTGTCGACTCTGCCGGGCATCTGAAACGACAACAAGTCACGTGACTCGCAGCCCAAAGACACATTGGCCCCTGCCTGCTCCGTGTCAGCAGACGGGACATGGACTGTTAGACATGTGTCTGACCAGGCCTGACTCTTCAGCTTGCGCAGCTCCTTTGTGGCCCAGGTGGCGAGCGTCTTGGTTTTGGCGGTTTTGGAGCGGCGGCCCTCCGTCAGCAGATCGTTGATGAGCGGACGCACCTCCACCAGCTTCATCACATCTTTACCGAATGCCGTGCACAGGTCGCTGAGGACACACACACACACACACACACACATCAATATATACAGTAAAAACAGAGACGCTGCAGTGAGACACACACACACCCTATGAGTCCGGCGGCGTTGGCCACTACGCCATCAGAGTGGTCCTCATCCTCTGCTATGTGATGGATGAAGGAGAGAATGAACTCGACCCGGGGCTGGATGAGCATCACGTCAGCTGAGGAGGAGACAGAAACACAACCATCAGTTCACGCATTGTCTGTGTGTGTGTGTGTGTGTGTGTGTGTGTGTGTGTGGGGTCCCGCAAAACCAGGAAGCGGTGAGCACGGCCAGAGCCTGAAGCGTCCTGGGTGAAGAGACCCGAGTTTCTCTGCGACGTCATAAAATCCTCCTGGTCACCTGGAGCCAGGAGGAGGAACTGACGTCACCACAGGGGCGTGACCATTCGATGGGGGTGTGTCTTACGGTGCACATTCTCCTGGTCGCCCTTCAAGCCCTGGATGATGCCGGTGTACGCCTCCAGACAGCCCTCCCTCAGCTCGTTCAGGTAGTCCACCATGTCGTAATCCGTCTGACACGGTAAACACGCGTTAGTTTCTCTAAACACTGTTAGCGCGTGTGTGTGCAAGAGTGCGCACCTTGTCGACCTGAGCCTGTGACGCCTGCTGCAACGTGTCCAACACGATGTCCAGGTATTTCTTAAACTCGCCGCCGATGGCCAGAGCAATGTCACCGAATGCAGACAGGATCTGGGGCTTCACCGAGCGGTGGACGTTCTCGTTCTACAGGAGGACACAAGGATCAGCTGAGACAAGTGAGGACACTGAGGGACGGGAGGCGTGGCCGGGGACGTTGCTCACCCCCAGGTTCTCCAGCAGCAGCTGCATGATCTCGTCGCAGTACGGCAGGATGTTGGACATCAGAGCTCGGCACAGGTCGCACACCAGGCCCACCGCCGCCAGACACACCTGGGACAGCAGACAACGCTTTTAATATTAAAATGCCACACGGGACTTCCTGTAACCGGAGTGACGGGGACCGACCTGATACTCGGCAAAGTTCTTCAGGCCGATGGCGAGAAACGGCTTAAACGCCTCCATGTACTTCTGGAAGTCTCCGCCCAGGACTGAATGACAGAGCGACAGCACATTACTTCATGCACAGCACTGCAGCCTCAGCTCACCCTCCGCCAGCGCACGTACCTTCGACCAGTGTGGACACGGCCATCAGAGCGTCCTCCTGGACACCGCCAGAGCCGGCGGTGCTCTGGAACATGCGCAGCAGGGAACCCATGACCACGTCCGAGATCTGTAGAGCGTCCTGGTGCTGGACCTTCCGCAGGACGTTCTGCAGGTGCAAACACGAGCGGCTTAGGTACGCTGACGCACGCTAGCGATGGCGTGCGTGGGCGGGCTCTCACCTGCAGGGTGGCGCACAGCAGCGACTGCAGGTCGTTGAACTGGATTCTGTCAGAGGTGCTCTGGATGTGAGACTGAGAGAAAGTGATTGTTACCGTCTCCTACAAACGCGGCGCAATGACACCGAGGTCTCGGACACAAACCCCTCCCCCATCTCACCTCCATCTGCAGGACCTGCTGCAGCCGCTCCATGATGACCAGTGTGGTCTTCTGCACGGCGGGGTAGCAGTCCTTGGCGCTGTTCTTCACGATCTCCATCAGAGCCTCGTAGGCGGCGGAGCGGAGGTTGTTCTGGTGACCGTCGGGCCTGAAGCACACGCACCGGGGTTTAAATGCACCATCACCATGGCAGCAGCCCTGCGCCGCCACGCTCCTCGTGAACAAACCTGTCAGTGGTCTCTAGGAGCTTCTGGACGATGAGCTCGAAGGACGAGGACAGACAGTAGGTGCTGGGCTCGTCCTGGTCCTCGGCGGCATCCGTGGCTTCATAGGCAGCTTCGGCCAAGGAGGAGAAGGCCTGCGGGCAGGAACACGCCAGCGACACGGCCACATGTCACAACACGTCATGTCGCACTTCCTGTGCCCCCCCTCTGAGCCCACTTCTCACCCAGCAGACATTGGACGCCACCCGGGGCTCCGCCTCCAGCCCCTCGATCAGACACTGCAGCAGTGGCGAGAGGTACAATTCGTTGATGGCAGCTTCCGGCAGCAGCTCACAGATCCGCCCCACGGTCCACGCCGTGGTGTCCCTCACCACCACGCTGGGGTCCTTCATCAGCTCGATCAGGGTGGGCATGGCCTGGTGGAACGCCACCAGGTTAGCTTCAGTGACATGACCAGCTGAACGTGGCGACTCGGCCGTGAGCCACTGACCTGTATGACCAGCGGCTTGAGCTGGTTCAGTTCAGGTCCTTCCAGGATGGACCCGAAGGCCATGATGGAGGCGTCGCGGTAGCGCCAGTCGTGGTGTTCGATGTGCTCCTTGATGAAGGGCAGCACGTGCGGCACCACGTCGTCCTCGCAGCAGGTCGCCAGCAGCATCAGACACACGCCCGCCGCCTTGCAGGGGTTCCAGTCGTCGTCGTCGTCATTCTCGTCCTGCGAAGAGGAACGCGTCACAAAACCAAGGCCGAGGCTTGCGGGGGGAAGGCGAGGTCACCGGGTGTGTACCTGCTTGGTGAGGGTCTGGGTGAGGATGGGCACCAGGTACTGCAGCGCGCCTTTGGCGTAGAACTTGCTGGTGTGCTCCGGCGGGCGGCCCTGCTCCGAGGCCTGGACGAGAACAAAGTGGCGTCAGAGAGCTTTCAGCAGAAGAACCGAGGACACGCCGGCGCTCGCACAGACCTCAGACGCCTCGATGGCGAGGTCCATCTCCTCGTCACAGACGTTGGACCAGAACTCGATGCCCTGCAACGCCACCTCATCGATGTCACTCTTCATCGCCTCGATGGTGATCTGAGGAGGAAACAGCACGAGCGTCAAGCCTCACGTCCAGCCGCCGTCCCACCCCACCCCACCTCTGGACCCGCCTTCTTACCGCGAACAGGGCAGGGCCCATGTACGTCTCCATGTACTGATAATACAGAGACATGATCTTCACCAGGTTCTGCAGCGCCGCCACGCGCACCTGAAAGACAGCGCAGCAGTCAGGGGTGCTGGTGTGAGGCTGGACACGTCCCCTGTGCTGGCAGTACTCACTCTGGTGTCGGGACATTGCGTGGCTTCACACACCACCTGCATGATGAAGTGTCTCTCTGTCTGTGGACGCAGAGACCAGCGTTACATCATCAGTACCACGGGCCGCGATAAAGGGCGTTTTATTTTGAAAAGCCACGCACCTCCTTGTCAAAGTTGGCTTTGGTGAACTCCAGCGAGTTGAGCAGCGCGTTGGTCGCCGCCAGCTTCACGTTGTTGCTGGGCTCCTCCTTCCTCATGCCCTGGATGATGGCGGTGAGGATCTGGTTGGCGTTTTCTTGCAGCTGCTCTGGGTCCTGAAGGCGGCACAGGGAGGGTGATCGCCTGGGACCGTGTCACATGTGTGTCACGTGTGTGTGCGCTCACTCACGATGTCCTGGCAGATGTATCCGATGGCCTCCAGAGTCGACTCCTTCATGTGTTCGGTGCTTGAAGGGTCGGTGACGTTGGCCACCAGCTGCGGGATGAGCTCAGGCCAGTGGTTCACGGGAATCTCGGCACAGGCAATCCCGGCGACGCACTGCGACGCCGAGCTGGGCCGGTATGTCTCCGTGCCCAGCGTCTGTAAAACCTGAGACAGGATGGGACCAATGAGACGGCGGATGCCGCGCGAACGATGCTTGGGAGAAAAGCGCCAGGGCCCTTACGTAGTTCTTGATCTCGCGGCGAGCGTTGGCGTCGATGGCCAGCCATCTCTGCTGGTACCGCGTCTTAACGTCTGGGTCTTTGGAGGTCAGGGAGTTCTTCACCTGTAGACCGGCAGCCACTCGCGCCACCTGGGTGTTCCCCGGGTTCGCCAACACCTTTGACAACTCCACCAGGAATGTGGTCTGAGGGGAAGGCACAATATGCAGCATAAGGTTTTATTGAACTTCAGTCACATGACCAGTGAAGGAGATGAAGCCCCTCCTCCCTGGTGATGCTTGTTAATACGACTCAGCATCTGTAGAAAGTGTCGAGTCATCAGAGCTCAATGGCTCAGTAACATTAGCGCGCCGTTAGCCAGCAGTGTCAGGGCTGTGTGGCGAGGGGAGCAGAGCCTTCAGGTGAACATATTTTACAGATGGTCAAATGACCCCAGCTGCTGAATTAACAGGTCAGAGGTCACGGCTAATTGACGGGGTGTGACTTGTCAGTCAAACATCAACTGGACTCAATTATCAATTATCAGAACATTTCACCGGAAGCTGCAGCCCTGACGTCACAGAGAGGGGGGGGCAGCAGCTCAGCTCCACGCTGTTTGTCGGTTAGCTTCCCCGTCCACACTGCCCGGCACCCCCGGCACCCCCCCCGGCACCGGTCCCACTCACCAGGTTCTCCACCGCCGCCTGCTCCAGAAACTTCTGAGCCGCCTCCAGTTCAAGCCGATCTGCGGGGGGAGAGAGCGGGGAGAGGGCGGTTCAGCGGTACGCTAGCAGGATGCTAATACCTTAGCTGACCGCTGTAGTCGGCACGTATGTTCAAAGCAGACATGAGCCGTGGACCGGGCGCTCCACCGGCAACACACTCCATTTAACACGGGCCTTCCGCCGGTGAGAGACGGAGACTTCACCGGACGCACAGGCGGACACATGAGCGGCTCCGCCCGCAGCGACACGCTGAGCCCGCAACGTGCGTTTTAGCCGCCGTGAGGGAGTCGGCTGTGGCTTAGCATATGCTAACACTAGCAGGTGACAGGCGAGGCGGAAACAAAGTTTCTGGCCCAGAATGAAATCCGGATAAAACACCGTGAAGTTGCCGAGGAGCCGCCGCGGCCACGCGGCAACTCGAGCCGGGATACGTGTGCGAACACGGGGCCGACAGTTTGAATGGTGCGAGCTAGCAGCTAGCGCAGCGGCTACTTCAGGCATGGGCAGGGTCGCTGCCGTGAGCCGGCGACACCCCACCGGCAGGGCCGCGTCCCCGGGGAAACCCACGCCGCGGGGATGTGGCACTTTGTTAACCGACCAGTCGAGCGCAGAAGTGGCTGAAGTTCGCCGGCGGGCTGCGGGTAAAGTTCGGACAGAACGCTAAGTCAGCAGCGGAGCTTGAGGCCGGGGAGTTAGCGCGGTTAGCATCCCCAGCTAACAGCCCGGTAACGAGGCATTTCCCTCCTCCGAACTTAATCCGGTTCCTAGGAGCCGCCTGCAACCAACCGAGCGATGCTCGGCCCCTGGGCCCGGAGCTCGGAATCCGGGCCCGGGCGGGTCTCACCTGGAGAGACGGTTTTCTCGAGGATCGTGATGAGCTCCATTCCGACCCCGGCGCGCTCTCTTCTCTCGGACGGTGTCGGTTGCCGCGCAGCGCTCCCAGCGGGATAGTGCGTGTTCCTCGGGGCGGGTGTGTGCTGAGTGCGGGGCCAGAGGCGCGGGTTTCCCGGTGCTTCTGTCTCGGGCAGCGGAACGTTCACGGGGCAGAGACGCGACTCGTCGCTTAGCTCGTTCACATCCTGTGTTGTCGGAGGGAAAGGGCCGCGCGCTTCTCTGCCGCGGAGGGATATCACGCTCTGTGATGGCGCCGTGCTGCCTTTAGGGATGGACGGAAATGTAACACTCCGCGGGTCGAGTACTTCACTGGAGTATTTCTTTAATTTACAGGACGGGGTACTTGTACGCACGTTGGCAGTGGTCGTGTATTATACACAAACGAACAGTTCTTTGCTTGTGCGTCGCTTTGGATAAAAGCGTCTGCCAAATGACTTTATAGATTGTAGAGATGAATGAAAGACACATGTAAATCAAACATGTTTATAGAAACTATAAATAATACCTTTATTTGTACAACTCTCCCACCATCATGTCCATTCATGGAATCACTAAATAAAACCGTGTCCTGTGTATTTGTCAGTTTTTACTTTTGATCAAAAAAAGACCTGATTTGATAATTAAAAGATTTCTAGAAGGTATTACGTTACAACAGAAACTACATTTACTGTAACTGTAATAGAAGTACATTAGGTAGGTACAGTGATTTTAGTGGCAGTGCAGGACGTGAATGGGACTGTGGTGTTTCTACTATGCAGGACTGGTAATGGAGTACTTGGAGTACTTGGCGGGCTGGAGCTGTGACATCACGAGGAAACGTGTTAAAAAACGAACCCATTGCTTCTTTATTGGTCGGTGGTTTTACAGTAGTCTCTCGTACGTAGCTGCCTTGAGTTTCTCTTTTTGTCTCTTTTTACTTTTTGTTCAACTTCTTCATTTTTTCATCAACAGCAGAAGAATCGATACAAAGAAGAAAAAGGAACAAAACAAAGTAACGAACGTTAAAATGCCCATTTTCACAACAAAAGTACATTTGGCAAAACGGTATGACGATCCAGTGCATCTTTAAAACACCCGCTCACTTTACTAAGATATGTCAGACATCTGATTGGATAAGAGCTTTCAGGAGTCACAGATTATCGTCCAATCTGATCCAACCTCCTCACGTGCCGCCAGGTGAAACATTACAATAAAAAAAATAAATCCAACAGAATACAAAAATAAAGACGGACCCATTCACACGCGGATCTGGTGAGTTTATGGCACAACGTGGCGTGGATACGGCATGAGAGCGATCTGAACTGGAACCACCGATGGCGACCTGTTCCTCCCCATTCACAGATGGGAGGGGCTTCCCTACACCGGGGTCCCCGTGGCTCCGGCTCCTACGTTTGATAGCAATTACTGAAATTAACAACAAACAGAGCACACGCAGGAAATCGACTGAACCAGCAGCATCACCAGAGGGTCCATTTTAAAAGCGCTAATCAATTCCATTTGTTGACCAACGACTGACCAGGTGATTATTCCAGACCAATCCGTGTCAGAGCAGCAGAGCCAGACGGGTTTGGCCGGGGACCGTGGCCCCTGAAGTGGCTGATTATTAATTAAATAGGACTGTGTTTGTTTTAATTTTATCAGGCAGACTGGAGCTTCCATTAAAAAAATTCTGCTAAACAGGAAGTGACATCATCACTTGGAAACAGAAAAAGACAGATTCTTTAAGACCGACGAGTGTGAGACATCCAAATGCAGACCCAGCAGGATGGAAGCTGACACGACAAAAATAAATAGAAAAAACTAAAGACTCCTGAGAAATAAAACAAACAATCACCGATCAATGACGAAGAATCTGACCGGAGGAAAACAAAGAACAAAGACGAGCGACTGAGGCGAATATTGAAGACGCGGAGGCTCAGATTCACAGTCTCTGATTGGATGGTGAGCGACAGGCTGGAGACTCTTGTTCTATAAACTTATCTAAACTTTTGTATGTACATCATCTCTGAAGCTGCGGGACTTCACAACGTCCACTGCAGGCGCCCCCTGGTGGCCACGTCTGAACCACACCCTCCCCCACGGCCAGTCAGTCTCTCATGATGGGTCAGTTTGGCTTGAAATGAAAAAGGATCGACGCCACTGGCTCACCAGCTCCACCTCAACTCGGAGAGCCAGGTCAGCTCGGCCTGGTGACATCACCACAACCTGAAGATCGACACCTCAGGACCGTCTGAATGCACCACGGCTGCAGATGGCCTAGCTTAGCACAAACACTGGAAGCAGAGGGAAACTGTTAGCTGCAACTTTTCTACAGGCCGATAACTCTCACTTCCTGTTGGGGGGCGTGTCCAGGGGCTGAACATCCTGGTCGCATGGCGGACGGAAGGAAGGATAGATGGAGCGGAGGAGGAGGAGTGTGTTGGGGTCCAAAGGTTAAAGGTCATTTACAGTAAACTACACATATTTACACACAGCCAGAATTATACAGAACAAATATGTACATGCTCAGAGTCTGTTGTTTTTCTATGACCCACAATGTCATGGAAAAATATAGCTCCTCCCCTTCCTCCCCTGTCAGTAGTGTTGGAGGTAAGGGGCGGGGCTGTCAGGCGGCACCGACTAACTGTTCTTCACCAGCGTTCTGTCGTCAGGAGGGCAGGAGGAGGAGGAGGAGGAGGAGGAGGAGGACGAGGCAGTAACGGAGGCAGAGGAGGAGGAGGAGGAAATGTGGGAGGGGAAGGAGAGCAGCTGTCCAGTCTCAGACGGGAGGAGGGAGCAGGAGCGAAGGTCGACGGTCTGCAGCGACGGGCAGCGACGCAACAGCGAGATGCACTGCTCTGTCACTTTGAGACACCCTGAAACACACACACACACACAGTCAGGGGGCGGGGCCAGGCACCTGGAAACAGCTGCGCCCGCTTCTCTGGCGGGTTTGACGCTCACCTGCCAGGCTGACGTGGGTGAGGCTCTCCCTCAGGGGGGAGATGGGGGAGGTGAGGGTGAGGACCGTCTGGTCGGTGATGTTTCCACACTGACTCAGGTCCAACCGGGTCAGGTGAGGGACATAACGCACCAGCAGACGAGACGACGCGTCCGTCAGGTCCAGACCCGCTAGTCGGAGCTCCGTCACATTCTGGAACCGCCCCACTCTGGTCTCGCCGTGAGCTGACCAATCAGAGCACAGGCAGTTGGTCAGCGTACGGAGCACAAACATCCAGGTTCACATCGATTAACAGCTCTCACCTGTCCTGGTGTCAGGGGGCGGGGCCAGCAGCTCCCTCAGGTGTGAGTCCTTCAGATCCTCCACTCTGCTCAGGTCCAGCAGCCTGAGGCATGGACACACGGCCTGGCACAGCGCCGACACCACGGGCCACGCACAGCCACACACGTTGAGCTCTAGCAGACCTGCACGCACACACACGCGATGAGCTCCAGCAGACCTGCGCACGCACGCACGCACGCACACACGCACACCTTGCAGGCGGTTGATGAGCCACATCAGCTGCTTCTTGGAGATGTTGGTATATCCCAGGTTCAGGGAGACGGGCTGGCGGCGGATGATACCACTCAGCATGGGGGGGGTGATGGAGCGCTGGCGGCTCAGGTCGATCTGAGTCCACAGCCGTTTGTCGCAGCACCTGGTGGACACACAGATCAGTGAGGGCGGGACGCCACCACGTCTAAGGCTCCGCCCACACCCTTCAGTTTACAAATATCACTGTTGGAGCAGAGGAACTGAATCCCAACTTCCTGTCACATGACCAGAGGACATGGGTGGAGCCTCAATGACTCACCAGCGGCTCCAGGTGCGACACACCCTCATGCACACGCACAGCTCTCGGTGGCTCAGGTGGGTGAAGACTCGCAGCCAGACGTCCCGGGTCATGATGTGCGACGCACCGCCGTCCAGGGGCAGACAGCTGGGCTCTGGGCAGGTGGGGGGCGGGCGCACCAGGTGTCTCTCCATCTGAACGGGCCGGGGCGGCGAGGGCACGGCAGGGGGGCTGCGCTTCATCATCTGAGAGCGGGGGGCAAGGCGTGATGGCTGGGAGCAGGGAGACGCCGCCATCGCTGACATCATCAGGCCGCCTCCCCCAGGGCCGCCCCCGTTGGAGGCGGGGATGGACAAGGAGGAAATGTTGTTCCTGGACGCCTGATATTTGGTGTTGCTACGAATTTTGTTTCCGCGGCTACCACTTCCTTTAGTGCCGCCCCCTCCTCCCCCAACATGTCTGTGATTGGTCAGAACTGCGCTGGCGTTCTCCTTCTCTCCTCCCTCCCGCACCCCTCCTGTCACACCTCTCGTCCGTCCGTTGCGCGCCTCCTGCCCGTTGCTCCGCTGCTTCCCAGTGAAGACGTCGTGCTGTGAGGACGGGGGCATCTGATTGGACGAGAGGGGTGAGGGTGGGGGAAGGGAGGGGGGGGTTTTCCTGATCCTTTCTGAGGTAGGCGTGTCCTCGTCCTCTCCGTCCACCTGCCCTCCTTTGTGTCCTCGTTGGGGTAAGCCCCCGTCTCCCCCTGCTCTCCGCCGCGTCTTGTCTCCCCCACCCCCCACCTCCTCCTCCACCCTCCCCCCCTCTCCCTCCGACTCCTCGCTCGCGCTGAAGCCCAGCTCGGCCAGGCGTCTTTCCCTCTCCCGCTCCCTCTCGCTGCGACTCCTCTCTCTCTCCACCCGGCCCCCGCTGCTGTTGCTATAGACGGAGGTGGGAGGCGGGGCAGGGGAGGATGACGAGGGTGAGGAGCCTCCCCCCTGCTCCCCCCTCAGGGAGTCGTCGGAGTCGGAGTCGGACTCGGACTCTGAACTGGAGGAGGAAGAGGAGGAGGAGGAGGGCCGACGCTCCAGCAGACACATCCGCTTAAAGCGCTCGAGTTTCTCCCTGTGATGCGACCGCTGGTCTGCACTCGACACGCCCCCTGCTCCTCCCCCTCCTCCTCCTCCACCACCACCTGGCTGAGAGGAGGTAGAGGAGGAGCCCTGGAACCCTCCAGCTGACGTGGGCCCGTTGGACTCTGCAACTTCCTGTTTGGGTTTCTAAAGAGAAGAGATGAAAATACGTTGGTATGGAAGCCCCGCCCCCATTCGCTCAGCTGTGTTTACATCACGTCATGAACGCGTGTCGTCAGAAGCCTTCGCACCTTTTTCAGCCGTTTCTCATGGGCAGCTTTCATCTGGAGAAAAAGGTCAGAGGTCACCACACTGTGTTTGGTACAGACGTATCAAAATAAAAGACTGCTAAGAGTTTGGAACCTTCTTCTTGGCTCCGCTGTCCTGGGGCAGCTCCTTCTCCTTCTTCCTCTTGTGCCCCCCCTCCGTCATCCTGCCCCCCTCCTCCAGGGAGGGAGGGGCTTTCTTTTTAGGGGGCGGGTCATCGGTGAGCTTCCAACGTCCCACCTCCCCGTTATCCAGACGCCGCTTCCCGGAGCCATCGGCCTGGTCCTGGAGACAGAGACAAGCCGGTCACCGGTGCCCTGGGTCCACGGCCCTGAGACCAGGGGCCCAGGTCCACGGCCACGGGGTGACTCACCTTACTGGTCTTGCCCTCCTTGTGACACTTGGGACACTCCCAGCAGTTTGGGATCTCGTCGTTGATGATTCCTTCAGCTTTGCCCATCTAACGAGGACACGGCATCAGTCAGAGAAATGTGGAGAATTGTTGGCGGATCATGGTCCCAGCTGATCACCCACCTTCAGACAGCTGGGATGGATGATCTCGTTGCAGATGGTGCACTCCATCAGAGAGAGGCTGAACTTCTCCTCCTCCGAGTCCACAGTGTCCTCCTTCCCTGCCTCACCGCATGCAAAACACACGGCCGTGTGAGGCAGCACAGGCTGTGTACGCACACACACACACACACACACACACACACACACACACACACACACACACACACACACACAGTAAAACAAGGAACTTCCTCTGTGGAGCGTCTCCTCCTTCAGAGCGGCCCCATGATTGTTCCATGGTAAGCTCTTGTTACACAGGAGGTGTGTACTACTACTACTACTACTACTACTACTACAATACTATGTTTAGTTCTAATTAATACTTCAAAAAGATCATGACCCATAAATAACCCCACAGTAAGGAACATGTGAACAGCTGACTCCAGACTCGGTTGCCATGGAAACCCAGCCTCACTGCCTGCTGGGATGCAGCTCTGGGCCGCTGCTATTTGAAGAATGGACACGATAAGTGTGTGTGTGCTGGACTCACAGCTGTGCACTGTCTCAGGAGGCAGGACTGCTTCATCCGACCAGGCCCTCCGAACTTCTTCATGTCCTTACAGAAGTGGCACTCTCCACACTCCGTCCTCATGCAGGCCTGGCAGCGCCGGCACCGTGTCCGCCTCCGCCTCGCCCCTCCTCCGGCCCCCCCGCCCAGCGCCTTACTGCCCGACATCCCCGAACAAGTCAGCTGCAGACACAAGCAGAGCAGGTCACACGATCAGCGAGCTGGAACAAGTGACCAAACGTTCACCTGGCCCACGACCACCATGGTCACGAGCTCCATCATGACCACAGCGCTTTAGTAAACAGTGCAGCCCGCGTCAGTCACATGACTTGGCTACCATCCAACTGCCTGTTTACATCACATGACCCATGTTTACAGTTAGTGTGGGTGGAGTTTCACATGGACGAAGGTAAGTGACACATCAGGAGGTTCTGAGAGACCTGAGTCAGTGCGACAGTGACCTCTGACCTACGCTGAATCCAATCAGATTCAGTCAGAGTGGAACCCTCATGGACCCTCAGGAGTTCATAAGAGCGCAGCAGGACATCGTTACACACACATTCATCCGGCTGGGTCTGAGTTTTAACCCCTGGAGAATGTAAGAGAAGCCGGACCATGTTCTAAGTTCTTCCCCGGGCCAGAACCAACAGGTGGAGACTGGATCCATCTCCTGCTCCGTCAGCTGTGCTGAACCTATGATGACAACAACGAGCCTGGCTGTGTAAGCATGCTAACAGAGCTAACAGGGCTGGGAATTGATCAACATCCCACTGTGAGACGTTCAGGTGTCCTCGCCTCGGTCACGTGAGCACTTCCCTTCACATCTTTGAAAATGACTCAATGGATTCATGGCTGATCAGTGCACGAGTCGACCTGTGCCCGACGGCTCACTGATCAATGAACCCGCACTTTATTTGAAGCGGTTTTAGCCGTCAGCTGTTTTTCGGGTGTGAACTTTCACTCTCAGAGCCGAGGACAATAATGAAGATGCCCCTCTAGCCCCAGCAGCTAACGGCTAAGAGCTAGCAGCTAATGCCTCACAGTGGAGCTCCGTTCAGTGCCGGGATCCACGACTGGAGCGCGAGGACGGGTCTGCCCGTCGTTAATGTGTAGAACCACACACGCACACACGCGCCCGCCCACCCACAGGTACGCGGGTATCTGAGGGCAGAGCCAGCCGTACGGGTGCTAACGTGTTAGCATGCTAGCTGTCCGCTCCCCATCCCCGCAGTACGCTTCCTCTTTCATTATCTCCCACTTCAGCAGCCCCCGGACGGGCAGGCGGGCTTCAGGGAGCCTCGCAGCACCGCGGCTTCTCCGGGTGCAGGTGCTTACCTCCTCGGATCAGGTCGCATGCTCCTCGGTCGCTCATTAGAAATAATATTAGCCAACAGTTAGCCAACGTTAGCTTCGATGCAGCGCAGCTAGCCGTCTGCTTCCTTGTTCCTTTCTCCGCCAGGCTGCTGTTAGCTGCGGCTTCTTCACATGCGTGCCATCGTGGTAGCCATCTGGTGCCTCCGTTAGCTCCCGGGCTAAGCTAACAGACCCGCTGCGGGTTTAATGTATCGATGATCGACCTGATCGATAATATCGATAAGTGCAGGGCGCAGTGAGTCGTGCCCATTCACTCCCCCCTCTCTCGCTCTCCCCCTCCCTCCCTCTCTCTCTCGCTCTCTCCTCAGCACGTTACAACGTGTTCCTCTCCGCTTCTTCCCGGGGGGGTTCAAAACACCACAACCCGCTCAGTGCACCGGAGCAGTAACCCTCCGCCGGAGATAGACCCGCACATCCCCGCACAACATGAGACACACATGCGGCGCGTGGCTATTGTTCCGCGGCTCTATTGTGTAACTGTGCGTTTGTGTGTGCGGGACCAGCTTGTTTTGAGTCAGCTGTGAGCGCCGCACTGGTGATGACGTCATACAGGTGACCACACTCACCGTCTCAGCTCCAAGTCATTATTGGATGCTTTTATCCAAAGCGGCAAAACAGCAACAACAACAACCGCACAAAGGGGCAGGCAGCGGGGTTCAGAGCTAACAACGGTCTCATGAAGACAGGGGACATTTATATATGTTCTACATGTGTGTATATAAGCATGTGTTTGCATCAGCAGTTGAATGGTTTGAGTATTTCAGATTTATTGTTTGTATCTTGATTTTCTGTTTTGTCACTGACTCCCTCCCCTTCCCCCTCCCTCTCCCTCCTCTGTGCCCGGCCTCCCCTGCTAGCCAACAGGCTAACATGCTAGCTGGGCGCTAGCAGCTCTTCAGTTAATTAGTCGAGACGCACCGGCTCCATCACGTCCCGGTGCCGTTAGACCGAACCGAGCCCTCTGGGATCCCGTACAGAAGCGCCGTACCCCGCAGCAGCCGCAGCAGCAGCGACCACACGACTGAAGATGATTAAACTGTTTTCCCTGAAGCAGCAGAAGAAAGACGAGGAATCTGCGGGAGGAAACCGAACAGGAGCCGGGGGTAAAAAAGCCAGCGCGGCCCAGCTCCGAATACAGAAAGGTAGGCTACTTCCACACTCCAACGTCCGGTTAGCCGCACGGCTAGTTAGCAGTAACCCGCAGGGTCCCCCGCCAGAGATCACCATAACCTGGCTCCATTTCTAACTCGGATATAAGGAGCTAGCGCGCTAACTGGCCCGTAGTGGCGCGGGCTAACAGCTAGCATGCGCTACATAATATACATCAAGTTAGCATGCTAGCACGCAACTAACAGGCGGTGAGTTGCTAACTGTTTGGCCGTGCGGGACAGAGCTAACCGGGGGAGGGTTAACCAGCTAACCAGGGCTAACTCGGCGTCTGTGAACACCTGAGGTGACTGGTCCACCTCTCATGAGACAGCTGATGGCTGTGGACTGATGGACAGTGTCTCCCCTGTCAGACATCAATGAGCTGAACCTGCCAAAGACGTGTGAGATCAACTTCCCCGATGACGACGACCTCCTCAACTTCAGACTCATCATCTCACCTGATGAGGTGCGTTCCATCACTTCCTGTTTCCAGCCAATCCGCTGCCAGAAGCACAACTTTTATTGACACTCATGGATCAACCCCAGAACATACAGTACCCCTGTACTTCCCTGCTGTCAGAGAGGCCATGATGATGATGATGAACTGTAACTCTTTGTCTCACAGGGTTTTTACAAAGGAGGAAAGTTCGTCTTTAGTTTTAAGGTGAGAAACGCTGACCACGCTTTACAGATGTAGACCTCATCATACCGCACACACACCTGTGTTTGTCCACGTCCCATCAGCTAACACAGAGTGTTTTCAGGTAGGACAGGGTTACCCTCATGACCCCCCCAAGGTCAAGTGTGAGACCATGGTGTATCACCCCAACATTGACCTGGAAGGAAACGTCTGCCTCAACATTTTAAGGTGCGTACGAGCTGCCAAGCGTTGAACCAGCAACCCTTCCCCTCCTCACAGTGTGTGTGTGTGTGTCCACAGAGAGGACTGGAAGCCTGTGTTGACAATAAACTCCATCATCTACGGTCTACAGTATCTATTTCTAGTGAGTGTTGCAACTTCATGCATCCAATAATAATCGTCAGTAAAATGGAGTGTGTGTGGAAAGTTCACCTCCACCCCTCCTCCCCCTGCAGGAGCCGAACCCCGAGGACCCGCTGAACAAAGAGGCGGCCGAGGTCCTGCAGGCGAACCGGCGGCTCTTCGAGCAGAACGTCCAACGCTCCCTGAGGGGCGGGTACGTGGGCGCCACCTACTTTGAGAGATGTTTGAAATAACTGGGCATCCCACCATCCTCCAGACTCCCCCCACCCCCACGCGCCCCCCTCCTCCGTCCTGCTCACCAGCAGAAGCTGTTGAGGCAGGAAGCAGCTCATCAGAAGACGCTATTCTGTTTAAAAAGACGACAGACCCCGCCCCCTGCTCACACTCACCCCGCCCCCGTCTTTCTCTCTCTATGACCGTTTACACGCCACAGGGGGGCGCTGACACAACACACACCCAACTGGACTCAAACAGGCGGCAGAGCAGCGGCGTGATTGGGGGGGGGGTGCCTCTGACCACCATAACCCAATGATTTTTATTTTTTTTTAATTTTCTGAGCGTGGCGGAGACACCTGAGCTCAGCAGGTGGTCCGAAGGCCACGCCCACCTCCTTTCGTTGTCTCATGTCATTCGGCAGCAAACTCCAAACTGACGTGTCGTTATGGCAGCGTGACAGCAATGACAAGATGTCTGGAAGTCCCCGAGCTATTCTCCGCTTACCGCCATGAGTCACACAGGATGACGTCAGTGATGGCGGGGGGGGGGGCGTTAAATGGGAGGGGTTTGCTTCGAGCCTTAAAAGACGGCTGAACTTGCAGCTGATCACATGACAGCAAGCATCGATGATGCTGACGTTGATCAGTGGGGAGTTTGCTGCTACACACACACACATAGTATTAGGGGCGGAGCTACATGTCAGGTGGCGGTGCTGTCGTGGGGGCGGGACGATCGGTGTATTTTAGAGGAGCAGAGGGTGGGTGGGGTCTATGGGGGAGGGCTGAAGCGTGACCTGTCTGATCTGTTGTGTATATCCCAGCTGTTCACATTGACTGCAACATGATTTATGTTAAATAAAATATGAACTTGAAAAGATCAGAGTCACTTCCTGTCTGTTGGTGGATTTGACCCACAGGACTCTGACCGCTCCTCAGAGCATCATGGTGTTCCTGAGCTGCTGAGGTGAGTTGCAGGCTCCGCCCACATGCCTGAGGCTGACTCAAATGAAGAACGCTGGTGTTTTCATGTTTCTCCTTTATTGTCGACACTAAAATAACAGCGCGTATTCCGACATTTGATTGACGGGTTGACTCATGACATATGGTTCCAAAGAGGCATCAGTGGACAAACGGTCCCCTCAGGCTGGGTGGTGCTGTGTGGTGATGAGCACCAGGGGTACCTCTTTGTCTCCAGTCCCCAGCAGTGGAAACACCCGCTCTGTGAACACGTACGACCCCGTGAAGCTGTAGATCTCGGAGCCTGACTTGGCGTTGTAAAAGGACACCTGACCCAGGTCCACGTCCAGGAAGACGCCCACCTGACGCAGCTTCTGAGGGTTCTTCACCTGTGGGCAGATACAGACAGAACCTGAGCCCCAACATTCAGACCTGCGTCAGACACCTGTCCACAGGGAGGGGCCACGCAGTGAGTCAGCAGTCTGACCGATGACATCACAGGGGCAGGAGGGGGGTGTGTGCTTATGATGGTAACAACTGTCCCTTTAACTGTTGGAGACAACTGGAGGTGTGGCTCGACCTTGGTGAGAGGCGGGGCCGTGAGCGCCCTCAGCTGGCTGCCGCTCCACCAGAGGGCGTGGTATCCGTTAGAAGGACTCATGTCGAACAGCCCCTTCCTCTGAGCCGACTCACTGACCACGCCCACCTTCCAGTCCTTGTTCTCCCCGACAGACACCTGGCACAGGTGAGAGAACACTGTGTGTCACTGCGTGTCAATGTGTGTGTGTGTGTGTGTGTGTGTGGGTGTGTCTGACCTCCCAGTAGTGGCGTCCAGAGCTGAAGCCCTCCTTGCCCAGGACGCAGGACCAGACGTCGAACCTGTGGGGGTTGTTTCTGTAGAACTGCAGCTTCTCCCCACGCTTCACCTGCTTCCTGTCCTCAGACAGGATGAGGAATGGGTACGCCGTCACTGGGTTCAGCGTCACGTCCTCTGGGGACCAGAGGCAGCACGTTACTGGGCCCACACTGGCCCAATCATGACTCTCAGCTGTCAATCATGACGTCTGGGAATCCGTTAAATGGAGGAGCTCATGGGGTGGGTTCCATTCCAACATTAATATTAACATGCTTTTATTTTGAAACACCATGACACTCACCCATGTAAACCCGAGCCTTTTTATGTCCTGAGGCGAGACACAAAGACACTTTTACTAAAACATGTTGACGTTGGAGACGGAGGAGACAAAAGGCGTGAGACACAGACCTGAAACGGCTTTGATCTTCTTCTGATCTACAGAGGACAGGAAACCACAGTGAGGCCCTTCACAATAAGAGGATGTGTGTGTGTGTGTGTGTTTTGCTGCAGCACCTCTCAGTGTCCACTGGCTCATCCTCAGGCTGCTGCTCCCTCGCAGACTGAGTGTGCTCTCGGCCGCCCTCAGGTCCACGGAGGAAACTGAAACAGATTCAACCACAGATGAAGAAAAGGTCGGCGGGCCGATGGGTCAACGATTCCAGCTCAACTCACAGGAGCCTCTGGAGCCCCGGGAGCCGCGGTGGCCCTGGGAGTGCACCTCCCCCATCCTGATGTCATCCATGCGCTCCTTTGCCTCCACCAGGGAGCTCTTCACCTCGGCCAGATGGAAGCGGAGGGACAACTCAGATTCCTCGTCCACGTCCGTCTGCTGATGGTCCGCCAGAGGAGCTGTGGCCTCCTCGAAGCTCTGAGGAGGAGGAGGAGGAGGAGGAGCAGCTGATGAAGCTCAGTCAGAGGGAGACACTGGAGACATGTATGTGGAGTCTGAGCCCCCACCTGCAGGAAGCCGATGTGGTCCTGGCTGATGGCCTGGGCCTCCAGTGTGGCCCTCCTGTCCATCAGCAGGCTGAGCTCCGCTTCCTCACGGCTCACCAGCCCCGCCCCCTTTGATATTACGGCATCCAGTTGGCTCTGGATCCCGCCCACCACCCGCTCCCGGATCTGGTCGAGGGAAGTGGACACCTCGTCCAGCAGACGGTCCACCTCGCCTCGCTCGCCATCGGCGTAGCTCTGCAACCAATCAAACGCTGGTTAATGTTCGCACCTGAGGGGAGGGGCGTTCCCATGAGTGCTCCAACCTTCACCGCCTCCAGCTTCCTCTTCAGCTCCGTCAGGTGGATCTCTCGCTCTTTGATCCGGTTCACCAGCTCCTGCTCCGTCCTCGCCACGTGTTTCTGGACACAAAGGCGAACCCGGGTCAGCTGGTGAGTGACGCCGCGGGCAGACCCACGTTTGTCGGTACGCTACCTGTTTGCTTAGTCTCTCCGTCTGGACTGACACGGTTTTGTGCGTTCGATGCTCCTCCAGGACGCAGATGGCGCAGATACAGCCCTGACAGGTCCGACAGAACACCTGCACAGGTGAGCACACGAGTCCCTGGTGGTCAGGGAGGAACATCTGAGACCCCCCCCGAGGAGTCCTGCTGTCCAACACCAGGGGGCGACTGGTCTAAACACTGTAAAACTGTTTGCACTTACCTCCAGCAGGCGGCGGTGCAGGGCGCAGGTGCGGCCCCTCAGAGCGTCCAGAGGGGCCATGAGCGGGTGTCTGGAGTAGAAGGGGGCGGTCTGATGAGGTCGCACGTGCTCAGTGCAGTACGAGGCCGTGCAGGTGAGACAGGAGCTGACGGCAGGCCGCTTGACGCCCGTGCACACGTCACACCACACCACCTCCTCACCGGACGCTGCCGCCGTGACGCTCAGGAACGGATTGGTGCCGCTGGCCAGCGCCTGTGTGTCGTGGCTGAGCTGCGGCGACCCCGCGGCGCCGTATTGGGCCTCTTTGTAATTATTTGCGATGAGAGCGAAGACTTTGTTGACGCTGAGCTGCGGCCGCTCCTCGAACTGGTGCTTGCACAGCGGGCACGTGCACAGCGGACTGGACGCCCAGTAGCCTCCGATGCAGCCCTGCGGACAGGCGAGAGAGGGGGCGGGCCTCCATCAGAGTCACGTGATCCCAGGGCGCTCAGGTGTGTCTGGACGGTACCTGGCAGAAGTTGTGTCCGCAGGGCGTGGTGACTGGCTCGGTGAACAGGTCCAGACAGATGGAGCAGGTCAGCTCCTGCTCTGACAGCAGCTCCGCCGCCGCCGGCGCCTCCGCCATCGCCGCACTGACCCTAACGTGTTCCTAACGTGTTGTGGATTTTCTGTCAGAATGAGTCCACGTGAGGACACATGTCCTCCGTGTCAGGTGTAGGCAGTTCCTGTTGTTTCTTTAAATCCTATAGTTTTTGTGAATATATATACACATAACTCATGTTATACACACATTATGCTTTTAGTAAAGTTCAGCTACTCCCCTGAGCTTTAGCATTAGCTTAGCTTCGAATCATGGAACGGTTCAGTTTCCAGGTTCATGTGAAGCTAAGCTAGGCTAAGCTAAGCTAAGCTATCCAGGTGTCGGCTGACGTCAGACGTGGCGCGTCACACAAACAGAGCTCACGAACCCACCTGGGTCCTCTGGGTCAGGACCAGAACCACCTGTTGCACACGAACCTTCTGCCGGCTGCTCCTTCTCTCGCCTCCTCAAGAGTTTCTCTCTCAGATCCAGAATCTCCGGTTCCTGTTAACCTGTTGCATCATCAGTGGGCGGGGCCTCGCACAGGTGCAGAATGTGGTCAGGTGAGTTTCCACAGTGGAGTTTGTCTCTGGTGTCTGAAGCCAAGCTGAAGGAATCCTGGTCCAGCGTGTGGACGCCGAGTTTGATGTGAAGCTGAGCGTCGTGGTCACCACTGTGACCTCACACAAGACGTCTTATTCGAGCTCTGTCCACGGACGCTCAGAGGCCGGGGTGGCCCCGGGCCGCATGTTTGTCCTGCCTGTCGAGGACATTCCTGATTGAGCTGGTCAGTCCTGTTTGAGCTCAGTTTTCCTGGACTGTGATTGGCTGATTCATGTGTACAGACCAGAGAGGGGAGGAGTCAACTCTGGACCAATCAGAAACACAGAATACTTCACACTTGATGGTTCATATTGAATTTTAGGAAATTGTTCCTGTGGGATCTGTAATGATCGATATCATTTAAAAAAATCAAACGTTTGTTCTGTGCTTTGATCATGAAAGGACAGTTTGAAATGACGAAGCATGAGCATGATGTCATTTAGTTTTTATACAAATCATAAAAACACACAAAGAATCGTTTCACATTTTCCACACACATCCTCTGTCCCATCTCGTCTTCCTCGTCCTCAGAAGTCTTTGTAGTGCAGCAACCTGGGAACAGACCAACTCTGGTGATGCTGCTCGCTAACATGCTAAGATACTGAAGGTGGAGACTTGGCTGACCTGAAAAGCGGGGCGTGTCCTTTGTTGTTAGCCAATGAGAAGAAGCCGCTGTGCGGGGAGAAGTCCAGGCAGCTGGCCCGATGAACCGCGCTCCTCTTGGAGACGGGGAAGTTGGAGAAGACACTGAGACTGGACAGGTGGACCTGAGGGGACAGAGCTGCGTCAGCCGGGCTCTCAGCCGGACTCAGCCGGACCAGGGCCGGGTCTTACCAGCCGCACGGCCTCATCCTCGACCCGGGAGGCGATAGCCAGAATCTCAGAGGTGGGGTTGAAGGTCAGGTAGGTCGCTGGGGTCAACAGGTTCATCAGTGCCTTCAGAGGCTTTGGATTGGCTGAGTTAAGACACGTCTCCTGAGAATAGATGTTGACCACTCCGGACTGAGAGCTGCCACAGACAGAAGATCAGTCAGTCCACTGCCCCCCCACCCCCGCAGCCAGGTGAACACAGGGTGTTGTGGGCGTGTCTTACCCGCAGGCCAGGTACTGGCCGTTAAGAGACGCAGCGATGGACGTCCCCTTTACGCAGCCATCGTCTGTGAACGTGTGCATACAACGGCTGCTGCGCACGTCCCACACGTACACCTGGCCCTCCTCTGCACGCACACACACAGTCAT
This sequence comes from Pseudorhombus dupliciocellatus, assembly GCA_016785235.1. Classification (NCBI taxonomy): domain Eukaryota; kingdom Metazoa; phylum Chordata; class Actinopteri; order Pleuronectiformes; family Paralichthyidae; genus Pseudorhombus; species Pseudorhombus dupliciocellatus. The sequence goes on along the minus strand of JAFBJW010000303.1, from coordinate 392,709 downwards.
TGAGGTCATCTGTGATGTCACAGGACTGACGTCTGGGACTCACCTGAGTTGACAAAGACTTGGCTGCCGTCGCGGGCAAAGGCGACGCCGCTGACATCGCCGTTTATCTTCATACTGCTGAGCACCTCCTTTGTCTGTACACGTACACACACACACAGGTCACGTGACGGAGGCTGGCGGCGGACGAAGGCAAGCATCACCCACCTTGAGCGTGAGGAGGTGCAGGTAGCCACGGGTGCCGGTGAGCAGCAGAGCGCCTCCCTCAGGACAGACGCAGAACTCCTTCACTCTGTTCTCACTCAGACCTGAAGCACACACACCCTGTTTGACTCTGGAAGATCAAAGAATGAATGAGCAGCTTGACCTCTGACCTCTGATGGTGTGGACAGGCGTGACCCGGCCCTCCATCATGTCGTACACGTAGAACATCTTGTTCCTCAGGCCCGTGGCGATCACCGCCTCCCCGTCCCTGCTGAACTGCGCTCTGTGCACGGGGAAACGCTCCAGGTGGATGCTCTGGATCTTTGGGTTCGTCTTCCCGTCCACCTGCGGGATGAGAGACACATAGTCACATGGTCTGTCCGGCCAGACATCAGAAGGTTAGCTGAAGGCGCCAGTACCTGGAAGAGGGACACCGCCTGGTCGAGGCCGGCCGTCATGACGACCTGGGCGGAGGGGTGGAACTGGACGGTGGTCAGTCTGTCCTCAGACGGACGAGCGCTGTTTGCAGGAAGACACTTCTTCATCTGAGACAGGACAGAGACGTCATCATCATCATCATCATCAACATGTAACAAACGAAGCGCAGCGTGATGATCACTGACTCGCAGGACGCTGCTGGGCAAACGCTCTGAAGACGCCACGAAGTTTCCTGTTCTTCTCAGCAGGTCCTCCTCCTCTGGATGTTCATCCTCTCCATCATCCTCGGCTGAACACACACAAACACGTTCTGATTTGTCCAGAAGAAACTAAATCAAGGAAAAGTCTGTTCGTACCATCTGTCTTTGTCTTCCTGCTGCCGCTGTCAGCCCACGACGGAGCTCCGCCCATTGACTTCTGAAACCTGACACGTGATGCAGCACACTTTATCTCTCTGTGTGTGTGTGTGTGTGTGTGTGCATGTGTGTGTGTGCGTGTGGACTCACTGCTCTCTCATCCTCTGCTGAAGTTTGTGTTTGGTCATCGTCGACTCAGCGTCTCCTTTCATCAGGTCTTTACGGTAACGATGCTTCATGTCCACCCTGATCAGAGACAGACATTCAGCGCGCGCGCGCGCTCCCCCGCGCGCCCCCCCCCCCCCCACACACACACACACACTCACTCTTCCTCCAGCTCGTCATCCTCGTCCACCCAGGCGGCCTCTCTGATTGGTTGACGACGCCGCTGAGGCTCGTCCTTGTCCTCCTCAGACTGGACATGTCCGTCCTCCTCCTGGTCCTCCTGGTGGCGCAAACATGTGAGCGACAGTTGTACAGGAACGCGGTGCGAGTGTAGAGGAGGTGCAGAAGGAGGCCCACCTCCAGGATTCGGTCCCGCAGCTCCTCCTCTGCCCCGAACAGCAGCTCCTCCAGCAGCCGCACCGAGGCGTCCTCCTCCCGCAGCCCCGACACTCTCGCCGCGTTCCTCCGCCGCTTCTCCTCCTCCTGGCCGGGGTCCCTCTGCCCCGCAAGGCGCCTCCTCCTCCCTCCGCTCGGCTCCGGCAGCGGGATCACGTCGTCCATGTTTCTTATTCTCCGGAACTCAGCACGTGTGTTTATTCCTACGTCACGACCGCTTCTTCTTCTTCGGACGAAACCCCGCGAGGCTGCACGTTACAGCGCGATGGCGCCCCCTCTGGTGACGGAACGTCACTTTCGCTGCCCAGATGCAAACAACTGGATTCAAACGCACCTGACGCTCACGTGGCGTCACTTTAAACTCTTTAGAACACACATGACGTGGCGTGGGCAGACTCAGTTTATTCACAGGAAACATGCAGCTCCAGTTCAAGTGAGCATGGGGGGGGGGTGACATCATGGCTGAGACACGCGTGACATCAGATAAAATATGTTCAAGTCAATACATTGTATGGGGGGGGGGCAGGAAAATGTTTCAAACTTTACTTTTTACACTTTTTCAGTCACATTTTGAATTTATTTACACGCGACTCTTCTCTGAAATTACAAGATGACATCATCGATCAATCAACACTCTGACCCCCCCTCAAAGCGACGAGCGATGTCCCAACGTCTCTGTCCGGGTCACTTTGATCCAGTCAGCTGATGTGGTGATGTCACGTGACCCAGAGACAGGTCCTGCAGCAGCTGTCAGCACCGCGGATGGGTCTTCTTCTTCACAAGTCACACTCTGGACAACAAAACGTGCACGTGCAAAACTACAAACTGAAAAGGGAGGGGCGGCCGCGTGCGCTGTTCTTCACCTTCCAACAGGGGGCAGTGGAGGAGCTCCTCTCATCGCTGAAACACACATGGATCTGGGTTAGGACAGGGGACGTCCTCAGGACATGTCCTGAACACTCAGGGTGAACCTGCCTCTGGTGGCCCTGCTTGGGTAGATCTTGGTGAAGTGCCTGTACTCATCCGGGGCCGGGAAATCATCCAAGGGGTGGAACGAATACTTGGACTCAAAGTCGTCTGGAGAAGAAGAAGAAGAAGACAGGTCAGAGTAATAAAGAATAAAACAGGAAGTCAGTAATCAACTGATCAATGCAGGAGGCAGCTGATGGAGGGAGAGACGCAGACGGACTCACCGACAAAAGAGCGAGGGATGGAGGAGGAGGAGGAGGAGGAGTGTCCATTGCGGAGAGGTGGGGGAGGAGGAGGAGGAACAGCAGGGGTGCGGGTGGGTGGGGGAGGGGGTCTCCCTCTAGTATGGGGATCAGATGAAAGGGAGGGACTACCATGAATTCTGTGAGGAGGAGGCGGGGCTTCTCTGCTCGCCGCCCTGGAGGATGTTGATTGGACGGGAACAGGAGGAGCTGAGAGGAGAGGTCGACAGGTCAATCCCGATGACATCACTGTGACATCACTTGTTAAATCAGCACTCTCTCACCTGCTCCTCTGCCTGGAGCCTCTCTGACAGGGGGCGGCGGCCTGTTGATGCCCTTATGGGCGGGCGTGGGAGACGCAGGTGGAGGGGGTGGAGCTGGGCCTCTAGTGGGGGTGTGGCCTCCAGGTGATGGGGCAGGCCTCTTGTTGCCGAGGGAGTTGTGGCGCTGTGGCAGCTCCGGCCCCACTTCGCCGGTACTCAGTCCGTTGGCGATGCGGTAAGATGGAAGGGGTGGGGCCAGAGAGGAGGAGGAGGGATTGGAAGAAGGAGAGTTACCTCCTGAAGTGGGAGGGCGTCGGCTGTTGCCAGGGGATGGGGGGGGGTTTGAGGGGAGGGGTGGGGTATTGTTTGGTTCCAGAGGGAGGGGCTTCTCTCTGTTGTAAGAGGAGGACGAGTTAGGAGGGGAGGGGGCGTTACCACGGCGACCAAGAGGAGGGGGGGGGGCGGAGGAGGAGTGCCTCATGCCAGTGGAGGGGGAGGAGGCAGCAGAGGAGGGGGAGGGGGGGTTGGACAGGTTGGGGAGTGAAGGACGTTGGGACCGACTCGTCTCTGAGGGCGACAGTGCCTGAGGGGAGGGGCTCAACGAGTCGTCATGGCGATGACCTGGGGGGCGGGGGGCTGTGGCTCGGGAGGAGGGCAAACGTCCAGACGAGCCATCTGAAAAAAACATTTTGCACGAGTGAATAATGAAAATAAATCACTTTTTAAATACATTTACAAACAGCAACACATTTCATTCAAAATAAAAATAAGACGTGGAGCGTCACCTCCCACCGCCCTCAGCCTGGGGGCGCTGTCCGAGAGCAGTCCTCCCATTGTTGGAACAGAACCTGACGGGCTTGCTGCTCTGCTCCCATTGGCTCCTCCTGTTGATGCCACGCCTCCTTTGGGCTCTGAGAACCACAACCATCGACAGGTGAGAGCTCCACCTGGGTGAACCAGGTGACACCAGAGGCTGTGCCTTTGCAGGAAGCTGCAGGCCCAATGTGACACACACACACTAATTCAATCCCATCAGAAATAAAAACGACAGGGTGGCGCCCATGCGCTCTTTTGATTGGCTACCTCCTCCTCCCTGCTCTGACTCCTCCTCGTGTCTTCTACGTGAATCATGTCAGTAATAACCTGACCACTGCTCAGTGTGTGTGTGACCTCTGACCCTGAGCCTCCTGCACACAGTATCACAGAAGGTTGGTCTTACTCTCCAGGGACAGAGCAGAGCCCTCCTCTCCGGCCGTCTTCTGCTCCTGTGATGCCGCCCCCTGCTGTCTGGGCGGGCCCGGGGGCTGGTGCAGGTACTGGTATAAGCGAATGTACGGATGCTCTGCGGACGGTGTTTGGCTCTTTGGCGTTTGAGCCTTACTGTCGAGCAGCGGAGCGCTGCGGTCGTTCACCAACGACACCTTCCTCAGTTTGGAGCCTTTACAGATGTCGGACAGCAGAGCGCTGCGACCTTTGACCTCCTCCCTCTTCAGCTTTGGAGGACTGGTGTTGGCCTGGGGGGGCAGAGCCACAACAGACAGGAAGAGTTAATACACACGTGTAGTCACATGAGGCTCCTTCTATCAACATGAATCATAACACTGTGTGTGTGTGGTGGTCACCTGGCTGAGGGTGGGGGGCGCCGGGGGTCCCCCTGGTGGAGGAGGCGGGGGAGGGATGGGCATCCTGCTGCTGGAACACACACCTGACCCTAACCCCTGAACACAGTAACCATGGAAACAGCTACTGACGGTCTGTAGAGCCACAGTAGTCCACACGAGACCTGGTCCAGGTCCAGGTAGTGATAGAATGCTTGAGTCTTTTTACTGACTCCAATCTCTTAATCTCGTACAGTAAAAAGAAATCTTATTTTGACAGGTGGAGCTGTACCCCTTGTAAGACATACTGGGTTTCTTAACACAGTATAGTACACAAAATGCCACAAGAAATTCAAACGTGTGAAAATCATGAAAAGTAACTACACAGCAGAATACAGGGACTTGTGTCCTGTCCACCCTGCCACTGTTTAACGGTACGAGACTGACCAATCTGTAAGAGACAATGTCCCGCTGTCAGAATGAACGAACTGCTTCCTACACAGCCAATCAGTGCAGCCAGTGGCTGTCACGTGACAAACGAACGCTCCAGATTAAAGAAAGACCCGAATGAACTAACTGACAGATGTTAAAACATATGCAGAGGCCATGTGGCGACGGAAGGTACTGCATGAAAAGAAACGAATCAATCACTGACAGGACTCAGTCTGCCAATTCATAGAAAAGATTAGTTCTTTTTGAACGAATCGTTCGCGAACGTCACATCACTAGGTCCAGGTCTGTATTAATGTAGCTGCATCACCACTGAACTGTTTATGAGCGAATCCGCTCCTGATGCTTCTTTTACAACACATGCCCGTGTACGTATAAACACGCGCGCACGCACACACCTATCCGTTTGCTTCACGCGCACAGTGACACTGAATTGCGCAGCTAGCCGCACGGCTAGCACAGCCTGCTAGTGGGGTGCTAGCATTAGCAGCAGGTCTACGCAGCATCACCGACATCATCCGGACAAGGACGCGCTCTTACCTGTGCACGTCGCCGGCACCCGGCTGGCTAACTCATGCTCCGCCGCTGGGGCTCCTCCGGCGGGTTCCTCGCTGTTCACCGCTAGCTGTTAGCTGTTAGCCTCTGCAGAGCTTTTTATTTCTCCTCAGTCAACACAGACCACGTGACCTGAGCGGGAGGACATGCGCCGCTGCATCTATTTTCTGTCTATTATAGATCTACAGCTGCTGTTCGAATCTGATGATATATATATAATATGATGATATGATTGACTCATCAGCTGCTTCTCTGTTTCATGTGTTTATATATTTCATATGAAAAGTTAAGTCTTTTATTTTGGTGTCCTGACGTGCTTTTTTTTGGTCACGTTTCATTGACGTCATCCCTCAGTGATAGGCTCAGCAGTCTGTGACGTCACTGTGGCGGAGATTTGAAAACAGAAATGGCCGCCGTTCGAGCGTAAGTGTTTTTATTCAGGATGAAAACCATCTTCTGATAGAGCTGCGTCACGTCGGCGTTAATGTTGCCGGAAGCAAAGTGTTATTTCTGTTTCAGTTTGTGGATTAAAACCGTAAAAATACCTCGAGTAAACGAAGGGACACGAGCTAAAGCTAAAGCTATCTGAGAGTCCGGCCGAGCTAACCCTAACGTGTGTGTGTGTGTGCGTGTGTGTGTTACAGTGTGTTGCAGAGCTGTGACTCGTCCTTCCTGGATCTTCTTGGAGACGTGGATCAGTCGGACTCTGCTGAAGCGGCCATGATGGTTCTTTACCTGACGGTCAGAGGAACAACTGAAGACAACCGGAGGCTGTGTTTTCACATGAACTAAACCGTGTGTGTGCCTGTGTAGGACAGTCGTCGGGTTCAGAAGGTTTTGTGGCGTCAGCTCTTCGTCCTGGACTCCATGATGTCTCTGCTGGAGGATCTGGAGTCTTTCCAGCAACTGGTGACTCAGCCTTGTCCCCCCCCACCTGGTATTCTCTCTCTCTCTCTCGCGCGCACACACACACACACACACACACACACACACACACAGTAGAGGTATTAAAGTGTGTGTGTGTGTGTGTGTGTGTGTGTGTGTCTCAGAGGGCGGGGCTCGGGGCAGGTGGAAGGCTCTGAAGGTGGACAACCGCTTGGGGGTGGAGGAGACGGAGGCTCTGCTCAGATCTGTTCAGGACAGAGTCAAACTGATAAACAACAAACGACACACACTCACGCAACTGCTCCAACAGCTGCACAGCAAGGTAGGGTGGTTACCACGAAGACAGGGTGACAATTCTCATACAACACAAAACCATTTGTCGTCTCATCCAGAAGCAGATGTATGAACAGATGGAGGAGTCTATACTGAAGGCCCAGAATGCATTGCAGTCATGTGACCGTCAGCTGAGCCAGCTGAGGGTGGAGTCAGAGGCAGCTGTCAGGCAGCTGATTGACTGGCAGCATCTTAGAGACAAGTGAGTGTAGTAAGGTCATGTGACCCCCATTTAGGCCTTCTGATTGGTCATTAGCTCTACTTCACCTATTTACTCCAAACTAATCCAGTATTATTATATATGCACCATTTGTAACGCGTGTTTGGTTGTCGGTCGTCATTGTTTGTCGTCAGGCTGCAGAAGCAGGTCTCTGCAGCACAGAACGGAATGCAGCTCAAACTGCTGACTCTCAACCAATCAGAGTTGTGTGTAGAACTCAGGCCACGCCCAGCCTCTGCCCACCTGTCCTCCGGTGAGCTGGAGCCGCTGAAGCTGTCAGTCAGCTGGAGCGGGGACGACCGTTTCCGACTTCAGGTACACTCCCCTGAGCTCACCTGACCTCACCTGGTCTGACCTGGTCTGACCCTTTGACTGCTCTGTGCAGGTGGACGAGGGGGCGGCTGGTCTGGCGGAGGAGTGTTCCTCGGGCAGACGGGCGGAGCTGAGCGCCGCCCTGCTAGAGGTGATGCAGTGTTATGTGGGACAGGCTGAGCTGCTGACTGAGGTCCAGGCCCTGAGGTCCAGGTAAATCCAGATCAGTAATCACCAATGCATCTTTATACACAGTCCCTGAATTATTGTGTGTATAGACTTCATAGAACGCTCTATATAGGCTGAGTGTGTAACCTTTTGCATGCGTGACAGTTTCGCCATTGACTGGCATCCTGCTCAGCGTCAGCTGATCTTCCTGAAGTCGTCGTCGGTGGTTTGTCAGCTGGGGGTGGAGGAGGGTTACCCGAACAACGGACGGGCTCATCTGGTGTCAGTGCGGCGGGATGGACGACCTGTGGACATGTGTGGACTGAAGGTAACATGGCACCAACATACACCTGATAATCAGCACGCATGCACACATACACACACACATTCTGAAAATTATTTTTGTTCACACTGAAAATATAAAAACACTAATCTCTGTCACTCTGTCTCTCAGCCTCAGAAAGCTGTCCCCCGTCTCAGTGACTGGTTAATCTTTCTCTCTACTTGTCCTCTCATCTGATGGACACTGTGTCTCCATGTGTCCACTGGTGGTCCCTGTCATGATTTCTGTCAATGCCTTCATGTAAATAAAGTTTGAATAAGTTGGAGCTTCTTCTTGGCGTGTGTGTGTGTGTATATGTACGTATGTATGTGTGTGTGTGTGTGTGTGTGTGTGTGTATATATACACACACACACACACACGGACATACAGAAAACAGGCATGTTATTGAATATTTATAATTTCCTCAGGAGACAATATAAGAAATTAAGTCTGGTTTGTTCACCTCGATAGAAGTATAAAACGTCCCGATACACTCCAGGCCAGCTGGGGGCGGTGCTGCACCGAGCCGCCAAGTAAATCCCCGAAGAAGAAGAAATAGCGGAAGAAAGCGAGAGACGCAGGCGCCCTGCAGGCGGCGCTGTCAGCCGCCATCTTACCGAGGGCGGAAGGAAGCGCAGAGTCCGAAGGTCTGTGGAGAAGAAAGAAAAAAGAAGATGGAGGTGACGGGGCCGGACAGCGACTGGAGGAGTCCGCAGTTCAGACAGAAAGTCGTGGCTCAGATGTGAGAGTTTCTGCCTCTTCTTCTTCTTCCGTTAGCTTCGCTGCGGCTAACGGCTAAGCTAACGTTAGCATACTGGATACAGCGTCGCGCCTAAGCGCGTAACCCGGGTTATTGAGACCGCGTACCCGCACATGAACGACCACAAACACTCGCTGCTCACTTGTGCACGGTTCTATGGGCGTGATGTTTTCGTATTAATCCTAACCCGGAATATGCGTGCATGTGTTGATCCGATCACCGCAGCTGATGCTGACAGTTACCGACATCCACGGTTATCACCTGACCACACACCTGTACACATATAGACTGTATATACAGTCACTGGAGGTCTGTTTATACGGTCAGTGACGGGTCACGTGTCTCTGCCCCCCCCCCCCCCCAGAGAGGAGGCCATGAGGAAAGCAGGAACTGCTCACACCAAGTCCAGCAACGACATGGAGAACCACGTTTATGTCAAAGCCAAGTCCAGGGTGAGTGGGATCGATCACGTGACTAACGGGTGTGTCAGCGCCCGCTGCTGTGTTTTTCTGACGGTCTGACTTTGTTTCAGGAGGAGTATCTGTCTCTGGTGGCGCGGTTGATCATCCACTTCAGAGACATCCGTAGGTATCTGACCTGAGGTCTGCGCACGTTCTCATCCATGAACATACACGCTCTTATAATCTGGGCTGATAGGAACTCAGAGAAATCATTTGGTTCTGATGCTGCTCCACACACAGCACGACAGGACAAAAACACGCTGTATATAGCCGCTAACCCTCTGTGTCTCCTTTACAGACAAGAAAACTCTGGGAGGTCCAGGTCAGTGGACTCGGTCTCTTGGTTTTGTCCTCGCTGTGTTCTGGCGCCTGCTGGACTTGTAACTACCAGACTTGCGGTGCTCATGGCGTCTGCCGTGCATGTGGGAGCTGTGTTCTATAACCTGTTGTCTGCCCTTCTGCTAGATCCCATGAATACCCTGACTAACCTGACCGGGGTTGGAGGGGGCCCGGGCGCCATCGGTATGGGGCCTCGTCCCACCGGGGCTCCAGTGGGGGGCATGGGGGCCATGGGGCCAATGCAGATAGGCCAGCATGCCATGGCAGGGGTGGCTGGAGCCCCCCAATCCAGTGAGTGTGTTTGCTGTGTGTGGGCGCTGGCTGGGTGGAGCTGCACATCTGTCTCTCTCCTCCGCTTCGGCACGCGACGCTGCTCACTCTGGTTCTTAGCTCAGTCGGGCCCTTCATTTCATTCTCGCCTGATCTGCAGTAGGGGGCCCGGGCCAGATGCCCATGCAGCAGATGGTGCAGACGCAGCAGCAGCAGCAGCAGTCCATCCAGTTCCAGCAGTTCCAGCAGCAGCAGCAGAACGCCGCCATCCAGCAGCAGTTTCAGGCGCAGCAGCAGCAGCTGAGGGTGCAGCAGCAGCAGCTGCAGCACCACCAGAACCAGCAGCTCCAACAGCAGCACCAGAACCAGCAGCAGGCCCAGAACCAGCAGCAGCAGAACCAGGTGTCGTCTTGGTTCAGGTGGACTATTCATAACCCTGGTGAGTCACCCATCGTGCTTCACCCCATGTTTGCTTCAGATGCACCAGACGAGGATGCAGCAGCAGCAGCAGCAGATGGTGCAGCTGCAGTTCCAGCAGCAGCAGCAGGCTCAGTCCCTCCAGCAGATGGTCCACCAGCAGCAGCAGCAGCAGCAGCAGCAGGCGGCGGCGGCCCAGGGGCCTCAGCCAGGTCCCCTCCCTCCTCACTCGCAGCAGCCTAACATGGTGCCGCAGCCTCTGCCCGGACAGATGACGTCGGCTCAGCACGTCCCAATCAACTCGCTTAGTCAGCAGCAGCAGCTGAAGATCCAGGCCTTCCAGGTGAGGCTGGTTACATGGTCCATGCCCAGCGTGACCTCACTCGGTTAGCGCTGCTGACGCGTCTCGTTGCTCGCAGGCCCGTGCAGCCCTGCAGCAGGCCCAGCAGGCCGCAGCTCAGGCCCAGCTCAGCGCCGCCGCCGGACCTGGACAGGTGAGCCGCACAGTACCGGTGCTCCACGTGACGAGCAGGAGAGTTGACACAGACGCCACGTTCGAAATGATTGACGTGTTTAAGTGGACACGCCCACCACCAGCACCTGTTCCTACTCACCTGTCTGCTCTCTTCCAGTTGGTTCGTCCTGGGATTCCCATTCCAAACCGTTTACCTCGAGCTGCCATCCCCCCTCCCAACGCTGCCGGCACCACCGCAGCTGCAGCAGCAGGAGGACAGCAGCTGGCGCAGGTAGACCGCCACAGACCGCCATCACCCTTATGTACGGACATGTAAAGTACATGAAGGCTCGTCCAATCCCCTCTCCAGGTGCAGCAGCATTCAGTGATGTCATCGCCGTCACCTGTGCAGGTGCAGACGCCCCAGTCAATGCCTCCTCCCCCCCAGCCGTCCCCACAGCCACCCTCCTCTCAGCCCAACTCAGCAAGGTGACGACGAGTGTCCTGACGACTTCAGGTAAAGAAAAAAACGATGCTGAAAGTTAAAACAGTTCCCGCCTCCTCTCCAGCTCCGCCCCCACGCCGTCACCAGGTGGCTTCCAGCCAAGCCCCTCCCCTCAGCCCTCACAGAGCCCTGCTAATGCCCGCACCCCCCAGAACTATGGAGTGCCCTCTCCTGGACCGCTCAACACTCCAGGTGCGCACACACACACACACACACACACACTCCTGAGTCTCCCCGGCCCCCAACCTGCCCCCCCTGTCCTCAGGTAACCCCAGCTCGGTGATGAGCCCCGCGGGGGCCTCGTCTCTGGAGGACCAGCAGTACATGGAGAAACTGAAGCAGCTGTCCAAGTACATCGAGCCCCTGAGGAGGATGATCAACAAGATCGACAAGAACGAAGGTCTGGAGCTGCGGGTCCGCCCACAGGGATGGATGATGATGATGATGATGATGATGGATGACATGTGATCTGTTGTCCTGACCTCATGTCCCACAGACAGGAAGAAGGACCTCAGCAAGATGAAGAGTTTGCTGAACATCCTGACGGATCCCAACACCAGGTGCCACCCCGCAGGTCACGTGACCGGCCGGGCTGTGAGCCGACCTCTGACCTGTGCCCTCTGACCCGCAGGTGTCCTCTGAGGACGCTGCAGAAATGTGAAATTGCTCTGGAGAAGCTGAAGAACGACATGGCCGTGGTGGGCGTCTGTTCTGGGTGTTTGTGCCGCCGCACGGTCATATTCAGATGTTGTACGAACACGCCGTCTCTCTGTCATTTTAGCCGACACCCCCTCCGCCCCCAGTGGCCACCAAGCAGCAGTATCTGTGCCAGCCGCTGCTGGACGCCGTGATGGCCAACATCCGCTCTCCGGTCTTCAACCACTCGCTGTACCGAACCTTCGCCCCCGCCATGACCGCCATCCACGGACCCCACATCACGTAGGTTCCCACGGGCCCGGCAGCACGTACGTGTCGGATTTGGCCCCAGTGTCTCATGCTCGTCTGTCCCCCAGGGGCCCCAACATCTGCGGCCGCAAACGGAAACAGGAGGACGAGGAGCGGCAGACCATCCCCAACATCCTGCAGGGGGAGGTGGCGCGGCTCGACGTCAAGTTCTTGGTCAACCTGGACCCTTCGTGCTGCAGCAACAACGGCACCGTGCACCTGGTCTGCAAACTGGGTGAGACTCAGCGGCGCCAGCCGCACGCTGTCCACGTGTGCGCCCGGCTCCGTGTTGATGCTTTGTGTTGTGTCGTCAGATGATAAGAACCTGCCCAGCGTGCCGCCCCTGCAGCTCAGCGTTCCCGCCGACTATCCCGAGCAGAGTCCACACTGGGCCGACGACGGAGACCAGTATGGTGAGATGTCCTCTGGCTTCACACCAGCTTCCCCATTCTGATGATGTCACTTCCTGCACAGGCGCACTGAGTGGGTGGAGAACAGTACTGGCGCTGCAGGGAGAAGATGCTGATCTATTGTCACTTTATTTTGAAAGGCTGTGTTGTGTCCCAGGTGTGAACAGCTTCCTGCAGACGGTCCACAGGAACATGACATCCAAGCTGCTGCAGCTGCCCGACAAACACTCGGTGACGGAGCTGCTCCACACGTGGGCGCAGAGTGTCCGCCAGGCCTGTCTGTCTGCTGCCTGAGGCCCCGCCCACAGGCGACACCTCTGGACCCGACCGACGGAGGCGTCAGGAAACAAACTGTGGGACTCGTCCTGTCAAGAATCGTGCTTCACATTGGATTCCATGTGGAGACGTCAAGTACTTGTTTTATGAATAAAAATGTGTTTTCAGTCCGTTCAGTGTCGATGCTGCATCACTGAGGCATGATGGGAGGTTGGAGTCCTCAGACAGAGAAACAGCTGATTCACTCCACTGACAACAACCAAGCAGCTTCGCGTTAAACTGGAGCTGCTGCTAACACTGGCTCTGAGTCGTAGCAGCAGTTTCCTCCTGAGCTGGTTCATTGTTAGTTCTGTGAAATATCCTCAGGTGTTATTACTGGGTTTAATGGTCTCGTGTCGACTGGTGAACAGCAGGAGGCGCTGGTCGTTTACATTAAGCAAAACATTTTATTATGAAAGTGTGAGTTCAGAAGGCGAGTGAGAAGGCTCTGTAGGACAGGTTGGTGAACACATCGATGTGGTCACTACTTCCTCCGACGGTCAGCACCTGCGCACACACACACAGATGACATCATCGTAAGGACAGGATGGCATGCGACAGGTCCAGGGACTCACCTGGTGCTCGGAGCTGTTGGTGTTGAGCTGTAGTGTGTTGACGCTCTGAGGAGAACACGGGATCTGAGCTTTGACCTCGCCGCCAAGCAGACAGTGGGACACGAACGCCCCGTCCCCCACGGCCAGGATCTACGACAGGCAGAGCCACCGTCATGACCAAGCCACACCCACTCATGCATCAGCCATGACGAGCGCATCCTCACGCGGACACTGCTCTGACAAGCTGTCTCACCATGTCCTGGTGGAAGGCGGCCTGTCGCTGGCAGCCCGTCAGAGGGAAGATGGACGTAGGGGACAGAGAGCGCAGGTGCCACAGAGACAGAGACGGCCCGCCGCCACACAGCTACAGCAGAGACAACACGTCACCATCACGCTGCTGCAATGCTTCAACAAGATGGCGCCGTCTTACCATCCAGTCCGAGTCGGTGGTCACGCAGCTGATCCACTTCCCGTACTGAGGCCGCGCACAGCTCTGCAGAGGACAACACGTCAAGGTGGGGGACAGCGCAGGACAGACGGGACGAGGACGGGAAAGGACTGTGCTCTCACCTCGTACTTGTAGACCTCGATGCAGTGGACACACTGTTCTGTCCTGCTGTCTGAGGGACACACACACTTTAGGCAGTCTGCTGTCTCCTGCTGACAATGTCCTCCGTCCCATCACTCACCCCAAATCCTCACGGCGCCGTCCTCGCCGCCCGATAGGATCTCCGACTCCCGCTCCCGCACACTGACGCAGTGGATGTAGTCTGAGTGTCCCCGCAGGACGGACTGATGACAGAGAGGTCCTCCAGGTTAAGTGTTGGACACAGCAGAGGATGGGCAAAATGTCCTGAGAGAAGTTACTGAGACGTGACTGTCTTCATGTGAGAGACACCTTGAAGACTCCGTGCTCCAGGTCCAGGATGTGGATGTTGTTGTCTCCTCCACCGATGACCAGACTATTGTCCTGAAACACATCATCCCACATTCAACAAAATGTATACTACTACTGGTACTTCTACTACTACTACTGCTAAAACAACAATAAATGATTCAATGACAAACTGAGCTCAGATTTTCAAACTCACTCTGGACTGAATCATCATCGAGTTGATCTCAGGAATCTCAAGACTGGACCTGAGGGACAGAGAGAGACAGACAGTGAGAGGGACGGACAGACAAGAGGGACAGACAGGTGTCCTGCTCTAATGTTGTCTCACTTGTAGTTGGGTCTTTTTGTCCACAGAGGTTTGGCGTTCTGAAGAAAAAAACATTCAGAGTTAGAGGAGGTCTTGGGGTCAGTCGGGGGATGTGAACGGATCCTCCTTCACCTTCTTGATCAGCTCAGTCCAGCTCCAGGCGCTGACCTCGCCGTTCCCGGCACTCAACAGGAAACAGTCGGTGGACACCAGGGAGAAGACCGGACCTTCGTGAGCTACGGCGACAACAGAGATCAAAGTGAGACTTGTCTGTGACCCGCCGGTCTGCTCGAGGCGCAGGACTCACCTGTGAAGGTGAGGACGGCTTTCTTACTCAGAGCCGTGGCTTCAGGACTCAGAGCTGCAGACAGACTGAAACAACAAGAGGCCGAGTCAGCAGCTGCAGCTTCATCATCATCATCATCATCATCCTCACCTGAAAAGCGCGATCTCTCCATAGCTGTTCCCAGCCGCGAGGAAGCGGCCGCAGGGAGAGAAGCTCTGGGAGAACACGGACATGTGCAGGAGCTGAAACAGAGACCCCTGCCGGTCAGACACGGCACTGCAGCTGGGGGAGTTCACAGCCTCAAGGCGCGCGGACGCACACGCACACACACTAATACCAGGAGAAGACGAGGCACCAGACGAGCCGCACAGACTACATAGAATACGCAGAGTACACAGACTACACTGAGTACTCAGACTACGCAGAATACACTGCGTACTCAGAGTACTCAGAGTCCCGGTCGGGCTGGGCCCGGTTACCTCCACTGGACCCATCCTGCCGCACAAACAGCCGCTTCAGCCGCACAAAGGCAGCGCGCGCACAGACGCGCAGTGATGACGTCTGACGACGCAAAGTATCCTGGGATATGTTGTACGAGTAGCCGAAACTCCATGAGGAATACAGTAAACCCTTGTTTTTCACGGGGGTTACGTTCCAAAAAGAACCCGTGATAGGCAAAATCCGAGAAGTAGAAACCTTTATTATTATTATTATTATTTTTACAATTATTATACAATTAAATACTCTATTATACATTGAAAAGGAAGAACAAACCATTTTACAGGCTCAATCATTTGTTTCACAAATAAAAGTACTTTAGAAATGTTTTTTTCAACAAATAACTTCTGTACTGTACTGTCAAATAATAATTTTAATCATCAATGTGAACAGAAGGCTTCAAATTGCGGAGATTAGCACCGCCTAGCGCGACCCGAGTAATTGGATTAAACGGGAGAAAATTTAAAATGATTATGAAAAAAATACAAAGTACAGTCGGACAAATAGTGACTCAGGTGTATTTCACTGCTCTTCAGACTGAGCCGCTGCATCCTGACTCCGCTCTGCAGTGTTTTCTTCTTTTGAAACCCGCGGTGCAGGTGCTTTTGTCGGTCCAGAGCGTTTTGTCGACATTATGGGTTTTAGAGAAACTCGAAATTGCAAGAGAATTTGCACGTACGTAATGTAAATTTGGCAAGCTGTTTTACGTGCGTGTACATATTAAACTGCAACGTTATTGACACACAGGAAGAGAAGAAGCGGAGTGACTTTTTAGCCAATCAGAATGCAGAACACAATGCACGATGCAAATCCGTGAAGTAGCGAGACCGTGAAAAGTAAACCGCGTTATAGCGAGGGATCACTGTACTGTCATTAGGGTTGTTCGTGTTGTAACGGTACTTAATATTTCAGTATAAGTACAGTGCACCACGTGTCACGAGACGGCAACAAAAACAACAGAATACTACGGGATGACGTCACAGCAGAGACAAAAATACACGAAGTACCACAAACCTAAAGTATTCAAATAGAGTGCTGTGGTCCAGTTGATGACTCCACCTCCTCTGTACAGCCTCATCTTCATCATCATCATCAAGTCAGTTCACTTCACATCAGTCAAGTATTTCTGCTCATCATCATCATCAGTACAGTTATCCTCCTCCTCATCTTCATCGCATGTGGCGCGCCGCCGCTCCAGTTGCGCATGATGACGCGTCGCCGCGTGCGCTCCGCCACAGCGCCGCTCCGCCAGCAGCGGCGGCGGCAGGAAGTGAGCGTCTGCGCGGCGGAGGGGGAAGACCCGAGAGCCCGGAGTCTGCGGCGGAGCGGGAGGAGGAGGAATAAAGAACCATGTCTAATCCGTGAAACGTGCACATTCTGCATCCCCGCGACGTGCATCGTCCACCCGGCGGCCGCAGGGGCCACAGCGGGGTGAGTGCGGAGCGAGTGCGGAGCGCCGGGGCCGCGCTGTGTTTGTCCTCATCTTTGTGTGGCTGTGGGTTAGCATCCCGAGGCTAACGCTAGCCGCAGCGCCGTCCTCTGCGGGCTCTGCGGCGGTCGCAGCTTCACCTGCGTGGACGAGCACGTGCGTGTTGAATCCGCGCGTGTTGAATCCGCGCCGCTGCGTGTTCGTGTTGCTTTGTTGAGTTGTTGTGAAACGAGCCTCTGGCGGGGGGGGCGGGGAGGGGGGCTAGCTGTGTGCTAATGCTAACGTTAGCTCGGCCGTGTCCGTCGCACTGTGTAGTTCGCGTCTCGGTTGACCCTAACGGCCTGAGCCGCTCCGTGCCGTCCCCTCGGGGCGGCAGCGGCGCGTGTCCAGCGGCCGGGCTGCTCCGTGCCTTCGGGTGTAGCCGCTGTGCTAAAGGCGGCTAGTGGGGGGGGGGGGGGGGGGGGGGGGGGGGGGGGGGGGGCGACGCTAGCTCGTTAGCATGACAGAAAATGGCTCGCCGCTGGAAAGCCATTTTCCGACGGAGACGGGGTCTCGGTGGCTGATGGCGGCAGGTTCGGCCCCGCGCTGCCGGGGGCATCATGTCGGACGGTAGCAGCCGGAACAACGCGACTGTCCGCTGCGGACAACCGCCTGCGGTGCCCGGCCCCCGCCGGTCGGGGCTCCGGTGTCTTTCCGGTGGTGAGACCGGGGGTCGGCGGCGATGCTCCGTTTAGTCCCGATGGATCCGTGCTGGGGCTGCGGGGACCGGAGACGGGCCAAGGTCAGGTGCCCGGGCAAGTGTGCGCGATGAGCCGCAGAGTGTGACGCGTGTTTACATGGGAGGAGGATGATCGACCCTGGATCACGTGGCTATGATCAATAAATCACATTCAGGGTTTAAAGTTTCTGCGTGTGTGTGAGAACAATGTTGATCTTTTTTTGGCCTGGCTCTGACAGCCAGTAGTTACAGGTGTATTGATCCAAACAGATATTTGAAGCGAGGTGTGTGTGAGAGTGAGATCTTTCCCACATTGTTCAGTCTAATCGCAGCTTCAGTGACTGAATGTTGCTAAATGTTACACTTGGTTCTAACCCTAACCCAAAACAAACGTGTGTGTGTTATCTCTGTCTCACCTGTCATGATTAAATATGGTGACCTGCTGTTCTGACATCAGTCAGCTGCAACGGATCACAACCAAAACATCTGCGCCTGTGTCTCTACTGTTTGACGATGATGATGTCACTTCCTGTGTGCTGTGCTTCTCAGCTGTAGAAAGTGTGGGAAGTCTCGGGGAGGCGGTTGAGTGGAGATTACAGATGATCCTGTTACAGCTGTCTGTGGAATCCCCGGGGTCATGACGGATGGCCGAGCCCAGTGGCGAATAATCAGCTAATGATCAACAGCCGGTGCTCTCTTCACAAACGACTCAGATTTACAATCATCCCTCTCGGTGCTGCTCTCTCCTCAGCTGACAGTTACGCAGACAAACGTGAAGAAAAATGCTAGAACTCTGGTAACAGCCCCTCCTCCGGTGGTCACTGCTGCTGCTCATTGTCTTGGTGTGGACATTTGCGTGCACCTCCCGTCAACGCACGTGTGAAATGTGCGACGGTTGGTGGGGGCGGGGCTTGTCCTGCAGAGGACTGTCAGGTGTGACTGGCGCAGTCACACATCACATGACCCGGATGAAGCTTCATACAAAGATCTGCTAAAGTTGTAAATAATCACAGTCTGTGGATGGATGCCTGATCCGTCAGTCGTGATTCGTATGTAAGAGCAACGACAGTTCGATCAAATCCTCCGGAACAACAAGGGTTTTCTTTCTTTTCAAAGTTAAAGCTAAAATGAAGACTCAAAGTGACCGGGTTCTTTTTCTTCTTGTGTTCGCAGTGGCACCTCAGTGGCTCCAAGCGAGGGCCCGGTTGGCTGGACCGGCGCCGCTGGGTCAGGGGGCCTGGCTGCCATCTTTGACCGACGCTGAAGAGCTAAGCCGCCGTGTTCCTCCACCTCCTTCACATCACCGTTCATGGCTCTGTGGTGAACGGTGATTCGCTCCAACTGATTTGCTTTAGAGTACTATGGCAATGCATGATATGAGTCGTGCCAAGGGATACCCCTGTAAAGAATGTGATATGGTTTGCCCGAGTACTCCAAGTCTTCTAGAGCATATGAAAGCACATTATCAGCAGGAAGAGGCTGGACGCTTTGAGTGTGAGCAGTGTGGCCGTATTTACAAGCACGCAGCGAGCTTAGCTAACCACAAAAAGTCTCATGAAGTGGGCTCCTTCCAGTGCCCCGTTTGCACCCGTACGCTGCCAAACGCCGTCGCCCTAAAGAACCATCTTCGTATCCATACGCTGTCCCCTAGTAGCGCGCACACAGAAGAAGAGAGTGAAGAAGTTCCCGAGGACGCAGGCCACGACGAGAGGGACTACGGTCTCGCCCAGGACCTCTCTGACGGGTTCGGGCGCTCCCATTTGAACAGTGGTGGTATGGGACATAGTGTCCTGCAAAACCACGAGACAGACGAGCACGGAAAAAAAGGCTCCCCTGAATCTGACGAGGCGTGGGACAGGCCGTTCAAGTGCGATCAGTGTGACAGAACTTACCGTCATCACGGCAGTCTGGTGAACCACAAGAAGTGCCACCAGCAAGGGACTTTTAAGTGCTCCGTGTGTTTCAAACAGTTCAGCAACCTGGCCGCCCTAAACAGCCACGAGAGGACTCACTCCAAGTTCAAGACTCCTGGGGCGTCGATGGTGAGCAGTGGCAGCGGCGGCAGTCAGACCTCCCAGAGCGACAGCTCGGCTTCGTGTTTCTGTCACTTGTGCCAGGTAGCTCTGCCAAACAAAGCCGACTTCCAGGAGCACGTCCTGCTGCACAACTCAGCCTCACCCTCGCTGGGCCTGCCCCGCGGCTTCCCAGGCATCATGCCGCACAATCTGAGTGCAGTTCGATCCCCAGCATACACACCTGCCCTGGGGGACCCTTTGCCCCTGCCGCCCCTGCCCACTGAGAAGAGAGGCCCCTATGACCCCATAATGGGCCCTCCGGTCAACAATCCAATCTACACGTGCGCGTACTGTGGCGCAGGACACCCGGACCTTGAGACCTTGAAAGTGCACTATCTGACCCATGACCCCCACCCTGCATCTCATGGGCAGGACGGATCTATCCTCAACTCTGACACGCTAAGTTCTGGATCGCAGGGCTCAGTATCCTCGCCGTCTGGCGGCCGCGTGCCGCAGTCACATTCTCCGGATGATGGAGAGCGTCGCTTTAAGTGTGGGGAGTGTGGGAAAAGTTACCGGCACGCAGGAAGTCTCGTGAACCACAAACGTTGCCATCAGACAGGTCACTACCAGTGCACCATCTGCTGTAAGCAGTACCCTCACCTGGCGGCGCTGCACAGCCACCTGCGCAGTCACAAGGGGCGTTCCTCCAACCAGCCCATTAGCAACGACAGCAGCGACTGGCTGTCTCCAGAGCCGCTCACTTTGGACTCCCAGCAGAGCTATGTCCAGGAAGGCAGTGGTGCCACCACTCCAATCTCACTGCCGGGGAATCTTGGCGATGCCGCCCACTTCGTACCAGATGGCGGTCACAGTAGTGGGCTGGACTCCCTCGAGTTTCACGATCGTTTCGATGGCAGCTCCCTTTCCCAGAGCAGCTCGGCTCACCGCCAGGCCGACAGGCACGTGTGCGCTGACTGCGGGGAGATGTACGGAGATGTATCCGGCATAAAGTCGCACATGTGTCCCCGCCACGGCCAGCAGCCGCAGCAGCAGGGCAACATGTCCAACGGTTTCATGGGGAACTTGAACTATCACAGCTCCAGTGGAACCTCCTTGCCCGCTGGAAGCTCCAGCAGCTTAAAAGAAGGTGGCAGCCAGCGGCAGTACGCCCAGGGTGGAGGGAAGAGAATGGGCAGCAACGACAAAGGTGACGAGGATGATGGCGAAGTCTACCAGTGCTCTGTGTGCGGCAACCACTATGCTAGTCTCAGAGCTCTTAGGAGCCATCTGCGTAGCCACGCCAACAACCCGACAGGACCGGGTCCTTCCAACCTGGAGCAGGATTGGAGAATGATCTGCTCCACCTGTGGCCAGAGCTTCTCTCGTAAGCAGGACCTCCTGAATCACCAGTTAGTCCACGGCCCCCAGAGGCCCGACGGCCAGCCACAGGGTATTGGAAGCAGCTCCGCTAATGGCAGCGACAAGATGGATGGGCGGAACCACATTTGTGTGGACTGTGGTATGTTTTTCGCTGACCGCCACCATCTGATCACCCACCTGTGTCCCGGTAAGAATCGGGCCAATTCGCTGAGCAAGCAGGGCCTGAACGGAGCCAAGGGCATGTCTGGAGGAGATGGCGTGGGCGGTGGAGTTGCTGGGGGGAGCCGTGATGTCGGTGGCGATGGACGCAGGCCGATGCTTGACCAAAGCGACAAGCCCCACAAATGTGACCAGTGCGGCCGAGGATACCGACACCCCTGTTCGCTGCTCAACCACAAGAAGTCGCACAAAACTGGCGTCTTCCGCTGCCTGGTGTGTCAGAAACGCTACTACAATCTGCTGGCTCTGAAGAACCACCAAAGGACCCACTTTGACCTGAAAAGGTAGGTCCCTGATTCAGTGCCAATATTTACCGATCTTTGTTTTTTTATTAACGCTATGAGAAGTGAGTGAGTTACAGTGAACAACTGTGTTAACCACGGTTTACTGTGTCAACCATCGCCGTCATGTCGATGTTGAGTGAAGTGTTGCTTTGCTAAAGGCTTTCCTGCCGCAGCAACATTCCTTGCTGCCAGATCCAGAACGAGCTGTTGGTCACATTTGATTCTGGTTGGAGATAATTGGCTGTATATTGTGTTGGTTTTTTTCCTTCATCTCTATCCATTCCTGCTGTAGGCACAAGTGTGAAGAATGCGGTAAGGCTTTCAAGATCCAAAAGCAGCTGATTAACCACCTCCGTCTCCACGAGGAGCATAGGGCCAAAGGCCTCGTCCGCACCGGCCCAAACGGCTCCCGCTTCCAGCAGCCAGGCCCGTCTCAGCTGCAGAGTATGAGAGGAGAGTCGTCGAAGAGCCTCGTCATGGGGGCTAAGTACAGCCATCAAGGCTTCAAGAAGCCCTACTCCTCAGCTGGAACGTCCCGACCTCAGAAGTTTGATCCTGCTGAAAGTGGGCGGCGGCCTTTTGCCTGTGAAGAATGTGGAAAGACGTACCGACACGCAGGCAGCCTCGCAAACCACAAGAACCTCCACAAAATCGGGGAGTACCACTGCAACGTTTGCAACTCCACGTACCCCAACAGGCTGGCAATGAAAAACCACTTGCGTCTCCACTTCGCCCAGAAGAAGCACAACTGCCAAGAGTGTGGGAAGGGCTTCCGCACTCAGAGACAGCTCGCCACCCACTCGACAGCCGGCCTCTGCAAAGGCCCGCAGGGCCCCGGGGCCCAGATGGACTTTGAGTGCGACGGCTGCTGTGAAGGCTTTGCCACAGCCGACGAGCTCGCAGCCCACGACTGCCCCGCCCAGCACCTCCCTTCGTCCTCCTCCACCAACAGCTCCACCAACATCAGCATGGAGAGGAGCTCAGTGGACTTGGACTCTGACGAGCGGCCCTATGCCTGCGACCTGTGCAGCTGCGCCTACAAACACGCCAGCTCCTTGCTGAACCACAAGCACACCCACAAAACGGGCAACTTCCGCTGCAACTTCTGCGACAAGCCCTACACCAACTACATGGCGCTGCGGAACCACATGCGCATCCACACGCAACGCAAGAAGCACATCTGCCACACGT
Source organism: Pseudorhombus dupliciocellatus (assembly GCA_016785235.1). Classification (NCBI taxonomy): domain Eukaryota; kingdom Metazoa; phylum Chordata; class Actinopteri; order Pleuronectiformes; family Paralichthyidae; genus Pseudorhombus; species Pseudorhombus dupliciocellatus. The sequence continues at coordinate 370,180 of JAFBJW010000303.1, read as the reverse complement.
GTGGAAAAGCCTTCCGGCTGGCCCGGTTCCTCCGCAACCACCAGAAGGTTCACGAGGAGGGTGCCACCCCCTTCGGCTGCCCCAGCTGTGGGAAGAGTTTCCAGGGGAGGTCCGGTCTGGCCCGGCACCGCTGCGGGGAGAACCAGGTAGGCATGGAGGTCAGGAGGAAGGCCACTGCACCCGCAGGAGAGGGCGAAGAGTGTCGGTACACGTGAGTTCCTGCCAGTTGTTTGTGATTCTTCGAAGTTGAAAAAAATAGTGAAGATAAATTTAGGTTTCTACATGTCTATTACAGGTATATGATCTCCAATCCGGCTTCCTTGGGACCATACGCGTGCCGGAATTCGGATTTTTCTGAAGTTTGGACAAATTGAATTAGTGGAGAGACCAGATAAGTCAACCCCGTTTGCTTCCAGTTAGCATTTATCACACACTCAGTTTTTCAGGCTGTCAGCAATCAAACATTCCATGTTTAGATCAACTGTTGTCATGCTTTGTTTTCTTGGCACACTTTGTTTCAGTTCTTTGTGTAGCACATTAGCTGAAGGCTAAGCACTGATGTTGTGTTCGTCACTGTTGCTCTGATGTCGACTGTAGCATTTGTCTGTTTGTTTTCTTTCGCCGGCCCTTTGTTGGACTAGAATCTGCAGCTTTGTGATGTCGTGGCTTACTGCAGTTGCAGGGAGGGTGAGGAAGTATTTGGAGCTAGCTGCACTGCACATCTGTGGCTTCAGTCTGACACAGGGACTTTTGATTGGTTTGCATCCTGCCGTCAAAACCAAAGGTGGCGAACCGTCTGTGCAGTGCAGGAAGCGGCAGATACCTCCCCGCCTGCAGTGTCCCCCATGTCCCTCCCTCCAGTCCTGACCCCATGACCTTTCTAGTGATCAGAACTTTAAATGGTACAACACTTTGTAATAGTCACTTTGTAATAAAAGCTTTAAGCCGGATTCCAGATCATATACCTGTATGAGCAGCGTCTTAGACGATGAGTCGTCAGAATATTTCAGTGGTTCTCAGAGATGAAGTGGTAACCTGAAGTTCATTTGGCTGGATTGTTAAAAACAGGCAGCTGCCTTCCGATTCTAATCTTTTTCTTTCCTTCTGCCCCCCCCCCACCTGTACAGGTGTGATCAGTGCGGCCGCTCCTACCGCCACGCCAGCTCACTCCTCAACCACAAGAACACCCACACCGTTGGCATCTACCACTGTGCCGTGTGCCTCAAGACATATTCCAATCTTCTTGCCCTGAAGAACCACCGCCGCATCCACTCTGAGACGCGGCGCCACCGCTGCCACGACTGCGGCAAGGCCTTCCGCGTTTCCTCCCAGCTCTACAACCACCGCCGCGTCCACCAGAAGCAGCGGGAGCTGACGTGCCGGTCCTGCCAGCGTGCCTTCCCCACGCAGTCCAGCTTCAGACTCCACATGGAAATCAGCCACGGCCAGACGGTGCACGCCCGCCAGCCCAGAACCCCGCAGCTCCGACCAGGGGGTTCCCAGGACTTGGGCTGGGGGTCTGGCCTCGACCTCACCCTGATGCAAGAGCAAGGACTCGACCCAGGCGGTGCGGCCAAAGCCCGTGGTCGCGGGGGCAGCGGTGAAGTCATCAAATCCCACGTGTGCGAGCAGTGCGGCCGGTCGTACCGCCACGCCAGCTCCCTCCTCAACCACAAGAACAGTCACAAGACGGGGGCCTACTTCTGCAGCTCCTGCCAGAAGGAGTTCCCCAACCTCATGTCCCTCAAGAACCACCGGCGCATTCACACGGAGCCCAAACGCTACCAGTGCCCCGACTGCGGCAAGTCCTTCCGCGTCTCCACGCAGCTCATCTGCCACCGCCGCATCCACACCAAGGAGAAGCCGTTTTCCTGCCAGCACTGCGACAAGCGCTTCTCCTCCAAGTCCAACCTGCGGCACCACCTGAAGGTGCACTGGAGCGGCTCAGCGGCGGCCCCGCCCACGGGCGCGCCCAACTTCCTGGGGATGCCAAGTGGCCCGTTCGTATGAGCTGCAGGATGCTGGGGGGGCGGGGCGGGCGGTTGCGTGCCAAGGTTTCTGGAGGTGCTCACGCTCCTCTTCCTCATTTCCATGTCTGGCTGCGGTGAATGAGTGAAGGGTGGACGCCACACACACTCTGACACGGCTGGAACGTAAGAGGTTCACGTGCGCGTGGTCGCACTTCTCTAGTGTGTTTCTCCTCCGGCCTCAAAGCGAGACTCTCAGAGGGACTGAGTGGCGGGGGGGGAGGCTCATGGACTTGGCTCCGCCTCCCTCCTGCATGAGTGGGTCCAGACTGTGGGAGAGCAGCTCGGGACGCGGCGCCCTTAGGGCGTCATCACAGCGTTCTCATGAAGTTCGTAGGAGTTTCGATGGAATTTTCTCTCGTTGCCTTTGTCACCAGGTTTTTAATCCTGATCCTGAATCAAGTCTGGACCGTTTTTATGACCAGTGTGTTGACGCAGAGGAGGCGGGGCTTCTTTTTCCTTCTGTGTCCCTGGGTGGTTGCACGGCAGCAGCGGCGCTGTTAGTGGTTGAAGAAGCTCTGGGCTCTGCTGTGACCTGTTCCCCAGCTCGGCCTCAGGTCCCACGTTTGGCTTTGACGTGACACCATTCCACAGGAAACCGGTTGACGCGAGGGAACGTTTCCATGTAGACGGGAGGTCTGGCTCAGCCTGGTCCGGCTCGGCAGCCACACCGGGACGACTAAAGGAAACTGGTCCTTGTGAATGATGGACAGGGACAAATCTGATAGTGGTCAGTCTGATTTGTCCCCGTCCGTCGCTGACGACCACAGGAAGCTGTAAATGTGTCATGTCATTGTCATGGAGACGGATCATTGTAGTAATGCATTTATTTATATTATCCTCATTATTCTTTGCATTAACACGTGTAATGGACGGAACTAGTCTTAGGATGTGAGTTTAGAGCTTTGTTGATGTCCCCCTGTCCCTGGACAGAGTCTTCCCATCATCCCTCTCTCCTGGCCCCGCCCTCTTGTCCTCTTGTATTTATTGATGTTTCTTTCTCTCTGTTTTATTTAAAGCGTTGTTTCTCCAGCACTGGTGCTAGTTTGAAAAAAGAAAAGCGTGGGAGCCGTGCAGTGACGTCGCGTGCTGTAGGAGTCATGTGATCTAGAACACACACACACACACACACACACACAACTGTACATTCTGTTTTTATTTTTACCCTCACGTGTTTCGGTTTTATTTGAAATATAAACATTTTCTGGCCTGTATTTAAATTGTTTTTAGAGATGAAGCCCTTGGTTTGACTATAACCTTTTTTACTTTGAGTTCTAATGTTTGGTTTCATGCATAAATCTCTAACGCTGATTATACACTTTTATAAGCTATGTTTTGATAATTCATTTCTTAACAGAAGAACGTGTCCATACACTATAACCCTGACAGAATAAACAGCTGAAAACATCCGAGTGTGTCCCTGCTCCTCCCCCCTCCCCCCGGAACTCTTCTTGGTCTGAACCTTTTCCCTCAAATGTGAGCGTGGCGACGCCGGCCGCCGCTGCCCCGACTGTGGTGAGTCCTTCGGGGTGTCCACGGCCCCCGCTGCCTCCACGCCAGGGAGACGCCGTTCTCCTGCCAGCACGATCCCCACAGGGAGGACGTCCGCCTTCAGAGCTGTCCAGCCGTGACTCTGTCCTGGGGACACCGGCTGAAATACATCCAGTATTGAGTTAATCAGCAAACGTGTACTGCAGTAGTTGATACTGTGGCGTTCAGTGCGTCTGTGTCCGGTCACGGAACACGCGTTAGATCAAATAGTTCAGCTGGGTGAGTCGTTTCCTGAGGCTCATGGACGTTGATGTCTTTGACCTTTGACCTCCAGGTGCTCTGGGGCCCAGGTTCTCGTTGCTGTTGGATCCCATTCGATGGCAGATGAGATGCATGATGGGAAATACTGTCGTCAGCAGGTGCCAAGTAGAAATCGCTCTTTCCCTCTGAGCCCCTGCAGCCGCGGTGACGGCTATTTTGTGACCCACGATTCTCCAGTTCAGTGTTTTCACCATGAGAGGAAAAAGTCACTTGTGGACTTATCTACTCGCACAGGGAAACGTTTCACTCGTTGGAGCAAGAAGCAGCAGAAGACTTGAATCATGTTTTTATCTGTCTGATCAAAGTGGGTATGAAAATAACTGGATTATTCCTGAGTTACTGATCAACGTGCTGACAGGTTTCTGATGTTGGATATTTTCTTCATATATTTCATAATAAATGTTAAGTGAAAATCGAATCGAACCCTGTCACGCTGCGAGCGCTTCGTGCTTCTAGTTTTCCTCTGAAAGAATGAATTCTGTTTCTAACGTGGAAATAAATCCTCTGCAGTGATTGGTCGATCTGATTGTTCGTGATTTCGGTGAAAGAAGACGTCAGGAGGCGAGGACGCGTACACTTAACAATCCTTTTCTTTATTCATTTTTTGATATCATTTCAGTATGTCTGTCAGGGTTTGTTTTTTTACCTTTTTATTTTAAATTAAAATTTGACACACTTATAAAAGACAGCATCTGCATAGAGTTGTCATCTTAAAGATCCATGGGGGGCAAGAGGGGGTGGGGTTAGGCAAATTGGTAGGGGGGGTACTGGCACATCACATGAACTAAACAGAACAGCCAACAGCAGTACGAGAGAGGGGGTCGGGGGGGGCAGGGGGGACAGATCGCTTTACATTACGCTACGCACACATACACGCACACAAAAAAAACGGGACACAAGTTGCATTTCCGGTCAAAGTTGCGTCGGCCTGGCCCTGTCCTCCTGCTCTTTTATCTTTTTCTGACCTCGCGTCTCTTCCCCGCCGTGTCCCAGAGACAGCTCGGACAGATGGAAGTTTGCGTGATGGCGTCGGGTCCCGCGGGAGGTCGCCTCTCGTCGCCTCTGCGTGAGAGGAAAGCCCTTGGTTCTCTGTGTATTGCACTCGTTGTTGGAGGCCTGTGAGGCGGGAGGCGGGGCCAACGCTAGGCGGCGACTCTGGGAAAAATGTCCCTCAAACGCATTGAAGCGTGGGGCCTCTACAGTGTTTCCTCAGGAAACCATGACCGTGAGCGAAGTCTCCGTCCACGCTAACACAGTGCTATTCGTGAACAGCTGCTGTTAGCGTGGACGGGCATGTGACCGCGGCCCGAGCAATCAGAGCATGTATGGGTTGACGTCTTCTAGTTTGTCCAGAATAAAACAGAACATCTAAAGATGTCTCAGAGATGCGGACTTCAGAAGAATTTCGATTTTTGATGAAGGTGGAGTCGAGGCGATGGAGCTCTATGTTTTTGAGGAATCTAAGCAAAGCCTCCGTCAGGAACCTGCTGAGACACTGCTCTGATGCTAACATGGCTTCAGGGAGGCCGTGACCATGACGACCACAGACAACGTTAAGATGAAGCTCAGACAGACGAGGTTTATGCGACTGGGACGATGCCGCTTTTTAGCTAGGTCGGCTGCTTGGCTTGTTAGCGGTTAGCGCCTGTTTGAGCCCCTCCCATGATGGAGGTTCTGGACGGGAGGGGTCCGGCTGAGTTCTGTGTGGAGCGGGCAGGTGAAGAGTCCTTGGTGCGAGGTCGGCTCATAGGTTGTGGTTGAGAGACACAATGTGAAACAGAGGGAGAGAGAGAGAGAGGTCAAACCGCTGACAGGGGGTGTGGCCTGGAAAGCCCTGAAGGCGGGATTCACAATTCCTAATATGGAGGGAAGCACTTTCATCAGAGGAGCCAGTGGGCGGAGCCTCTGGAACTGGGGTGATGTACGATGTTTTGCCGGTCGCGGCGCAGATGAGCGGGGGCGGGGGACGAGGACGCTGGAAGCCATGTTCCTCTCTTTCTCCGTTTACGTCTCTCGACCACAAAGCAAAGAGAGGGCTGGACGCGGGGACGCGAGGACGGCTGATGACGGGAGAAGCGAAAGTGGCAAAAAAGGACAGAGATCGAACTACGTGTCAACTTTGACGGGAATAGATATCTCATGAGATTTATACATAGACATGCAGGTCATTTTTTTCTCTTTGAAGTATTTACAATAATTACAGAACACAAAGAATCCAGTTTCAGTTTGACAAAATTGCGAGCATTCAATATTACTACTAGTATTTATGGTAACATAAGTCAGGTTGTACTTCTTTAACTCATTGCTGTGATCGATCCTCTTCCTGTCGCCCTCGGGTTACTGCAGGGTTCATCCTCTGGGGAAATATTCATATTCATAATAACAATGAGACCCATGATAAAGTTCTTTAAGGTTCCTACTGTGGCAGAGACCGTGTGGGTGTGGTCTATCTACACTGTCCCTCCCCTGAACCCCCCACCCCATCCCCCCACCTCCCGCCAGGGAAAAAAAACACTGATCAAATCAAATACTGTGGGCAGAGCATCAAAGGAGTCATCGTCAGAAACAACATTAATGTCACGTCGCCGCCGCTGCCGCCGACACAAGCAGGGAGGAGCCACGGCGTCCAGGGCACTGGGCAGGTTTTGGTTTTTGAGGACGGATTCAGGAAGACTAAAATCGTCGCGGAGAAGAGTTTGGTTGTCTGAGCAGGGAGGAGCGACGGGGTCTGACTGCGTCTGCTGTGGACGAACGTGGAAGACAAAGGGGACTCCCCCACAGTCCGTGTTCAAACACACACGCTAACGGCTAATCAATCTTTGGAGTCTCGGTGTCGCATCCAAACTCTCTCCAGAGGATTTCTTCCTGCTCGCTGCTCTGCAGCCAATCGAAGCGCTGGACGGCCGCGGAGCCACGGACACAGAGAAACGCAGTCTGTTGGTGTGTGTGTGTGTGTGTGTGTTTGCTTCAGTCCTTTTCTTACGTACAGGAAAATGCTGATTGAAGGTTTATTGGAGCTAGCTAGCTAATGAGCTAACACGCTAACACAGGTGAGTTCCCAGTTTCTTAACAGTTGCAGTAAAATGGGGTCACGTGCACAGCAGTGCTCGCTTATAGGTAAATATACAAATTATACTCAAAGGTCTAAATAGAGTTGTCTAGTTTTAGTCTAACTGCTAACGTAGCTGCCTGGACGAGTAGCTCCACACTGATTGCTTTGGACAGGACGACGTGCACGCGGACGTGAGCGTTGCATAACTGGCCTTTGTCACACTTTTCTACCAATCTGCCGACGTGATGTTTTGTGCGTTCGGAGCAGGAAGTTCTCGAGGTCATGAGTTGAACAGCAGAGTGACATTATTTAGCTAGCGCTGCTTCATCGGACGCACACAGCGAATCCTCCCAACTTGCAGACGAGTGCCAACTGACACAAAACAACCAAAAAATTAAACACCAAAGCACCTCCGTCTCCAGGGGGCGACTGTATATGTACGCTAACATCGACGCGTGGACCTGTGACCTGCGGGGGGGGGGCTTAATCTCAATGTAAACTTGACTCGCGTTGTGCTCTTTGATTTTAGTGGCGACGTTTTGAGAACGCAAGAGGGGAAAGCAAAAAAAAACCTTTGGTTTGACTTTTCCAAACTAGAACAGTAACAGTGATCGTGTCACATTGTTTACGTCAAACTGCTGCAACCCGCGAACCATCGGATGCTCTGCACGTCAAAACAAACCCGTCGTGCTCTGACACACACACACACACTCGCACGTTTCTGCACTGTTTCACTGACGAGGAAGGGAGCACGCTGCACACACACAAGGCTGGGGGGCGGGCACACACACAAGGCTGGGGGGGGGGGGGGGGGGGCAGCATCCCACACTCAATACAATAATCAGAGATGGCCGGAAGGGGGGGTCTTCACATTTAAATATCAACTTCTCCAACAACATGACACGAACAACACGTGGACACTTGGCGGCGCCGTGCGCTCAGCGGTGAAATGAGATAAAGTGCATGAGGTGGAGGGCTGCTGGGGGCGGGGCTCAAAAAACACCATCATGCAAACTCCACGCTGCTTTTGCATGCCTTTATTATCGTTACACACGGGGTGGGGGGGCTAAACAACATCGTTCTGAATTATCAAACAGCTACCAGACTAATGGGGGGAGGGGCCAATACTTGGACAAACCTCCGAACCATCCCGTCGCTGCATTTGTGATGTTTGTAGTTTTCTGTTCCCGGGGGGGCGTGGCCTGACGGAACAGGAACTTTACAGAAAACACACATACATCAAAATAATGGCAATGCTAACCCACTAGCTGCCGTTACGACCGCATCCGCTCATTTGTCCACGACGACGTCACCTCGACAACCGGTGACCGCCGACAGGCCACAGGCTGTGGTGGGCGGAGTCAAACGTATAGTACGCGTTACCTTTATGAACGAGCTCAGAGAACACGACACCCGGGAAGCACAGCATCGAGCACAGTACAGAACACGCCAACAAAACCACGGAGAAAAGTGCTGCATGAATCTAAACAAACATCTATTGGACGCTGCTGCTTGGAGGGGTTGGGCCAAACTTTGGTTTCATGAGTAAAGCAAGAAAGTCAGTTTCCTGATATCCAAATATTCGACGGTGACGCCATGTCGCCCTGGAAGCCGTGAAAAAGCAGCTAGCGTGATCTTTAGCATTATTAGTCAAAGATTACGCTATGCTCGAGCAACGTGTGGGCGTGGCCTTGAAGAGCCATTTGATCTGCATTCAGCACACACGCTCCGCCCCGGTTAACGTAATCAGAGTGAGCTAGCTTGCTAACCTCTTCAGTTGCTATTGCTTTGATTACGGCGTGAATTTCAGGTGGTATGAGTCGCCGCACACAGGCCTCAACAGACGGCAGAGCGTCAGCATCACAGAGCCGGTGCGGTCACGCCTGCCTCAGCGTGTCTGCCAACCCTAACACAGAGGGGCGGGGCTGAGCTGTTTGTGTCCAAATGCTTTACCACAGTTGATTTAGTTAACTCAAACAGCTAGCTAGAAGCTTACATACAAATGAGCAGTTAGCCTAGCGAGCGAAGGAAGCTAACATCAGGTGAAGGATCATTTCCTCACTCGCTTCCTCAGGAAAATCTCTTTGACATCAACAGACCCAAAGCCGAGTTCAATCTCCAACAAGCAGCGTCGACACGAGCTAACGCTACAGCATGCTAAGCCACACAGTCTAACACTAGCGTAGGCATGACGTGGGACACGGGAAAGGTGCGTGTGTTCAGGAGGAGTGTGAAACACGTCATGTTCATGGGTGTCCTGTGTTGTGAATGTTTATGAATGTGTGTGTGTCACATGATCCACCTTCCACGGAGGAACCATTCCTCGCCCGTTCAGTAGCACCTGTGTGGGTCAGGCATTCAAACAGTGTGAGTTAAAACCACACACACACACACACACACGCACACACGCAGGGATGCAGGAAGGAAACGGGCGAATGCATCAAACCAAATGGACAGCAGCCGCTAACTGAGGCCGATACGTCACGGACACGTCACGCACTGAAACAGCAGCTCCACAGAACAACGAAGCAACAAACGTTCCCCTTAAAAAAACGAAAAGCAACAACTGACCACAACACTCGGGCGGCCGGGGCTCACCGGGGGCTTGTTTGTACGTTTTAACATGTTTCATTTTTTAACGTGTTCTTCCTTTTTCAGAATCTTCCAGAAGAAGCTCAGCGATCGGCGCGTCGTGACCCGGACCCGCCATCGCCACCGACGGGAGAGGCGGGACAATTTGTGTTCTCTCATCTAAACTGCATAGATTGACCGTCTGTCTCCTCCCACCTTCCCTTAGAGCCTCCCACACCTGTCAGTCAACACGCCCTGCCCCACTTTTGGTGATTGTGGCTCGAGGTGGGAGGTGGTTGTCATGAAACCCATCAGCTGCCGTGGTCAGAGCGGGAGCGAGCGATCAGGAACCATTCCACCCAAAGCGGGGGACGCTTGTCCTGCAGGACAAGGTTCCTCACGCCTGCTCCGAGCCGCAGAGCTTTGGAAGGTTCTAAAGGAGCCAAGGAGACGGGGGCGGGGCCAGAAAATAAACAAACAACGGTTGGAACGCCGACGTCCTCGGAGACTCTCGAAAAACGAAAGAGACTTAAAAAATAAGAACACCGAAATACAAGCAAACGGCTGAAGTCATATTACAGCTGATTATGATGTCACCACGAGCTCCTGCGGTAAGTCGTCGCGGCGTGTTTGTGTCAGCTGTAATGTGATGGTGTGTTTGTCGTTTATGAACCCCACCCACCCTGTGGCGCTCCCCCTTCTCTGTGATTGGACTCTTCTAAGCTAATCGGGTTTCTGTCTTGCATTTGTGTTTCAAGTTTCTGTGTCGTCGTCGTCATCGGTGTTTCTCTGCTGGCTGTCGGTCGGACGGTCGGTCGGTGTCGGGCGTCACAGCGGCGGGCGGCGAAGCGCCTCAGAAGCCCAGCGTGCCCCCGATGGTCGACGCCAGGACCACGCCCAGGATGACGCAGCAGATGATGATCATGATCTTCTTCTGCAGAGTGACGGCAGAGACACACACGGGTTAGAGAGAGAGAGAGAGAGAGACACTGGTTAGAGACAGAGTGAGAGAGAGAGAGAGAGAGAGAGAGAGAGAGAGCTCTGCCGCCCCCTCTGGACACCTGTGGCATCACGTCTGACCAGAGGACAGACATTGTTTGGTCCATGCCCCATCTGCTAACCTGGAGGAGGCGCAGGGACCTGCCTGCAGTGCATTCTGGGATGCGGTACCTTGCGAGCCTGGCTCTGGTATTTGACGGCCTTCTTGGTGTCAGACACGGCTCGTTCCACATAGTCCACGGAGTGCTCCACGTTGTACTCGATTCTGTCAATCATCTCTCCCTGAGAACAAGCACACGCGTCAGTCTAACAGGCCACACCTCCCCCCCCCTCGGCGTCAAGCCCATGGCGGCGGCCCTACCTGGCTCTCCACCAGCATGGCCATGTCCACGAACATGTCGTGCAGCTCGCGGATGCTGTTCTCCAGCTTGATGATCTCGGTGTGACGGGTCTCGATCTCGTTCAGAGCCTGCTTCGTCATCTGAGAGTCCATTTTGATCTGCGGCAGGAGAGACGCTACGGCGTGAGACAGGAGGCGCATTGACGTCCCCTCGCTCAGCTCCGCGGGTCAAAGGCCACTGTGACATCAGCGGTGGCCATGGCTTTAACCCGTGGAGCTCAGCAGAGAGTCCTGATTGGCCGCTCGGTCATGTGATCTAAGCTTTGGCCCTGGCTGATAATGAGAGCTTTTAATTTGAAAGGGCAAATTTCTAGAGACCCCCTTCAAAATAAAAAGCTCCCATGATGCTTATCCTCCCATCACCCCCCGTGGTCATGTGACAATGGCCGTATTCACTTGATGTGTCAGCGCACCCGTGGGCCGCTCGGCTCCCCGGGCAGGTCAGGGGCGCCGAGCGGCCCGGGCCCCGGTGCGGTGCTTACATCATCGGTGAAGATGGCCAGCTTGCCGCTCTCCAACATGTCCTCCAGCTCCTCGTTGGTGGTGGTCCTCCCAGCTGCACACAGAACACACAGAGTGACACGCTTCATCATGTGACCAGAGCGCCGTCAACGTGCCGTCAACGTATGGGGAAGTGCCGCGGCGCCGTACTCACTGATCTCCAGCTGCCTCTGGATGCGGTCCTTGCAGCGGTCGCGGTACTTGGACTGCGTGGTATTGTACTCGGTCATGACCTCCACAAACTTACGTGACAGCGTCGAGTGCTGTGGCGAGACACGGAACACACGTGACGAGATTCTGCTGCATCAACACGTGACGTCAGGAGACATGGACTTCCTGTCTCACCTGTGTCTTACGGATCCTGAGGTCCGCCGACGATCTGTTGAGCCCCTCCTCCTGCTCGATGCTCTGCTCGATCGCTGCACACACACACAGTGTATGACGCTAGCTTTGCCCCCACATGACAGGAAAACAAACCTATGACCAGTGTGTGTGTGTGTGTGCGCTCAAGCCTCATGGGGTTTCCAATTATAGTTTATCTCCAGCCTCACTGCATATATACAGGCTGAGTGTGTGTGTGTGTGTGTGTGTGTGTTCCCACCTCTGGCTGTTCATATTAAAGCAGTGATGTCCTTGAACCAACGCTTCTGATTGTGTGTGTGTGTGTGTATGTGCGAGCTTTAATGTGAAACTCCAACAGGAAGTGGGCGTGTGCTGAAGGGGTGTTACCTTTTAATTTTGAGCGAACTTTATTGGCTGTTTTCTTGATGTCGGCTGTCAGGTCCTCCAGCTCCTGCTTGGTCTCTGAAAGAACGGACACACACAATGTGACCTCCAGGGGTCGTCTGGAGAACCGAGGTCACATGACCCGGACCAGCATCCTCAGAGAGGACTGACAGCTGCTTCTTCTTCTGTGGTTTCATGTGTCTCTACTTCCTGCTCGTGGTCGCACCTCAGTCATGGTCATTACGGACGTGACTCACATGTCGTCAGCGGTTTAACCCCTCGTCCCTTCAAGGTTCACGCCACGTCATGCAGGTTAAACATGCAACAGAGAAAGGGACGGACGCAGGGAGGAGACGAGTGGGTGGAGGAGGGGAGGATCAAAGAAACAGAAATAGAAATGATCAACATCATGCAACAACACGCCACACGGGACAATGTGGGACCAAGACGCCACGACATCGGACGTTAGTGCAGTGAGCCCTGGTGGCCACAGGCGGTACTGCGGGCCTGTGGGCGTGGTGATGTCAGTGCCACGTGAGCTCTGACAGCACAGACGTGGCTCCGGGCCTCAGCGCTGAGGCTGAGTCATTGTTGCTGAGTCACGGCAAACACAGCTCAGATGCATTTCCTTCAGGTTGGGGGTCAACTGAAGGTCACCGCTGATCCAATTCAAATAACTGTCCTGTCTGTTAACGCGGAGGAGGCTTTAGCGGAGTCTTACTTTCGTCAGGGTTGGGCGCGGCCAGGATGGCGCTGTGCTGCTTCTTCACCTGCTCCACGTCCTCCGACAGCTTCTCTATGCAGCCCCGGATCTCCTCCACCTGACAAAGGTATGCGGACGCCGTCTGAGCGAGTCACACAGCGGGGCTCCAGCCGACTGTTGTCATCATGACATCATCACTCACCTGCTCAAAGAACTCGTCCATGAAGTGGTCCCTGTCCACCTGCACCACCTCCTCGTCATCATCGCTGTCCTTCGCCTGCAGACACAGACAGGTGGGGACAGAAGGTCAACAAGTCCAACATGTGTCTCTGTATCTCATCGGACAGGTTCTGTCCCCGGTCCAACACCTCTGAGGATGATGGGAAACACAAACCCACACAATGACACTACCGGAGTCTGTCCTGAGCAGATAAGACCGAGGACAAAGAGACAACATTTGACTGAGACACCCCCTGGTGGCGGACCTGTCTCCCTCTAGTGGTGCATTTTATTCAACCATCGAAGAAGAGAGGATTTCACCTTTAATTCACTCCGCAAAATATATAAACGTGTTGTTGGAGAAATTACTGTGATGAAGACGGGACACCCTGCATCAGACAGAGACAGAGACAGACAGAGATCCCGACCCCAAGATGGAAGGAGGGGTGGAAGACAGAGTGGTAGAGAGAGATTAGGTGGGGGAGGGGAGAAAGAGGAGCGATGGAGGAGAAGGAGGGGGATGGGTGAGGATGGAGGAGCAGTGCTAACAGGGTGGGGGAGGGGACAGGGAGAGGACAGTGTTGTGCTTCTACACTGTAAAAAAAACAGAAAAAAGTGTCAAAAATATTTGAGCTCAAACATCAAGTTCACGATCAAAGACGAGCTCAAAGGCTCCACTCACATGGATGCAGCACGAGGCCTGTCTTCATGTCATGTGATGCTAACAGGAAGTGGATGGCCACATTCTGCATGTGATATGATTCGTGTGACGGCGTGTCCGTCGTTCTTTAACGTTTATTTGTCCTTCTTATTCTAGCCTCGACCCCCCCATGTCACACAGACTTAAATCAGGGCATTGACCTCAGGTGTGTGTGCAAAATCATGCCAGCAGCCAGCCATATTACCCATAATCCACTGGGATCCCTGGCTCTACCCAGAGTCCATCTGTGCTCTCTGCAGCTCTGACACACACACACAGGTATTTTTACAGTTGTTGCTCACTCTGTGCCTCAGAGAACGGACGGAGCGCCGCGGGCCCGCGGGCCACGTGCAGGCTCCTCCTCAGGTTGAGTGTTCAGGGTTAGTGGCAGACTTCTGACGACCCGGGTGAGACAGAGTGGGACTCGTCCGGTCGGTGCCAGTCCACACCCGGCCATTTGCCTACATGTTTCCCATGATGCTCCTGGGGGGAGGAGCAGAGTACGCCTGTGTTCAGTGAATGCACCGCGACTCGGCATCGCATTCGCGACAGCGAACGCATCATAGATCATGGAACGTCCCGCAAATCAGACGAGAGGGACCGGAAGATGTCAAAGCTCCATGATGCGTAAGAAGACAGGGAGTCATGTGACCAGCACGGCTCCGTCCCGTCAGCCACCATCACGACTGAGTCACATGTTTGACACGTGATGAAGGAGGCGGCCTCTGACGTGCAGCTGAGGCTTATGGGTACCGTAGCACGTCCTTTTCTGTCTGTCCTCTCACTTCCTATTGGACGTGTAGAAAAGACACAAAGTCTCCTGGCTCTGGCTCGTCCTCGGCCCGAGGGACAAAAGGACCTTCAGTCCCTCAGTGGGTGGAGACGCCAATCAGCTCTGGATTCTTAAAAGGAGCTGAAGAAGCAAAGGGGGAGGAGTCATCGTAACACACACACACACTTAAGAGAACAGGTCATCTCTATTAACAGCACATAGCTCCGCCCCTTCACTGGCCCCATCCGTTTGAAAACACAAGGACTTGGATCGGGTCCAGTCTCCACCCAGGGCGTGGTCAACAGCCCAGCCCGCCCACTCTGCGTCGACCAATCAGCTGCTCCCTCACTCTTCTGTCCTCTCCTGGACAGACACCAAAGACACGAGTCTTGACGAGCAGCTGTCAACGTGCCCTTGAGCAAGTGACGACTAGTGTGTGTGTGTGTGTGTGTGTGTGTGTGTGCTCTGGGTAAATCATTCAAACAAACACTGAAGTCAACACCTGGTGCATCCATCAGGACCACGCAACTGTTCTACTCACATGACCCGACACCATGTGAACAGTCTGCCAGTCTTTAGTTAGGAGGAGCAGGAGGCAGCATCACTGTGTGTCGATGACATAAAAATAGAATTATTAGTACCGACAGGATTAATCAGACTGGTGGTCAACCAACATGGCCGCCAGGAGGGGACCGATCACGTCAAAATAAGACGACTCCTCCTGCGGAGGGATGAGTGTGGGAAGGAGGGAGTAAAGATGGAGAGAAGACACGAGACATGGACATGAGGACGGAAGAGAGACAAGATGGAGAGACGGGGAATGGATTAAGGGGGCGGGGGCTACAACCATGCTACAACATTTTATTTTGAAAAACAACAGAATACACAGGAAGTCGCTGAATGACGCGTCTCATCCATGTTGAGACCAATCAGAGAACACCTCTTCCTCTTCGGATTAAGAGCAGCACCCTTTGGCCCCGCCCCCCAGGAGCCATTATATCATCAAGAGGAAACCATTGTCGTGACTTTACATAAACCTTAAATAAATGTTTTAACTTTCTATGATTATCATGAAAAATAAACACCACTAGCACGCCAATGCTAGCACGCTCACAATCTTTTTGTCGTTTGATCGTTGTTGTGCAAAAAAACAACCACGATGCGATTAACACTTGATGTGGCTGCGATGCACAAGGAACTGTGGGAAATTTGCACACCTTAAGTTTGAAGGGAGGGTGGGCAACCTGAACCCTAAGCCCCGCCCCCACACCTGAACACGCAAAACTAAGGGGCAGGTCTGAAATGGGACCCTGATTTAAAGAGATGGAAGGACGAATGTGGAGAAATGTGTGTGTGTGTGTGTGTGTGTGTGTGTGTGTGTGTGTGTGTGTGTGAGACCACTGATCAGTTTTTATTGATCAGCTTCTGCCCAACAAATAATGTAGAGCCCAACAGAAGGAATGATGGAGAGAAGGGTGAGAAGAAGATGAAGAAAATAGATAGATAGATAGAGGGATAGAGGGATAGAGGGATGGATGGATGGGTTCAGTATGAACCTGCTTGAACCCAGCAGCTCTTGCTGCAACTGACCCCCCCCAACCCGCCCAAACCTAGAGCACCGCACCGCACCGCATCCCGCAGCGTTCCAACCCTTCGGTGTCACCAGGCGCGGAGTTGCGGTCAGAAAATGGGTGAGGCTTTGGTAACCCCCCCCCGCCCCCACCCGTGTCACACACACACACACACACACACACACACAGCAGGACACGCGGCATCACGATTCATCCATCTCGCCGCGTATCGATCCGTCAGCCGCCACCGCACCGCCACCGCACCGGGGCTGCGGCTCACACATTCACGCGCGGCTCTATCAGGGAGGAGGCGCGTGCGGCTGCAGGATGCGGCCTCGAGAAAAAAAAAATCACTGCATTTCGGTTAATCACCCTCCTCCTCTTCCTCATCCTCCTCCTCCTCTCCATCGGGTCACCCAGGCACGCGCGTACGGACACATTAGCATGGACGGGGGCGCTTTTATTTTTTCCACTGCATCTGAAAACGCGCGCGGGGCCTCTGCGTCTCAGACCTCAGCGCGGTCACCGGTGCCCCCCCCCCCCCCCCCCCCCCCCCCGGGGTCCCCCCCCCCCCCCCCCCCCGCCGAGGAGCAGGTGTGAGCATCGGTCTGCAACCACAGTGCGAGGGGCCGCAGCACCGCTCCGCACTCCTCCGCACAGGAGCTACTTTCTGCACAAAGATGCTCGCGCCGCCATCAGCTGGTGCGCGCGCCGCGCCGCTCTGCTCAGGAGGCCGGGGTGGGGATGGGGGTGGGGGTTAAAGATGGAGGCCAACATGAAACATGAAAAGACAAACGCTTACACTTCGCAGTTCCGCCGTACGGTCCTTCATGGTGTCGCCGCGCCGCGCTGCAGAGGGGGGGGGGGGGCTTCCTACACCGCGTCCTTCGTCGTTTCGGGTCCGAGGTTCGTCACGGTTCTTCCTCCGCTCCTCTTCTTCTTCACTCGTTCACTGATGGGGAGGAAGAGCGCGATGACGCGTCTCCGCCTCTGCTGCTGCTCGGCGCGTCAGAACCCTCCTCTTCCTCCTCTTCCTCTGCCTCAGTTGACTCGGTCGTTCTGGAGCTTTTTAGTCGCGTCTCTGCCGCTCCGGATCCCGTCGCTCCGCGGCTTGCTCCTCTTCCTCCTCTGTGGTCGCAGTGTGGCCCCGCAGCGAGAGAGGGGGGGAGGGGGGAGGGGGGCAGAGAGAGGAGGGAGGGGAGGGGGGAGTGTGGTACTGATGCTGCAGAAAAAGAGAGGAGGAGGAAGGGGGGCGATGCGCAGGGTATATGGAGGCAGTGCGCAGGCGCGTCATCCCTCCTCCTCTCCTCGTTGGTACCTGCGCCCCCCCCCCCCCTGCTGCAGAGAGGGGGGGGGGGGGGGGGGGGGGGGGGNGGGGGGGGGGGGGGGGTCGGCTGCTTGGTTTCAGGTGAATAAGGGTGGGGGGCGCGACAATCTGTTCAATCTGTCCTTATACGGTCATGGGGGCTGTGACATGAAACAGAGGTGAACATTTTAACTTGTTTACGTTTTACAAACATAAAAATAAATACTCCATCAACACTGACGCCCAACGATGTCACTGAAGAAACGAGCCGCCAGTTGCCACCTGCCCGTCAAACACAGAGGAGGTGGAGTTTAACGGCTCCCCCACAGCCCGCCACCAGGGGGCGCCCAGGCCTCTGGCTTCATTTCTCTGTGTCTGGACACGAACAGCTGGGCCTTTACTTTGAAAGCATGTCGCCACTTCCTGTTGGTGTGTTCCTGTGCAGACTCTTCCATATTTGTAACCAAATGTTTTTTTTTCTTTTGAATCAACTCAATGGATCATTCCAGTGAGCAAAGACACTAACCTGCGCACTGTGCAAAGGTGGAGCTGTCCCATAATGCATTTCTTCAGATTAGTGATAATGAACGACACGATGATCAGAATCACTGATCGAAAAAGCGATTGTAGAGAACATTACAACACCCTTGATGACTAAATCAAGATTAGCTACAGAGCCGTGGAAACCCCAAAGGTAAAAAAAACATTCCCCATCCCCCAGAGAGAAGAGCAACGAGTGCAAATATAAAAAAACCTGTTCCAGTATTAAAACGAGTCCGTTCCGACAAAGAAAAGAGCACACGTCGTCTCTCAGCCCAAACAAACATTTTCAAAGCGGAACTTTATTTGTTCGACTGGAATCAGAAGCGTGTGATCCCGCCATAACTCGGCGAGGCGGCATACTGCTCGCACAGCGACCCCTGCAGGCTGGGGGCGCACACCGCAGACCAGCTGACCGTCAGCGAGCCGTGCTTCAGCCTCAAGGTCTTGACAACACGGTGACCGCTAGAAGGGACGAGGGACACCTTCCCCAGGAGGTCATCGTCCCAACCGTTGTCCCGGTCCCACACCTCGAAGACGACGGGTCTGTGCAGAAAACACACGGACGCGGTGAGACCTTTGTCATCATGGCGTCTGATCGGTGACACTAGATTTGAGACTCACACGTGCCGGCGCAGGTTGACGGTCTGCAGCCTGATGAGGTAGTTCCACCGCGGGAAGTCGTTGTTCCAGATCACCGGGGTTGTGGCTCCTTGGTTCCCGTAGAACACTTTGACGTACCCGTCCGTCTTGCTGAAGTAGTCGCCCCACAGCCCCTGGGCGCGCACCACCGTCACGTTCAGCCTGGCCACACCCAGCTCGCCGGGGCAGCAGTTGGAATCGACCATGCGGTGCCCTTTGCAGCGACAGGCGCAGTTCTGGTCCTGGCTGCCAACCTTGCAGCCGGCGGCGCAGCTCAGCCGCTTGGCATTTTTGCGGATGTGGTTGCTGATGGCGTCCCGGAGGCCAGCCTTCAGGGTGGGGTTATCGGACACCTGCAAAGCAGAAAGCACACGTCCATGAGGGAAAAACGCTGCTTTCAGCGCGTGTGCTGTCGTGATTTGCTGCTCACCAGCAGGTGCAGGGGGCTGATCTCGTAGGTCACCACACCCGGGACGCTTTTGAGGGACGAGAGCCACTTCTTGTAGCCCGCGGCTCCATTGGGCGCAAACAGGATGTCCCCCACGTCTCCGTCTCCTCCCAGCACCTCTGTGGTCCGGTCGGAGAAGGCCTGGCTAAAGGTTGCGCCAGTCTTGAGATGCTTACTCTTCCTTTTGCAGAATTCTGTGCTGGCTTTGGCGGTGACACCCTTGATGGTCGCGCTGGCCTCGACCGACAGGCAGTTGCTGACCGCGCGGACGGACATCTTGCTCATGGCGACCTCACACGTGCGGACGGCTGTGAGGGAGTGCACGAGGCCGCCGAGGTGGACCCTGCGGATGAAGTGGGTCCCGTAGACAGAGATGAACTGCTGGAACATGGACGTGTTCCTGAAGTCGTAGGTGGATGGCAGGTTCTGCAGGGAAACCTCAAACTCTTTGCTCAGCGGAGGACGGGAGCGAAGACGGAAGCTGTTAGGGTTAGTAAGGTCACAGCGCACGTTCAAGTGACGACATCAGGGAAGAGACGTGCAGTATGACGTAGTACTCACGTGTAGTACTTGCACGAGACATCGTGCGCGGTGTACGAGAACTTGTCTCTCCTGCTGCGGCTCTCAGCAAACTGCGAGGAGGTGGAGTGGGATCCTCCGACGGCAAAACCACCCAGTCCGGCAACACTGAGGCCAACCTAAGTGACATCACCACGGGTCAGACAGACACAGGAAGTGACACGTCAAAGGCAGAGGTCATGTGATTAGGGCGCAGCTCTATGAACCTTCCAGCTGGTGCCCACAGACGAACTCGTCTCTTTCATCAGCGACTGACTGGACTCGAATATCTTGCTGCTCAGACTGCGCCGACACCGCACCTGGAGACAGAGAGGATTCTGGGTAAGGCCGTCCGCTGTGACGTGTGAAAATGACGATTGATCACTGACCTTAATCCTCCAGTCAACAACTGACAGCGGGAGTTTCTGCGTCTGAGGACGAGAGCGACTTCAGTTAGCCCCTTGTGGTTCATTAGCTTTAGCTCTAAGTGCTGTTGGGCTGCGGGTTCAAGTCCCGCCCGGGACTAACATGCCTCATACAAAGACACAGAGCTGCTGGTCTCAAGTGGACAGAGAGATGGGACGGGCGTGAGCGCACCTGGTTGAGGAGGCGGTTGTCGCACAGGGTGCAGTTCCCCTCGACTCCTCCCACCATGAAGCTCTTCATGTCCACCACACTCGCGCCGCTCATCTTCATCTTCAGCAGATCAAAACCTTCGCCCACCAGATTGTGACCCGGCACAAAGGGAGCCTGCTGGCACTCGGTGAAGGAGCCAGTCCGGCACGCCAGGTAGGGGGGGGGGATGAGGAGGAGGAGGAGGAGGAGGAAGGAGGAAGACGACATCGTCCAACTGAAAGAGCTCAAATACAAACGAGCGATGACAGGAAATGAGTCAAAGAAAAGTTGTTTCACCTGCCCTGCAGAACTCTGGGTAATGACTTAACGACACATTGTGATGATCTCAGGTTATCTTTCAGACAATGATAATTTAATCTTCAGTCGTAAGCTCTCGTACCTGCAGACGGAGGCGGCGGCAGCTTTCTGATTGACAGCTAATGCTGGTCCGTTATTCAGTGTGATCGCACCTCCAGCCGACCTTTGACCCACAGGGCGCTTCTGATTGGCTGCTCTCATGTTCGCTCAGCGACTTCCTCTGCAGTCCCTCCACATGGAAAATATAATATACATTATAGGCTACGTCTATACAATAATAATAATAATATACATGATATTCTACGTCTATAACGAACGACACAGACGCCCCTCATTAAAATATATATCATATAAATATAACTTCAAACTTTATATGAGAGTGAGTGAGTGTGTGTGTGTGTACAGGAAGTGTCTGTAACAAACCTCACACTCAGCAGTAAATTTGCAGTTGATGTCAAAAACGTGTCTCAACCGTTAAACCTCAAACTGTTTCTTTTGGCTCACAGGTTTTTATTTAATTTGTACACAGTCAGATAATATGTTTGTACACAGTCATGTATATATACAGTCACTGATTATGTTTATATACATTTTTATGCACAATTGAATACATACAATTCGTAATTGATGTTTATGATGTGACATCACACGCTTCCATATGATGTTCCTGTTACATAACATGAGGGACACGTCCTGAAACCCTCAGACATGACGTCACTGACCAACCTGAAGAGACAAGGAAGCGATGGACCGCCCCCCCCCCCCCCCGGAGGGGGGCCGCCCCCCCCCCCCTCCCCCTAACACTCACACTCCGCTCCCTGCCCTGCACGAGCATGTGCCATGAACACGCCTGTGACATAACACGCACATGTTTGGTTCATGCTTCACTCTGAGCGGCCACAGAGGGGGGCGGGGCTGCGTGGTCGGCTCAGTTCCGCTCAGTTCGGTGAAGATCTGTTCGGTTCAGTTCGGTTCCGTTCAGTTCAGATTGGTTCTCCTCAGTTCAGCTCTGTTTAGTTCGGTTTGGTTCGGCTCAGCTCAGTTCGGTTCAGTTCCGGGCGGCCTCCCTCAGCTCCTCACAACAAAGACATCGTGACCCCGCCCTCCTCTTTTTACCGTAACACTTGACGAGAATGCGCGGATCTTTTTAGGGGGAGTGTCGCTCTGCTGCAGCACGCGCTCAATCAGAGGACTGGAGGGGGGGGGGGTGTTTTCAGTGACGTCACAATGAATGAAATGGTCTGTATTCAAACCTAAATACCACGGATGAAGTATTATTACCTTATATTTACACAATAAGGAGCATTAATATTCTCAACGTGTTCCCTGAGCAACAGCTGAACCTTATAACATTAGCACCGAGTTACACACACACACACTGCAACGTGTGTGTGTTATACAGTGTGTGCGCGCGTGCGTGCGGACGCGGACGAGCTCTCAAGTTTTTGAAAAAAAAATGGCGAGGCAGACTACAGGGGCGAGAGCGTGCATCGCACGCGCGGACCAACACATGTGGGCGGGAAAAGAAGCTGCGCGTCTACTCGGCTGTTTCCGGTAACTTCCGACGGGGCTGTACACGCGCGGTGCTCGGAGAAGAGACCGAGCAGCGGAACCGAGCAGCCGCGGGAACAGCCGACAGAACCGGGCCCAGTCGATCCAGAGGTCCGCGGGAGGCCGGGCAGCTGGGCCGGGGCCCAGGAGAATGAGACAGGCCTCCGAGCGGAGGCGCCGACACCATGAACGGGGCCGTGTACATTTCGTTCTTCCAGGGCCAGCTGGAGTCGGTTCTGGAGCAGGTCGTCCAGCTCGCGGTGCAGGAGATCAGCAAGACGGTGGGCTCCAGCCTGAACGCGCTGCTGCTGGAGACGGCCGTGAAGGAGCAGGAGAACCATCGGCTCCGGGTGCAGCTGCAGTCCGGGGAGAGCCGGGGCCGGGCCGGCGCCAGCTGCTCGGCACCCGGCGGAGGGTCCCCGGTGGCCGGGCGGACCAAGGCTGGCAGGGCGGCGGGCGACGAGGCGCCGGAGGGCGGCAGGACCAAGCCCGGGGGGCAGGGCGCTGAGCCCGGGGCGCCCACCGACACCCGCCGCCTGGAGCAGAGGGGACGAGTCGTGGGTAGGCGGACACACGCACACACGCACGCAAACAAACAGTCACGCACACTCCTCCCTGTGTCCCGACATGCTAACGCAGCATTGCGTAACCATGCGAACCGTCTGAGGGCTTATGGGTAAACTGCGGAGACAGTGAGGAGAAGACAAAGAGTCCTCAGAGGGACCCGGGACAGCGTCTGTCCTCAGGCTGCGTGTGTCATGGACAGACACGGGCTGCAGGGACAGGAGACGTCCCACTGTCTCTATAAGGTCTTTGTACAGAAGCTTCACTCTTTGTCCAAAATCTAAAAGCTGAAATATTTCATTTTAATCACTGAACTTTATTTATCCAACAAGTTCCATCCTCACGTGTGTTTGACACACACACACACACACACACAGCTCGGGCTGATGCACTCTCACACATGCTTGCACACATCTGCGCACTCAGACGCAAACACGCTGTTGACACGCAAGCCTCCTCCCTCCCTGGAAAACTAGGGCAGCGGCGCCACACGTCACGACCACGGATGACCTCAGGGCGGCGCAGGGCACGCAGAGCCACCTCGACACGCTCAGGTCGAAGGTCACGGGGCTGTGCAGGGCCTCAACATGAAGGACGCTGCTTCAGTCTCATCTGTACACACAGTATATATATATATATTTATACATGTGTACTGTTTGCAGACCAGATGAAGTCCGTCATGGAGCAGGTCCTGAACTTCGCCGTCCGTGAGCTCACCAAGATCGTGGAGGCGTCGTACGACGACCTCCTGCTGGAGATCACCAAGATGGAGCGAGAGCACCAGGCGCTGGAGGAGCGACTGGACAGGAGCGCCGACAAGGGGGGAGGGGCCAGCGAGAAGGGGAGGGGAGCGAGGAGGCGCGGTTCAGAGAACGACTCGGTGTCCCCCAGTGGCTCGGAGGACACTCGGGAGGAGCCGGCCGAGGTCCCGGAGTCCAAAGAGCCGGCAGAGAAGGAAGGTGAGTGACCGACACTGTGCCCAGGGGATTGTGGGTAGTGTCACTGGTGTCCTCTCCATTTATTATATTATATCCCCCCCCCCCCCAGACCCAGAGCACCCCCCGGTGATCGCGGTCTCTCAGGACTGGTTCCCCATCCTGGACAAGGTCTTCGGTCAGAAGTGGTGCAGCGACGTCTGGCAGATCAAAGAGCTGGCCGGGGCAGGCAGAGGTGGGAGGGACGTGAGTGAGGGCGGGGTGGAGCAGATGAAGCCTCCCCCCGACCCTTCAGTGACCCTGGAGCCCTCCCCCTCGTCCCCCCAGCAGGACCCCCGCTGGACTCCTCTTGAGGACATGGAGGTGTTTTCTCCCGACGGCGACGCCACGGATGGTCAGCTGAGCGCCAGGGGACGAGACGACCCCGCCCCCACCGGACCTCCCCCCAGTCCCCCAGGAGAGGGGGGGCATTTCATCGATCGACCCGCTGCCCACTTCTCAGGTGACATCACAGCTCGGTTACCACAACAACCGTGGTCCCGACATATGTAAACATGACCGATCAGCTGCTTAACATGCCCCTCCCCCCAGGCTCTTCTGGCCGGCGCTCCTCGGCATCCATGCTGCACCGCCTTCTGACGCTCCCGTCTCAGCTGCTGGAGGAGGAGGAGGAGGACGCCGGGGCTAAGGAAACTCTGGCTGCTCTGGCCCAGGACGACTGTGATACGCCGGGCCGGACCTGCCCGTCGCCCCTGACCACCCGAGAGGAGGAAGGGGAGGAGGATGAGGAGGAGGAGGAGGAGGAGGACAGAGGGAGGAAGGTGAGGCAAACGTCCCGTCCCCGCTCGGTGAGCTTGATTTCTCCTGAACGGCCCTTACCCGCTGTCGTCTCCCTGCAGAAGAAGAGGCGGCGGGTTTGGTCCGAGTGCGACGAGTGTGGCCGGAGGTTCAGCCGCATGTCTCTGCTGAAGGCTCACCGGCAGACCCACTTCACCGAGGGTGCCGGCGCTGACACGGCGTCGCCCTCGTCTCCGCCCGACGGCACCGCGTCGGCCTTGCGCTGCTCAGACTGCGGCAAGAGGTTCTCGTCCACCACCCGCCTCCACAGCCACGTCCGGACCCAACACCCTGGGAACCGGGCCTGAAGCCGGCCGGCCTCCTGGGCTGACCTGTAGACGGCCATTAGCGACGCTTTGACTGACCGCAGGGGAGGGGGAGGGGGTGGGCCGACTTCTCGATTCATCAGTCGACAACACAGTCTTCTGTGTTGCCATGAAGTCGGCCGGTGTGCCTGGGTCTTGTGTCCAGTCCAGCCTCAGTGGAACACCAACACACCGTCCGCTGCAGGGGGTTTAAAAAAAGGCTAAACCCCTCCCCTTGGCCTGTGTGTCGGGCCAGGACAGTCACCTCCAGATTCCACCCCTTTCTTCGCCATGGCTGCGTCTCCAGACACGGTTTGTTTGTTGAATGTGAATCAGCCATTTCACGTACAGTTTGAGAGAGGAGGCGTCTTCTCTCCTGGCTCAGTAACCTCATGTTAAAACACGGATACCTCGGCACACGCGGCGCCGCTTCGCTTCAGCTCCCGCCGGCCACGCTGCGCACGGCAGAGCCGCTCTGATTCCAAATGTGAATGTTGAGACCAGGAATTCGCTTTTTATCGATGATATTTTTCTTTTTCAATCTGATTCAAAAAAAATTTGCCCGGACTCTTGTCTCGCTTATGAATACGAGGAAAGTTCAGCCCTGTTTATCATAGGATTCCAGAGGTGCTGCGCTGTCGCCAGCACCGGAACCAAAAAGCCCTCGACGTATTTTTCTATCAGATTAAGAAATTAGATTCCTGCTGTGGACACGTGTTTTATTTTTTTAGCCACCCCCCCACCAAAAAAATTTATTGAGGTTTCAAAGTGCCGGCTGTTGCCATGGCGATCTCAGTATTGGAACGCTTCTATGTCTTTTATTTTCGACTTATTTCAGTTCTATGTATGCATTACCGCAAAATATTGCAAGAAATACCCCGCGCAGTGTTACCACCAGAAAAACACGACTTCCGTGTTTGTGGAGACAAGCGTCAAACAATCCGGTGTCCAGAAGATCAAAGACATATAAGGGAAAACAAATCAAAGGAGTGGACATTTGTTTGAATCCTTCCTTCGCTTTCATCTGTTGATGCTTCACTTGGGTGAAATCGCATCGACGGCGGACGAGGGGGTGGAGTTCCCTGACGCCTGTTAGCGCCACAGCTCGTCTCTGCCTTTGATCTTAATTCGCTGAAGTTGTCGCCTGCTTCGCTTCTCTGCAAACTGAGCGTCATGATGTGATTTGTTGCACTTTCAGTTGGAACTGGTGTTCACATACCTCATTTTTTATTTCAAGTGTTCAACTTGTTTTCATCTTTCCACACAAACCTCATTACCTCTGAGGCGTTCGCCGTCGACATGTGACCACAGGGACGCCTGGACTCCATTTCAGTTTGGGTGTGTCTCAGTTTCTGAATCTTCGACTTTTTATTTTCATTTAAGCCCCAAAAAAGGAAACACTGAAGCTCGTTAATGCCAAGACGAGGTTCAGACCTTTGACCGTCAGGAGCTAAACACTTTGAAAGTAGAAAAACCCCTGAGAATGAGGACGTTCTCTGAAAGACATTCCCCAAATCTGAAAACTTGTCATTTTCAGCCCTGAGACGCAGCCACGGAGATCTTTGATTCTGTGGTTTCGATTTGCTTGGTAGCAGTTTTCTGAAAAGTGGTTTTGCGGTTTTCACAATGTTTGGGATCATCCTCTGGAGACAGAGAAAAGACAAATCCTACGGTTCCTGGAAGAATCCTACGGTGGTGAGTTCGTAGAAGTTCATCCGGAGTGCGTGAAACGTGCTATGGGATTCCTCAGGGAATGATTGGAGGTCCTGGTG
Source organism: Pseudorhombus dupliciocellatus (assembly GCA_016785235.1). NCBI lineage: Eukaryota > Metazoa > Chordata > Actinopteri > Pleuronectiformes > Paralichthyidae > Pseudorhombus > Pseudorhombus dupliciocellatus. Next base: position 343,736 of record JAFBJW010000303.1, on the reverse strand, counting down.
TTGTTTGATGCAAATGTGACAATTAGGGGATGAAAGGATGTTTTATTGTTTTTAATATTTTCATAAAGACACAGGGAAACATTGTTTTTTTTTATTGTTATTATTTAAATCTATAAAAACTCCGTGTATAATCTGGCCTCGGTTTATGTCGGTGTTTAGATTTGATGCAATACTTTTGATAAGATGTGCCCTTTTGTAATTCAGCACTCTAATAAAACCAAATCCAGAGTTTATACGAATAAATTTATAAATCGAAAAAGTGCTGTAGTTCTGTGACAAGTGGGAAAAGATTTAAAAAAAACACATTTCCATTCTGTCCAAATAAATTCTGATCGATACGACTTTTGGCCTCTGACAACTATTGCCAACTTTTTTTTACGTTGACGAGTGAAGCGGCGAGCTAACCTGGTTAACCGCCGTCTGAATGTCCTTCACGCCTGTTTTTTATGACCTGTTTTAGTCTCTGAGACCAGGTACTTTCTAGTGTTACAGTTCAAAACCAATAAACGTTCACAAAGAGCCTGTGTGTGTGTGTGTGTGTACAGGGCCGGTCGCGGGCATAAACACTTCAGGGCCACAACCGCGTAAGGGGGGGTGGGGGCACAAGATCTGTATGTGATTTGCCCTTTGACCCTCTCTTTGTTTTAACATATACTGCAGTCATGCTAACGCTTTATTTTTATTTAAACTGTGCATGTGTGATTTGGGGCCACCAAAACCTTAGGGCCGGCCCTGGGTGTACATGTTCATCACAGACTCAGAAGAGAGAGGGAGGAAGAAGGTGAGGAAAGGAGGAGGAGGGAGGAGGAGAGAAGGCGGGGGGGGGGGGGGGGGGTAATCATCAGAGGAGGAAGGTGAGGAGGAGGGAGGAGAGGAGAGGAGGGAGGAATCAAGAGAGGAGGAGAGGAGGCTGCCGTGCTGAGGTGGACGTGGCGGGTCCAGCGGAGGGAGCTTCAGCGACGGACCGAACCGAGGACAGGCGGCCATGACCCGGACCTCCCGCAGGTAAGGCCCGCTCTCCCCTCCGCGGCGTCCCGGCCGCTCGGCTAGGTGCAGCCCGGTTTCCTGCCTGTCTAGCGAGCCCCCCTCAGGTCTCTCCCGCCGGTGCCCCGTCGGCCGCCGCCTGGTTGTGTCCGCTGGACTCTTTCTTTGTGAGTCGGCCGCTCCCCGCCGCGTCCCGCCGGCTAACAGCCGCGCCGCTCCCCGCCTCACTCTCACTTTCCCCGGGCTAACAGCGGCTAGCGGTGGCTAACGGAGGCTAGCTGCGCTAACTAGCCTAGCCGCCGCACCGTGATAAACAAGATGGCCACTGGCTAGCTGCTGGAGCGGCTCATGGCACCTTGCCCTGTCTTTGTGGAAGCCGCTAACGCGCCGCCGCCGACGCGCTCCGCTGTTCGGTCAGAGCTGGACCGATTGAAGCGGAGGTGGTGGCGCGAGGCCGACGGGCAGTGGATCCCGGTCAGCAGGGATTGTGCGGAGGCTGCGTGGCGCCTGGAGGAGGCTACCTGAGCGGGAGCAGGCAGGTACACTGGCCCGGTGAGGACTACCGGCAGCCGGCGGCAGCCCGCCGTTGCTCCCGCTGTCTTTGTTCCACACACACTGTCACTGTTTTCACCGTGCGCGTGCGTGCGCCACTTCTGTAGCGTCAGTGATAACAGAAAAGGTTCCGGTTATTGGGCCCCATCATCATCTAATCCGCTGATACTGTAATACTGTAGTACTCCTGATCTAATCTAAATACTATAATACTTCTGATCAAATCATCTGAATACTGTAATACTCCTGATCTAATCATCTGAATACTGTAATACTCTGATAGTGTAATACTGAAGCACTCTAATCACACAACGCTCCAGTGATGTAGTACTGTAATCCTCTGGTACTGTAGTACTCCAGTGACTGAGCCGTCTTCCCGTCAGTAACCTTCATGAAGCGTTGAGATGCAGCATCAAGGTCACGTCCGGGTTCGACCCCACCGTCGTGGTCGGAGGCGATGTCCTGACCGGTGTGCGTTGTGTCTCCGCAGGCTGGTCAGGTGCGGCCGGTGACAGCATTTGATTCAGAGACACGCCCCCCAGCCCCTCCTCCCTCAGGTCAGAGCTGGGGAGCGGAGGACGACAAAGGTGTAGAGCGAGGTGAGGAGGATAAGCTCCGCCCCCTCACCATGACAGACTTAGAGAGCGAGTGTTTGAGTCTTGCTCTGCCCCCTGACTGCAGCTCCCCTCCCCCGCCTCTGGACCCATTGCTGCAAACGGACTGTGGCGCCGGGGCCGGCGACTCTCTGGCCCTCCTCTCCTCCGACTGCCCCACGCCCACGCTCAGCTCTCTGGCGGCGGAAATCGCGGAGCCGCTGGTGATGCTGCCGTGCGTGAAGAGCGAGCCGGAGGACGGCGACCTGGAGCCCATCCGCACCGTGGACCTGTCCGAGATCCAGTCGCTGTCCACCGCCGAACTGGGCCAGGACCAGATCAAGATGGAGATCAGTGGCCTCGACTACATCAAGTCGGAGCACCACGGTCTCCATGGCAACCACCAGCTGGCCCCGTTCCACCACAGCGACGCCACAGAGCTGGACTACAAGTCGCAATACGAGCCGAGCTCGGTGTTCGACTACATCTCCCAGGTAACGAACCAGCGCCCTCACACACACACACACACACACACACACACACACACACCCCGAGGCTCGCCATCGTCAGGTTCACTAGATACTTTCAAGGGACAGGCCGTCACCTTCTTCAGCTCCTGATTGGTTCCTCTCAGTCATGTGACCGTGTCTTTGGCCGCAGGTGACGGACACTCTGGAGTACATCAAGTCGGACCACCACGTGGACCTGCAGTGTTACTACGCCACAGAGCTGAGCTCGCTGAAATCAGAGTACCCAGAATCCAACGCCATGTCCACGTACCTGCAGCACAACGCGCTGGAGTCCATCCACATGGCCGAGCTCCGCACCGAGCTCAACAAGCTCCGCCCCGACACCCTGCTCATGGACGGCATCGGCAAACTGGACCCCGAGTTTGGAGGCGGGGCTCTCTACGAGCTGCAGCCCACGGACGACGGGAAGGCGTGCGCCGAGGCGGCGGTGGCGGCCGGGCCGACGGGTGGGAGGCTGGTCATCACGACCAAAACCCAGAGTCCGACGGTGCGAAAGCCTCGGAACATGCAGGGGGAGAAGCCGTTCTCCTGCACGCAGTGCGGCAAGAACTTCAGCACGCTGGGAAACCTGAAAACCCACCAGCGCATCCACACCGGCGAGCGCCCCTACACCTGCTCGCAGTGTGGCAAGAGCTTCGGCCAGGCAGGCAACCTGAAGAGGCACCAGCTGATCCACACGGGCCAGAAGCCGTACGTGTGCGCCCACTGCCCCAAGGGCTTCACCAAGGCCGACGACCTGCGCTCGCACCAGCGGCTGCACACGGGCGAGCGGCCGTTCATCTGCCTCGCCTGCGGCAAGAGCTTCGGCCAGTCCAAGGAGCTGAAGGCTCACCAGCTGAGCCACACGGGCGAGCGGCCATACTGCTGCCCGCACTGCGGCAAGAGCTTCACTAAGGAGACCAGCTACCGCAACCACGTGCAGATCCACACGGGCGAGAAGCCCTTCACCTGCTCGCAGTGCGGCAAGACTTTCAGCAACTCGGGCGTCTTAAAGACCCACGAGAAGATCCACACGGGCGAGCGGCCGTTCGGCTGCACGCAGTGCGGCAAGAGCTTCGGCCGCCTCGGCCACCTGAAGGCGCACCAGCAGATCCACACGGGCGAGCGGCCGTACGCCTGCCCGCAGTGCGGCAAGACTTTCAGCCAATCGGGCCACCTCAAGGCCCACGAGCAGATCCACCGGCGGGAGCAGGCGGACACGGCGAGCGGCAGCAGCGCCGGCGGCGCCGTGGGCAGTGACAGTAGCTAAGAGAATGTCCATACCCTTTAACCTCGCGGAAAAACAAAGTATTATTCCTTTTTTTTTATAAATACTATCTATACGTTTTTTTTTTCCTTATGAATTTTTTCTTACATTTTAATACCTTTTGTGCTCTTTATATACGACTGACTGGCTCTTATGCAAGTGTGTGTGTGCGTGTGTGTGTATATATAAACTGGTCTCAGTACTTATTGGAAGTACTTCTGAAACAGAAGCACAAACAGACGGAGCGAACCCTTGTTCCCTGTCAATCATCCAGAGTTTCGCTGGCTGATGTGACCGTTGCCATGGTTACACCTGGGTCAGAGACGCTGTCATTTTATTTGGGAAAACATCAGTTTTGTGTTTTAGTCTGAACACAAACGCCCGCTCTGTATTCTGATTGGTCGTCATTGGTCACATGACACGCCTAGCGGCGGTGAGGACCGCGAGCACTTCCTGTCAGTAACAGGAAACAAATCCCTGCTCTGACTTTCTGTTGCTGAGCGACCGGCCACTTCCTGCTTACATCACTTGACCAGGGAGGGTCATGTGACGCGTGAAGCATCCCATAATGAGTGATGTCATTAAGGGTCACAGACCACTGTACGTGTCAGAGCTGACCCGCCCCCAGGGGCCGTGGCTTCATTTTCCCATATTTCCCACTGTTTGTTTCGTGCACGCCGTCTCGTGTGCGCCCACGATGCTTTGAACTCTGGATGTGAAACAGCTGAACGAGTCCCGGTTCGCCTCCCACTGCAGTAAAAGTACTTTAACTGTGAGTACAACAAGTGCCAGTACTTCCTGCGTGTTCGCAGCTGCCAGTGTGATGTTTGATAATCGGCCGCTCGACATTCCTCATGTTTTATAACGAAAACAAAATCATTCCAGCCCTGCCCCCCGCTGATCGCTCACTGTGTTCAAGTCTATTGATAGTTATTCCTAAAAAAGAAAAAAACTATAAAAAAAAAACAGCAGTAAAGGAGGTGAAGCAGCGCCTGTAAAGAGGATTATTAAAGAAAGGAACGAAACGTCTGCTCCCTTTGTTCAGAGTGTGCGCGTCATTGGATCTTAACTTTATTGTTCATCCTTTATGTTATTTACTTTAGGCATGGGGGGCGTGTCCTGCTTTATACCCACTGCATCATGGGAAATGGCGTTGTCTCTGTGGGGTGCAGTAACTGTGCCTGCACACTAGGCGGTGAGTGAGCAGCTCAGACACAGTTCGGTTTGTGTTGAGCTTTATTCACACAGAAGCTGTCAGTCAAACATCCTGCGGCTCGGTGACTCCGCCCCCAGGTCAACCTCAGATGCTCTCCTCGATGACCTTGGTGATGATCTTTGTGGTGACGGAGGAGGACGATGCGGTGGAGGACCTGAGAGGCAGACAGAGCAGCTGTGAGGCCGTGAAGTATTACAGTTCTGTGGAGTACTGTCCCATATACTGTCACCACAGCGACCAGGTGAAGTGGTGTGATGTCACAGTGATGTTAACCTCCTCCTACCCGAGGCCCTCGCCATCCAGCAGCCTCCTGTACTCGGCGATCTCCAGCTCCAGCCTGGTCTTCACGTCCAGCAGCAGCTGGTACTCCTGCGCCTGGCGCTCCATGTCGGCGTTCAGCTGCACCAGCTGCTCCTCCAGCACGCTCACCTGCACAGGTGAGCTCAGGGTGAGTGCACGGCCCCAGCAGACACCCCCCCCCCCCCCCCCCCCCCCCCCCCCCCCCCCCCCCCCCCACACACACACACACACACAGCTCTTCACCTGCCTCTGGTACCCGTTCATCTGCATGGCATAGCGAGCCTGGATCTCAGCCAGGGTGTCTTCCAAAGACGCTTTCTGCAGGAGACGGGGACAAGCCAGAAGACGTGAGATGCCCTGGAGGCGGAGCACCTCCCAGTGCTTGCGTCCAATCAGAGCGCAGAGCGGAGTCTCACCATGCTGAGCTGAGACTGCAGCTCGATCTCCAGGCCCTGAAGCTGAGTCTTCACCTCCTTCACCTCAAAGGTGGAGGAGTTGAGCGTCATCTCGGCAGTGGCCACCTCCTTGGTGAGGACCTCCGACTGGGACGAGGAGGAGGAGCCAAACGTTAGGAACACGCAGATCTGCTCGTTCTCCTCTGGACCCCCCCCCACCTCACCTTCGCCTGGAACCACGCTTCCAGATCCCTGCGGTTCTTGGCAGCCACGCTGTCGTAGTGCTCCCGGATCTCCTCCATGACCTTGGTCAGGTCCTGCTGAGGAGCAGCGTCCACCTCCACGTTCACCTGGCCGCTCATCTGAGCCCGCATCGACAGCAGGTCCTGCAGGAGATGTCAGCGTGAGCACCCAATCTGATGATGTCACATAATCAGAAGTAGGCGGGGTCACCTCCTCGTGGTTCTTCTTCGTGGTCGCCAGCTCCTCCCTCAGGCTGTCAATCTGCATGCTCAGGTCCGTCTTGGCCACGCCCAGGTCCCCGAGCAGAACCTTCAGCCCGGCGATGTCGGCCTCCACCGCCTGACGCATGCACAGCTCGCTCTCGTACCTGCAGGAAAACAACCAGTTATTAGTAGCAGTACTAGCAGTAGTACTTCATTCAGAATCACTGTTACTGGGTCGCATTAAAATGAGACTCTCTGGTTCACCAGCCGCCGCCAGCAGAGGGCGCCGGCTCAGCTCAGGTGGAGGTGGAGCTGGGACTGACTTGACTCTGAAGTCGTCCTGAGCCAGTTGGGCGTTGTCCACGTTCAGCATGACGGAGCCTTTGGCCACGATGGCGCTGTGGATCTGCAGACAAACGCCGGCTGCGGTCAGACCGTTCCAAACTCTCTCTCTCTGAAAGAATGATCTCATTTCCCAGGATGCCCCTCTTCCCCACCTTGGCGGTGATGTCAGCGATGGTGGTGAAGTGGCCGCTGTAGTCTCTGGTGGTCGGCCCCACCTTGCTCTCCACGAACTGTCGGATCTTCAGCTCCAGCTCGCCGTTGGCCTTCTCCAGCATCGTCACCTTGCCCAGGTAGGACGCCAGCCGCTGGTTCAGGTTCTGCATGGCGAACTTCCCACTGTTAACTATGCTGTCAGCCCCCCCTGCGCCACCGCCAAAGCCACCGCCAAAGCCCACGCCACTGCCAAAGCCTGCGGCGCCTTTGAGGCCAAAGCTGCCGGCAGCGGCGGAGAAGCTCCTGCCGGCCTGGGACGCTCTGACGCCGGAGCCTCCAGCTCCACCCATCATGCTGAAGGAGCTCATGCCGCCTCTGAGGGACGGTCGCCCCAACACGCTGCCGCTGGAGGAGAATGTGGTTGCCATGACGACGGAGGAGAGGGAGCGGGCTGTCCTCTGGAGCAAGTGAGAGAAGACGATCGCGCCGCTCCTTTATAAAGCTGCCGCTCAGGTGAGGGGTGGGGCCAAAGAGCCACACCCACCAAAGGGTGGGATGAACTGATCAGGAAAAAACTCTTTTTTTGGCTTTGGAAGTTTTTTCACTATGGATAAAACTTGATGGGAACGTGTCGTAACGGGGGCGTGGCCTCCTGCAGCCGAATGCCGAATCCATCTTTAAGCTAACGCAGCTAGCATGTTAGCTCTGTCACGGGCACACAATGCATCCTGGGAAATGTTCCTGTTCCTCTGACAGAGCCACGACCCTGACCTCTGACCCCCACTCCTGCACAGGCATGTTTCCAAATCAAAGTGGAGCCGATTTAAAGCTACTGACGTGACGACGCAGAATGGATCAGTCCGCTGGGGGGGGGGGGTCTGATTGATGGCTTTGATCTTCTGTCACATGTTGCAGCCGGTCGTGTCTGTGCTTGCGTGTAAGAACGCGGAGTCACACGGGGGTCGACTCACTCACTGCACAGTAACGAGAAGTACAAATACATGCCCACTGACTGATTACATCATGGCAGAGGAGGGGGAGGGGCTGACGTCCTTTGGATCAACCCTCAGCTGAAAGGTCGGCTCACTGCCCGGGGCAGAACCCGCCCACCTCGGATCATAAACCCGAGCCAATGGTCGGCGCCGGCCTCTCGCTGCAACATGACGAGCTGATTTCACATGTTCACATGTTCTTCAGACCCAGGGGGTGGGGTGGGGTGGGGGGGTGTCATACGACATTTGATTGACTCTTAGATCCAAACCCCGCCCTCCTGTGCTGATGACATGTTCTGCAGCCCCGCCCCTACAGCTCTCACCCTGGTCACATGACTGAGCCGCAGGTCCAGAGCTAAAGTTAGTTAGGAGTTAATTTCCCATGGTGCATTGTTTGTTGTCATGAGTCAAACAAGCCGTGATGTTTAAAGCTCTTTTTATTGTTTTGCGTCCCCATGGCGACGGGGGCGGCGCCCGGCTGCTGCTCAGCGGGCCTGCAGCGAGGTGGAGGAAATTGTGGACGACGACGACACCACTTTCCCATCAACCACCTCTTGCACCACCGTCACCACCCTCTTCGTCGTCTTGGTCGTGGAGGAGGAGGAGGAGCTGTGGACCAATCAGAAAACAGAGTGACGTCACGTCCCGTAACTCTGTGTACTAATGACCTCATCGTGTTTTGCCCTGTGTGTGTGAGTCTGACCTCTTGACCTCCCCGTCCAGCAGCCTCCTGTACTCGGCGATCTCCAGCTCCAGCCTGGCCTTGACGTCCAGCAGCAGCTGGTAATCGCAGCCCTGGCGCTCCAGGTCGGCCCTCAGCTGGGACAGCTGCTCCTCCAGAGAGGACACCTGAGGAGGAGGAGGAGGAGCTCAGAACCAATCACCTGCTGCTGGAACCCGTAGAGCTTCATGGAGAACCGGGTCTGTGTCTCCTCCAGAGACGCCTCCAGAGACTCTTTCTGCACAGGAAACAGACTTTCAAAATAAAGCTCTTCTGAGGAGTCGTTTGTCCCGCTCTCACCGTGCTCAGCGCCGCCTGTAGCTCCACCTGCAGGGACTGCAGCGTGCGCTTCACCTCCGCCACCTCCAAGCGGGACGTCTGCAGCGTGGCGGTCTGGGTGACCACCCGCTTGCTCAGAGCCTCCGTCTGCAGGGGACACGGGGACACGGGGACACGGCGGGAGACAGGCCGAGGCGCCGCGCGGCCTCACCTTGGTCCTGAACCAGCTCTCCAGCTTCCGCTGGTTCTTGACTGCCGCGGCCTCGTAATGCTCTCGCATCCCCGCCATGACCTTCACCAGGTCCTGCCCCGGGGCAGCGTCCACCTCCACGTGCACCTGACCGCTCACGTGAGCCCGCATGGCCAGCAGCTCCTGCAGGAGGACACAGGGCGCCACTGGAGGGCACCAGAGGAGCTGAGGTTGGATCAGACCGAGACGTTCAAACTCACGTCCTTGTGGTTCTTCTTGAGGAACAGCAGCTCCTCCCTCAGGCTGTCCATGTGTGCCTCCAGGTCCGACTTGGCCACGCCCAGCTCGTCCAGAACCCGCCTCAGTCGGCTGATGTCAGCCTCCAGCAGCTGGCGCAGGGTCAGCTCACTCTCGAACCTGCAGCAGGAAGCAGCGTTTAAACAACAGCGGCGGCGGCGGCACATGAGCTGTCAGGCATCGCTCTCACTTGGTCCTGAAGTCGTCTGCCGCCAGCCGGGCGTTGCCGATGCTGAGGTGGGCGGCTCCATTCGCCCTGATGGCGTCTTGGATCTGAGAGGAAGTTGATAGAAACATATGGAGATGTGAGAGGGACGAGGTCACAGGTGAATCTCTGGCCAGGACGGAGAGACGAGGTCACTGGAGGATGATGTCACGTTACCCCGGCGGTGATGTCACCGATGGTGGCGAAGTGGGCGCCGTAGTCCCTGGTGCTCGGCGCCGCCTTGCTCTCCAGGAACTGTCGGATCTTCAGCTCCAGCTCGCCGTTGGCCTTCTCCAGGGAGCGCACCTTGGCCAGGTAGGACGCCAGCCGCTCGTTCAGGTTCTGCATGGCGAGCTTCTCGTGGCCCAGCAGGCTCGGGTCCAGGCCAGATGCGCCGGATCTGCTGGAGAAGGAGACGCGGACCCCGGAGCCCCCGGCTCCGGCGTACACGCTACCGGCCATCCGGGACGACGCCGGCCTGCCGCCGCCTCCAGAGCTGGACCTGGAGGAGAAGATGTAGGAGGCCATTGCGACGAAGGAGGCGCTGACTGCAGCCGACTCGGAGCAGAGTGAGGAGCTGCGTCGCTCTGCTCCTCTTTATATCCGGCTACTGACGGGAGGCGAGGCAGGAATGTGACCTTCTCCCCATGTGACCCAGGAGCGGCGCCAGGCCTCGACCTTTACTTTGAAACTTCCTGATGTTTCAGTGATGCCCACGTTCCAGCAGCCCATTATTATAATTATTGAATTATTAGAACGCCAATGACGCCGCCTCTTTCAGCGCCATTAAACCTGTTTCCAAGCCTCGCCCCTGTGCCACAGAGTGCGTGCCACTGGTTTTTCATTCGTCATATTTTCATGTTTTGTTTTGTTCAACTTCATCTCAAAGTTAAAGAGTCTTTTTTTTTTTTTTTGGTGAAAACCAACGGCAGCCCAGCCTCAGCCAGACTCCGCCCCCGGCGGCAACAACAGAGGAAACGATGTGATCAATCATTCAGACATTGTTATTGTTCACATAAAGGGGAGGAGCCACAGAGACGGTCACATGTCGTGTTTATTGATGGTTGACGGCGTTAGCTGGAGCTGCTGCTCAGCACGTTTCCAGAGCTGTCCACTTCCTGGACGATGGTCACCACCCGCGTCTTGGTGGTGCTGATGGTGCTGCAGGGACAAAGGACAGAGACAGAATGAGATCAGCTCCTCCCCAAGTCGTCTCTGATCTTACAGCTCCGCTTCCTGTGTCCCACGGGTACTGCAGTTTCGTGAGTCTGACCTCTTGACCTCCCCGTCCAGCAGCCTCCTGTACTCGGCGATCTCCAGCTCCAGCCTGGTCTTGACATCCAGCAGCAGCTGGAAGTCGCGGCCCTGGCGCTCCAAGTCGGCCCTCAGCTGGGACAGCTGCTCCTCCAGAGAGGACACCTGCCTCTGGTAGCTGGACAGCATGGTGCTGTATCGCTGCTTGGTGTCCTCCAGCGTGCCCTCCAGAGACGCTTTCTGAGACACAGAGCAGAGGCGGCTCAGAGGACGCCGGGGTTGGACCCTGACCGTGAGGTCCAGGTGGAGACGCTCACCATGCTCAGCTGAGACTGCAGCTCGATCTCCAGACTCTGGAGCGTGCGCTTGACCTCCGTGACCTCGGAGCGTGACGAGTGCAGGATCTCGGTGCTGACGGCCACCTCCTTGTTGAGCTCGTCGGACTGCGGAGGGACAGACAACTTATCTCTGTGTCCTGCTGCAGGACCGGGTCCCGGGCCGGAGGGAACCGGCGCCACACTCACCTTGGCCTTGAACCAGGACTCCAGCTCTCTGCGGTTCTTGGAAGCCACGCCCTCGTACTGCTCCCTGATGACGGACAAGACGGTGGACAGGTCCTCCTGAGGAGCGGCGTCCACCTCCACGTTGACCTGGCCCCCCATCTGGGCCCGGAGAGCCTGCAGGTCCTGCGGCGGCACGAGGACGCAAGTCACTCTCCCGTGCGTTCGTCAGTGTCTGAAACGTCTCTCAGGCATGGGACTCACCTCCTCGTGGTTCCTCTTCAGCAGCAGCATCTCCTCCCTCAGACCCTCCACCTGCATCTGCAGGTCGGAGCGGTTCAGCGTCAGCCCGCCCAGAACCTTCCTCAGGCTGCCGATGTCAGCCTCCACGCTCTGATGCATCGCCAGCTCGTTTTCGTACCTGGGACAGAAAGAAGACGGTGAACTTCCTTCAGTCCTGTCCGGCGCTCAGAGGGACTCTTCCTTGTCCTCCTCGTATTCACTTGACTTTGAAGTCGTCCGTGGCCAGCTGGGAGTTGTCGATGGCGAGGACGAGAGCGGCGTTCCCACGAGCAGCGTCGGCGATCTGAGCAGAATTAAAGGTATGAAAGATAAATATGAATTAAAGGATTTGTTTCACTGCCATGACCACCAGAGGGCTCCACTGAGATTTCACTATTATCATTATTATTATTTCCCTAGAGCTTTGAACCACACATAAGAAAATAAAAGCAACAGTATAAAGATTCAACTACGTCACTGACAGCGGAACTAAAGGGGGCGGGGCCTGATGCCATACATTTGAAATGAAAGAACTAAATCAGATTTAAACTCCTGTTGAAAAGCTTCACTCTTGTTTCCCTGGTTCCACCTGCCCCGCCCCCTGCCCTGCCCACCTGCCTCAGCAGCTGTTTCTCTTTCGTCTTTTAGCTGCTTCACCGTCGCAGGGGATGAGCCGTGAACAGATGTAATCAGATTACTCCTCACCTCCTCCTGCAGCTGCTTGATGCGCACGTTGAAGCTGGTGAAGTCGTGTGCCGCCGGCCTCGCCCTGCTCTCCAGGAACCGCCGGATCTTCAGCTCCAGCTCACTGTTGGCCTTCTCCAGGGAGCGCACCTTGTCCAGGTAGGACGCCAGCCGGTCGTTCAGGTTCTGCATGGTGGCCTTCTCGCTGACGGCGACGCCGTCGGCCATGTTGAAGGCTGCCCCGGCGGCGCCAGAAGACGACTTGGTGCCAAAGGAGTAGGAGGCGTTGGACACCCGGACCCCGGTGCCGCCGGCTCCCCCGTAGACGCTGCCGGCCCCCATTCCGCGGCGGGCGGCGTTGGCGACGGAGTTCCTGACGTAGCTGCTGCGGCTGGAGGAGGAGCTCATGGCTGCTGTCGGCTCTGAGTGTGGAGTGAAGATCAGCCCGGACGCCGGCTGCTTTTATGCCTCCAAATGAGGCCGGGGTGGGCTGGGTGGGGTTAGCTGGGTTCAGAGGGCAAATATGCCGGGGGGTGGGGGGGCCTGGCCCCAGGGCCTTGACATCAGGTGAGCGAGGTCCAGCAGGTTGAGTCAGTTCCAGAGACAACAGAAGCTCTCTCTGCATCCTGTCCGTCAGGTCGGGGGGGGCGGGGCTTGGACTGGTCCGGTCAATTAACATGGAGCCTGAGGACCCGAGGACGTCCTGTGAGACGACACTTCAGGCCGCACAGGTCCGACCGGGACAGAAGACAAGATGTCTGTCCTTCTTCAGGAGGGCGGAGACCCTCTCTGGAATGAGGCCACGCCCACTTCTGATGAGAATCCTCAGGTTATGGAACTTTCCTCGTCTCTGTCCATCTTCAGGGCAGAGTGCAGCCCGCCACCGTGACGGCGAAGGCCAATGCGCTCACTGCCCTGACATCACCGACATGAGTCCGGCAGGCTGGCGCCGTGGTTACCAGAACATCCAGGTGTTTAGGAAGCAGCTGACCCTGACCACACTGGTGACGGGGATAAAACTGGGTCTGCAGCAGAGCTGACCTCAGAATCTGACAGAGCGTCGTGCACGTGACCGTGTCAGTGAGTGTACAATAAACATGTCCGCCCGAGACATCGAAGGGCTCCTGGACGATTTCTTCACCGATGAGCTGAGTTTCCACGACACACACACACACAGCTGCAATTTTGGACACGTTCGGCTCAAACGTAAATAAAACCTGAGTTCATCGGCTGCTTATCGCCATGGAGACTCCAACAGATAAACCGTAAGGTTAGTTTAGTTTAACCCAGGTCACCGACTCAGAAAACAGGAAGAATTGAAATGATCCAGTGAAACTGGTTCACACACACACACACACAGCTCCAGTTGCGTCAGTTGTCAATCATGTCGTGTTGATCTGATGAAAAAAAACAATGACAGCTGTCCCGGCCGCTGGCATGGAGGAGGGCTGCCGCTTTGGCTTCACTTCTGGAAGATGTCATGTGACACAGTACCTGCTGAGGTAGTACAGCAGGTACTGTGAAGTACTAATATCTGATCGCCCTCGCACACGGGAGGAGGGGCCTTTCAGTGACGTGGCCGCCATCTTGATTCTTATTATTATTATCGTATGTGCTTTTATCTGATCATCACCAGGCCACGCCCACTGTGGCAACCTTTAATGAGTAGAGCCACGCCTCCATTCTCCCTGACCCCGTGAACCCGTGACCCCAGCTGACCCCAAGGTGCTTTATTGTCATTATACACAAAGTACAACCAAGTTAAAAAGACGAGTCTGAGGTGCTAAAAGAAAGAAAGAAAGATAAAGATTTAAAAAAAAATCACCCGTGGTGAAAAAAAAATAAAAAATTTATGGTTGTTTTTCCTGAATGTTATTATTGACGATTCTTATTAATATAATCATTATAATGATAATGATACTACTACGACTACTGCTAATGATGATGATGATGATGATGATGATGAGTCAACACACACACAGTGTCTCAGTTCAGCTCAAATCTTTTATTTCATTCTCTGTGAGCGGCCGTCGCTTCCTGCTCCCATCACTCGATGACCACGCCGTCCTCTGTGACTTCCTTGGTGACGATGACCACGCGGCGGGTGGTGGTGGTGGTGGAGGAGGACAAGCTGCGGGGACACAACGGTCTGGGTCATCAGCTGACGGCGCCACGTGAGGGACGGCGGAGGACGCGTGGACTCACCTCAGCGGCTCCCCGTCCAGCAGCCTCCTGTACTCGGCGATCTCCAGCTCCAGCCTGGTCTTGACATCCAGCAGCAGCTGGTAGTCGCGGCCCTGGCGCTCCAGGTCGGCCCTCAGCTGGGACAGCTGCTCCTCCAGAGAGGACACCTGCCTCTGGTAGCTGGACAGCATGGTGCTGTATCGCTGCTTGGTGTCCTCCAGCGTGCCCTCCAGAGACGCTTTCTGAGACACAGAGCAGAGGCGGCTCAGAGGACGCCGGGGTTGGACCCTGACCGTGAGGTCCACGTGGAGACGCTCACCATGCTCAGCTGAGACTGCAGCTCGATCTCCAGACTCTGGAGCGTGCGCTTGACCTCCGTGACCTCGGAGCGTGACGAGTGCAGGATCTCGGTGCTGACGGCCACCTCCTTGTTGAGCTCGTCGGACTGCGGAGGGACAGACAACTTATCTCTGTGTCCTGCTGCAGGACCGGGTCCCGGGCCGGAGGGAACCGGCGCCACACTCACCTTGGCCTTGAACCAGCACTCCAGCTCTCTGCGGTTCTTGGAAGCCACGCCCTCGTACTGCTCCCTGATGACGGACAAGACGGTGGACAGGTCCTCCTGAGGAGCGGCGTCCACCTCCACGTTGACCTGGCCCCCCATCTGGGCCCGGAGAGCCTGCAGGTCCTGCGGAGAACATCCAGGTCAGTACGAAGTTAGGCCGTTGCTCCGCCTCCTGCTGTTGCACCCACCTCCTCATGGCTCTGCTTCAGCTGGACGAGCTCCAGGCGCAGAGCCTCGACCTGCATCTCCAGGTCGGAGCGTCCGAAGGTCAGCTCGTCCAGGATCCGCCTCAGGCCGCCGATGTCGGCCTCCACGCTCTGCCGCATGGCCAGCTCGTTGTCGTACCTGCGAGACGGCGGCGCGTTACAAACCAAGCTCTGCTGGTTCCCAACTTCCACGACGGGGTTACTCACTTGAGCTTGAAGTCGTCGGCGGCCAGCTTGGCGTTGTCGATGGCCAGGTGGAGGGCGCCATTCTTGCGGGTGGCGTCGAAGATCTAAAAAACGCAGAAGACAAAGAAATGGTTGTCAGCTGTTTTGGCCGCCGGGCTCAGGCTGCAGCCTGTGTGCTGTGGGCGTGGCCAGCTGTCAGCCAAACAGAAACGGGCTCACCTGGTCCTGCAGGTCACTGATGGCGACCTTGTACGCAGAGAAGTCGTGGCCCGCGGGTTTGGTCCTGTTCTCCAGGAACTGTCTGATCTTCAGCTCCAGCTCGGCGTTGGCCTTCTCCAGGTCGCTCACCTTCGCCAGGTAGGTGGCCAGCCGGTCGTTCAGGCCCTGCATGGCGATCTTCTTGTTGTCAGAGATTGTGATGGCGTCGGCCAGGTTGAAGCCGCCGCCGGCCGAGGAGAAGCTGCTGGGAGCTGCCATGCTGGAGATGCGCACCCCGGAGCCTCCGGCACCGCCGTACACGCTGGAGCCGAGGCGCCTTCCGGAGGAGAGGCTGAGGGAGCGGCTGTAGGTGGCCATGGCGTTTGGAGTCCTGCTGCTGTGGATGGAGCCGAGGGAGTGAGGCAGCTCCCGGGGTCAGCTGCTTTTATGCTCGTGAGGGAGGGGCGGGGGAGCTCGCCACCTGACACACACACACACATGCCTGAGGCCAAGAAACACACACCCACCCTGCAGATGACAAACAACTGGCGAGCAGCCAGTCACCAGTCCTGAGATGGGATCTGATCAGCTTCACATTGATCAGATCCTCGACCCCTCCCGCCCTCACCTGGATTCCTCTGCGCACGTTCAGACCTGTGTGTGTGTGTGCGTGTGTGTGTGTGTGTGTGCGCGCCCCCCCCCCAGTTATTGTGTAACCAAACACTGGATTCCTCGGCTCAGCCAGATATTCTGGTTTCGGCTCATCGGCCCCACAGTTCATACTTCATGTACTGCACAGTATACTTCATGTACTGCACAGTATACTTCATGTACTGCACAGTATACTTCATGTACTGCACAGTATACTTCATGTACTGCACAGTTCATACTTCATGTACTGCACAGTATACTTCATGTACTACACAGTTCATACTTCATGTACTGCACAGTATACTTCATGTACTGCACAGTTCATACTTCATGTACTGCACAGTTCATACTTCATGTACTGCACAGTATACTATGTACTGCACAGTTCATACTTCATGTACTGCACAGTATACTTCATGTACTACACAGTTCATACTTCATGTACTGCACAGTATACTTCATGTACTGCACAGTTCATACTTCTTGTACTGCACAGTATACTTCATGTACTGCACAGTATACTTCATGTACTGCACAGTATACTTCATGTACTGCACAGTTCATACTTCCTGTACTGCACAGTATACTTCATGTACTGCACAGTATACAGTATTTTTGCTTGTTCAGACTGACGTTCAGACTGACGTGGCGAGGTGTCAGGATGGGGGCGTGGTCATGTCGCAGTCTGGGGCTGCAGTGTCCCTCTGAAGGGGGCGGAGCCACTGTGATCATACCACCTGCCGCCCAATCACCATCAAGCGACTCCAGGTCGTTGATTCTGTGGCCGAGGACGAGGAGGACGAGCAGCGCCTGGAGCGCGGGAGCGCCGCCCGGACTGGAAGGGTCAGTGCTGCAGGAGCTCGACTGTGATTGGGCGTGGAGATCCGCATAGCCACCCCGCCCCCCCCCAGGCAACACAAGTGGGCGGACTGTCGGTCACATTCCCGAGGCGTTTTGTCTCAGAGGGGACAGACAGTGTCTTCTGGATGTTTTCCTCCCTGGGCCCCGCAGGGCAGCACCTAGTGGCCGTGAGAAGAACTGCAGCGACTGAATGAAGACACCAGAGCCGAGGTTTTATTCTGAAGCACCTCAGACTTTAATGGAGACCTGCGTGGCGGCTGGGGCGGCGCCGCCCGGTGGCGCCATCTAGGCATCGCTGACGGTTTCTGTGGAGCTCACCACCTTCCCGTTCACCATCTCCTCCACGACCGTGACGATCCTGGTCTTGGTGGTGGTGACCGGGGCGTCGGTCACTTTGGTGACGGTGGTCAAGGAAGAGGACGAGGCAGAGCCGGAGGCAGAGCCGGAGCCAAATCCGGAGCCAGAGCCACTGCAGGACAGGGACAGAGCGTCCTCAGATCTGTGAGGTCTCACAGGAAGCTGATGACATCATAATCCGGGGACAGCTCAAGTCGTATGAGTTGACGTCATTTATCAGTCGCAGGATTAAAGAGGCCGTCTCACCTGCCACCGCCCTCCCCATCCAGCAGCCTCCTGTACTCGGCGATCTCCAGCTCCAGCCTGGTCTTGACATCCAGCAGCATCTGGTACTCCTGCGCCTGGCGCTCCAGGTCGGCCCTCAGCTGGCACAGCTGCTCCTCCAGAGAGGACACCTGGTTCTGGAAGCCTATCAGCTGCACGGAGTAGCGGGACTGCGTCTCAGCCAGCGTGTCCTCCAGCCCGGCTTTCTGTGGGACACAGAGCGAACGGGTCAGTTGGTTGTCCCGCCTCCGAACGCGAAGCCGTGCTGTGGACGCCACGTCACCATGCTTAGCTGCGACTGGAGCTCGATCTCCAGGCCCTGCAGCACTCGTTTCAGATCCGTCATCTCGGTCTTGGACGTCTGCACCGTCTCCGTGCTGGCATCGATTTCTTGCTTCAGAGAATCCGTCTGCGAGGAAAAGACGACAGCGTCACGGCACTTGACTGTACACGAGGACCTGAGAGCTCCTCACCTTCGCCTGGAACCACGCCTCCAGGTCCCTGCGGTTTTTGGCGGCGATGGCGTCGTAGTGCTCCCGGATCTCCTGCATGACCTTGGTCAGGTCCTCCTGAGGCACGGCGTCCACCTCCACGTTCACCTGGCCGCTCATCGAAGATTTGGCCGCCAACAGATCCTGCAGGCCGATGAGGAGAGGAGGCGGCAGTCAGGACCGCGGGGACAGAGTCCGAGGTGCCGAGTGTGACCCGGGCCACTCACCTCCTCGTGGTTCTTCTTGAGGAAGATCAGCTCCTCCTTCAGGCCCTCGATCTGCATCTCCAGGTCGGTCCTGGACATGGTCAGCTCGTCCAGGACCCGCCGCAGCCCGGCGATGTCGGCCTCCACCGACTGACGCATGGCCAGCTCGTTCTCGTACCTGAACAGGAAGCTTAGTTAGAAACCTGCACCCCGACGAACCACACAGGAAGTCAGGGATCACAAGATCAAAGACGGAATAAAGTACACAGCCGTTGAAACTGCACCATGGAACACGTGGGCTTCTCTTCACACACACACACACACACACAAACCTTCTGTCTGGTTTCACTCACTTGAGCCTGAAGTCGTCGGCGGCCAGCTTGGCGTTGTCGATGGACAGGTAGATGCCCCCGTTGACTTTGGTCGCGTCCTGGATCTGGAGCGTGAGGAGAGGAGACGGTTTACTGATCAGTTGTTTGTCTTTATCTTGGCGGGAACGCTTCACTGTGTCCTACCTTTCCCTGCAGGTCAGCGATGGTGGCGTAGTAGGCGCTGTAGTCTCGGGCCGAGGGCGAGGTCTTGCTCTCCAGGAACTGTCGGATCTTCAGCTCCAGTTCGGCGTTGGCCGCCTCCAGCTTGCGGACCTTCTCCAGGTAGGCGGCCAAGCGGTCGTTCAGGTTCTGCATGGTGGCCTTCTCATTGGCGGAGATGTCCATTTCGCTGCCGGCTCCGCCACCGAATCCACCGGCAAATCCGCCTCCTGCTCCGCTGCTTGCTCCACCTCCAAAGCTGAAGCCATAACCTGAACTGACACCTCCGCCGCCGCCACCGAACATGGACGAGCCTGCAGAGGACATCCGCACGTTGGACGCAGAGCCCGTGTACATGGACCTGCTGCTGCCGTAGGCGCCGCTGCGGGACCTGAGCATGATGGTTGTGGAGGTGAAGGAGGACGTCTTTCTGTTTCAGCCGGAGCGGAGAAAGTGCTGAGCTGAGCAAGCCGTGGATTTTTTATACCGTTAGATGAATCTGTGAGGAGGAGGAGGAGGAGGATGGCGAGCTGCTGCCAAGCCTGGGAGGAGACACTTGGCCTCGTTTAACTCACAAACAACTGTTGGCGTGTGAAGGTTAATGAGCGGCGGGTGTGTCTGATAATTGTTCGCTCAGCATCTCCTGGCTGCAGATCAAAGGCACGATCAAAGGTCAGAGCAGGTTGAGACCTGGAGGACGTTTCGAAGTTCGCTCCCGATACGTCAGATGCCATCAGCTGAGCGTGAGCATGCCGCTGCAGAGGAGTCTGAGGAGACAGCAGCTGAAGCCGGGTCATGTGACTGTGAGGCCCAACCGGCAGAGAGCGCGGGCACCGTCCTTGACCAAAGTTTGCGCTCACATACAATGCGCTGAACTGCAGTACTATTCTGTAATCACAGTACCTTTGTATCTGTGATGACGTCATCGCTCTGCAGCGTGTGAAATCAGAGGCTTGGTAAATCATCATCGGCAGGCGTGGCGCTCTAATCTCGGCGATTACACGAGCGCCTGTAGCGCCACAACTTTAATTCATTAAGTGTTTTTCTTCTGATGTTTTTTTGTGGGTGGAGCAGGGTGCCACTCCGCCGCCGGCGTGTTCCCATCAGCTGCCGAGCGCCCCTCCCTCCTCATGATCATTTCATTTCACCTGGCGTGTCGCAGCTGCGATGGCACGCCACGGGACACGCCCGGAGACAGCTGGACCTCTGAAGCTGTCCCCAACGGTCTGAGAGGACACCTGCTCTGATGATGTCACAGCCTGCGGACCAGGACCACGGATCACCGTCATACATGGAACATACAGACACTGAGACACACGCACAGGCTTGTGCACGTGAGGCCACAGCAGCTTGCATAAGCTTCACCTGCAGATTGACAGATTTATGACAAGGGAGGAGTCACTTTCCCTCAGGCAGGGGACTGTGTGTGTGTGTGTCTCAAACTCAAATATCTTTCATTCGTAGGAAATTCAAGAGATGCTGAAACTTATGCAACAGATTTACAAGTCAGATAACAACCAGTCCTCCTCCTCCTCCTCCTCCTCAGGGTGTGACACCACCTGGATTCTTTCTTTTATTGTCTCTCTCTCTCTCTCCCGCTCGCTCGCTCCTTCTTGCTCTTTAAATCAATCAGCTGTCAAACAGATGCCTCAGGTTCTCACGCTTCATCCTGCAGCTCTGTTGCTCTCTGACCTGACCAGTAGCCACCAGTATGCACCTTTGTGCACCAGTATCCTGTATGGCCAAAACTATGTGGACACATCAGATCCCATTAATAACTTGCCGTTCACCAGCCAGAGACACAGAGAATACACCAAGTACAACAGACCTGAAGTATTCAAATACCATGTATTACATGTACAACTGAAGTAGAGCAGATATACTGCAAGTGCCGAGCTGCCTCATAGAGTGGAGGAGTCTCAGAGTCTAATGGGCTGAAGCCATCCCTGAGCCCAGTGCTGCGGTACCATGGGCCCCAGGCAGCAGGCAGTGTGTGGTTCTGGTCATCTGGTCCTGTGTGTGTGTGTGTGTGTGTGTTTGTGTGTTTCAGGCAGGTATGAACTGGAGCATGGTTTATTGTTGGTATTTCTCAGAGGCATGTTGGAACAAAGTGTGAGGTATGAAGAGAAAACACACACACACTTGGGGCCTCAGGCAACTAGCTGTTGTAACGCCCCAGTGGACAAGTGGACAGACCAGTTTCTGTACAAAGCTGTCAAACACACACACACCGCCTGCTTTAGTGTTTTCCAGAGGTGATGTCGGACTGTCTCTGAATGTGGACATGTGGACAGGAGAAGACATGTATGTCTGTCTGCGGTGACCTTTCACGGTTCACTTCCCTGACGTGAAGTCGGGTTTCCACTCGTTGTGCAGATGTTTGGATCAGAGGCCGAGGCCCCGGGGCCACGAGGCGGCAGGGAAATGAGATTATAATGAAGGCGTGAGCAGGATCAGCTCAGGGGCCACCTGCAGACTTTAGAGGGGAACTTTATTCTTCTTCTTTTCAGGAACAACAACTCAAGATAAAAACATACACACTTTACTTTTAACACTCTGGCTTCATTTCTCTTTGATTTGTTGGACATTATTTCCATTTGTAGCGGAGGAATTGGGATGCAGTCCCCGCTCCGGCCAGCAGGGGGCCCCGGAGAGCTCAGCGTCCTCTGCTCAGCGCACGAAGCAGAGCCCTTAGCCAATCAGAGGGCCGCGTTTAGCGCCGCGGCGCCTGCGCACTGCGGCTGTGGTTGTGTTGATATGTGATCTGCGGAGTGTGTGCGGGATTCTCTGCGGGTCTGTGCGGTGCTGCCGCCTGATGGAGAAGCTCAGAGACCTGGTGAGTCCTGCGGGTCGTGTGTCCACCTGGAGCCCGCGCACCCCGCGTCTGCTGCGGCTGTGACAGCGGGTCAGAGCCGCCCCAGAGCTCCGCACGAAACTGCGGAGAGAAAACTGCAGTTTTAATTTAAAACCTGCTGCCCGAAGGAGAAAAAACACGAAGTGAAACCACGTTTTTACAGTTTGTGGGACAGATCGCGGTACAGATTGATTCGGCGCGTTCGAATAATTATTATTACATTTTAATGCCATTAAAATGTGTACATTTACAACCCCTGTTCAAAATTCCAACACCTCATTCAAAAATGTTGAACATGAAATTAATATTTGAAACGATCAATGAAGGAGAAGAGATTCGATCTGATTCTGCTGTAGTGATTTCAACCAAAACACAACTTCAGTGTGTGTGTGTGTGTGTGTGTGTGTGTGTGTGCGTGCGTGTTTTAAAGAGGCTGCAGGAGAAGATCCAGACACACTGTTCTGTCAAACAGAACCTGCGGGACACATCAGGGACACGTGAGGACACGTCAGCTCTGGCCTGGCTGATGTCTTTTTGACTGTGTCCTCAGATGGAGCGTCCATCCAGGAAGCGCCGGGACTCCTTCGGGATGTTGGACGGTTTGGACGAGGACCGGAGCAGCTGCAGCACAGAGTCCAGCGCAGGGAGCGGAGCGTCCAGCCCCGAGGACAGCGATGAGGACGAGCTGGGAGGAGCCGTGACTCAGCTCGGCACCTCCTCCTCCTCCTCCCTGACGCTCATTAAGACCAACGGACAGGTGTACACGTATCCTGACGGGAAGGCCGGCATGGGTCAGTCTGGCTGGAGCAGAACAGCTTCTAGTTCGATATGAGCATAAAAAACAGAGTGTGTGTGTGTGTGTGTGTGTTTTCTTCAGCGACGTGTGAGATGTGTGGAATGGTCGGAGTCAGAGACGCTTTCTACAGCAAGACCAAGCGTTTCTGCAGCGTCTCCTGCTCCAGGAGTTTCTCCTCCAACTCCAAGAAAGCCAGCATCCTCGCCAGACTGCAGGTGAACACACACACACACACGCACACACACACGCTGGATCTACAGCCTGGTCCATCGCCCTCCTCGTGTTCCAGGGGAAACCTCCCACCAAGAAAGCCAAGGTCCTTCAGAAACAGCCTCTGACGAGCAAACTGGCGGCGAGCGACCAGCCGGGTGGCGTCAAGAAGAGCGGTGAGTCCTCAGAGGACACAGAGTCGAACCGTTCTCAGCCTCACGTGAACCCTGTGCACTGTGTGTGTGCAGTCACCATGGACATGTTTGACTGGGGGCGGTACCTTGGAGACGGAGATGCGACGGGAGCGCCGGTCAGCTGCTTCAAACATGTCGGTGAAACGGCCTCAGCCCGTCGCACTGTCGGCTGGGAGGGGCGGGGCATGGTGAAGTGACATCGTGTTTTGTTGGTCAGGTCCCGATGGGCCGCTCATGGGACGATGTCAGCGAAGGCGTCCGAGTCGAAGTCCCAAACACGGACAGCGGGCTGCCGCTGAAGGTGTACTGGATCGCCGGCATCGTCAAACTGGCAGGTACACACACACACACACACACACACACACCGTCCATCGTGCTGATGGAACACTGAACAGATGAGTGTGTGTGTGCAGGGTTCAAAGCTCTGCTCAGGTACGAGGGCTTCGACAGCGACCCCTCCCGGGACTTCTGGCTGAACCTGTGCGTGCCGGACATCCACCCGGTGGGCTGGTGCGCCGCCGGAGGGAAGCCTCTGGTCCCGCCTCAGAGTACGAGAGCAACGCCGCGCCGCTGCTGCCCCTCTCTTCAGCGTCTGACTCAAACTGTGTTTGTTTTTCAGCCATCCTGCACCGGGTCTCCAACTGGAAGAGCTTCCTGGTGAAACGGCTGACTGGATCCAAAACTCTGCCCCTGGACTTCTCCTCCAAGGTCAGACAGAGTCCAGCCGATCCTCCGGAGGATGGACGTGTTGGACCCTGGCTGGTCCTGACGCTGTCTCCGTGTCTCAGGTGCAGGACGGCATGAAGTTTCCCTTCAAGAAGCAGATGAGGCTGGAGGTGGTGGACAAGACTCACCTGTGCCGAACTCGGGTGGCGCTGGTCGAACAGGTGGGGCGGTTGTTAGTCCGACGACGGGGTCAGCAGAACCTTCGGTCTGAGGACCGCCTCCAGAGGGCCACGAGTCACCGGCGTCTCTGTCGCAGGTGATCGGCGGCCGTCTCCGCCTGGTGTACGAGGAGTGTGACGACGGGACGGACGACTTCTGGTGTCACATGTACAGCCCTCTGATCCACAGCATCGGCTGGTCCCGGTCCATCGGACACCGCTTCAAACGCTCCGGTGAGTCAGCTGGTCATGGATCTGCGGTGGCGACTCCTGGTGGTCGAAGGAGTGAAGTGACAGTCTCATGTGGAGCCCCCTGCAGGTGGTGCTGCACGGTTCAGCCTCTGTGTGTTTGTCTCCAGATGTGACAAAGAAGCTGGACAGTCCTGTGGACGCTCCGGGGAAGCTGTTTGCCAAGGTGAGGTGCTTATTCTGGGGGGAGGACTCAGGAGGCGGTCCACCATGAGCCTTGTGCACGTCTGGTGTGTCTCCAGGTGAAGGAGGTGGATCAGAGCGGCTCCTGGTTCGAGGACGGGATGAAGCTGGAGGCCATCGACCCCCTGAACCTGTCAGCCATCTGCGTGGCCACAGTCAGGAAGGTGAGGAGTTCACGGACAGCGGCTAACAGCCGGCTAACGAGCAGCCCTGAGCTGCTCACGGTGCTAGCGGCGTTAGCATGGTGCTGGTCCTCCTGCAGGTCCTGGCTGACGGGTACCTGATGATCGGTATCGATGGTTCCGAGGCAGCAGACGGGTCCGACTGGTTCTGTTATCACTGCACCTCTCCCTCCATCTTCCCGTCCGGCTTCTGTGAGATCAACAACATTGACCTGACTCCGCCCAGAGGTAGAAAAAAAGGAGTAGAGCAGTGGGCGAGGGCGTGGCGGGGGCGTGACGGCGTTGTGTGTTGGCTCTCAGGTTATTGCAGTCTGCCGTTCCGATGGTTCGAGTACCTGAGGGACAGTAAATCGGTGGCTGCTCCAGTCCACCTCTTCAACAGCGTGAGTGCCGCCGCCGCCGCTGCCGCTTGACGTTGGGGAGCCCGCCCCCCTGTTCTCAGTTCCTCCGTGTCTCCTCCACCAGGAAGTCCCCAATCACGGCTTCCACCCCGGCATGAAGCTGGAGGCCGTCGACCTGATGGAGCCGCGGCTGGTGTGTGTCGCCACGGTAACCCGCATCGTCCACCGGCTGCTGCGCATCCACTTTGACGGCTGGGAGGACGAGTACGACCAGTGGGTGGACTGTGAGTCTCCTGACCTGTACCCGGTCGGGTGGTGTCAGCTGACCGGGTACCAGCTACAGCCACCAGCTGTCAGCGCAGGTAACACACACACACACACACACCTTCTGCTGAGGTTAGCATGCTAACAGCTAGCCTCTGGTCACTGGTGCAGGGTCCAGAGATTTACAGTCATCCTCAGCCAGGCAGAGGAAGAAGTCCCAACAGTACAAGGGACAAAAGAAAAGTGAGTGTCCATCAGTCCATCTGAGGTTCTGTGAGCAGAGGACCTGTTTGTCTCCTCTAATCCTCTGTGTCTCTCAGAGAGGAAGTTGTCCATCGCCAAGCGTCCCATCAGTCTGTCGGGCGCCGTGGTGACAGGCGTCCCCAGGAGTCTGTCTGGAGACGAGAACGAGACTTCGCCAGATTACCCATCACCCACCATTCCCGCCTCAGCAGATCAGCTGGTGTCTGAGGGCAGTCCCCACCCTGGGGGCGGGGCAGGTTAGTGTGTGGTCTGTCATGTGATGTGAGGAGCTCTGAGGACGTGTGATTGGACGCTGTCTGTCTCTGTCTCTGTCTTCACACATTAAAGACGAGTTCTGTCCCGAATCGACTGAAGCTGAAACCAACGGATCCTCTGGAGGTTTCTACCAGGACCAGGACCGGGACCAGGACCAGTCGTAGACCTCGTCCTCTGAGGTCAGGAGGTGGAGGGGGTGGAGCTAACTAGCTAATAGCATGCTAATGCTAAACAGTCGAACTGTTCACAGAAAAAAGGATTTTTACATTTATACGATCTCGGTGATTTAAAGTGAAAACAGATAAGCGGTTGGAAAATGACATGACATGACTGATGATCATGAACGTGTGTGTGTGTGTGTGTGTGTGTGTGTGTGTGTGTGTGCGGTCAGACGTTTCAGAATCGAGTCATAGATGTTTTTTTCTACTGAATCTGTTCAGCGTAATATTAGAATCTGATGAATATTCAAACGTTTTATTTATATATTTATCTGAACAGAATGAAACAGACGTCCTTTAATCTCTTCAGATTTTTTTCATGAGGTTGAATCTGCGACGAGACGAGTGACGTCTGATGATGATGATGACATCACACATGACTGAGCGTCACCGCTAAGTTAAAACAAAATACAGAATAATTGATCAGAATTTAATGTTTGGTCTTTGAAGCGTCATCGTTGTTGACACTGTGGTCTTTGATGTCTTTGATGTTCCTCTAACATGTGTCAGGGTGCTAAATGTGAGTCACATGTTTGATAACCTTCGTAGCGACTCAAGTTTTCCACAGTTCCGGTAAAAAGAGAATGTAGGTTGGAACGAAACCGTTGTCACCTCTTCGTTTTTTTTTTTCAATCATCAAATGTGAGAGGAAAAAAAACGCGAAATCCTTTTTGGTTTTTACAGCGTCAGTGGAAACGTGTCGGTGTCGTCCGCGTGTCCGAGAACAAAGTGAATCTCTACGTAAACACAGAAGCTTTTCTACGACGTCGGCATGTGGGAGAACTTTAAAAATAAAAAACGAAAAGGAAATATGGACGTTGTTTTATTCTCTGTGTGAAACTGAAATGAGCTGAAGGGTTCGTGTGTGTGTGCGTGCGTAGCACAGGAAGTGATGTCATTCCTTCACACGACAGAAACCTTTGGGAACATGAGACTTTATTCAGGAGTGGTGTGCCGACAGGATCCGCTGCAGGGGGCGGGCCCAGCTCAGGCGCCGGCTGCTGATTGGTGGGTTACTCGTACAGGAAGGCCTGGGTGCAGGGCGTGTAAGAGACGAACTCCTCGGCCTTGAACCACAGGTCGATCTCCATCTTGGCGTTTTCCAGTGTGTCGCTGCCGTGGATGATGTTCCTGCGAACACCACAGTGGTCAGGTGTGTGTGTGTGTGTGTGTGTGTGTGTGTGCGTGTGTTCAGATGTGTGCGCGTGCACGGCGCTCACCTGCCAATGTTGATGCACAGGTCACCGCGGATGCTTCCTGGTTTGGAGTCGGCTGGGTTGGTCTCTCCCAGCATCATCCTGGCCAGCTTCACGATGCTCTGCCCCTCCCACACCTGAAACGGCAAAGAGCCTCCGTGAGGTCACGCCGTTCTGATTGGCTCATATGAGAGCATTGTGCAGTTGTGGGCGGAGTCTGAGCGTGCGTACCATGGCCAGCACGGGGCCAGAGGACATGTATTTGCAGAGCCCGGCGTAGAAGGGCGTGTCCTTCAGGTCCAGGTAATGCTTCTTCATGTGGTCCTCGGACGCCTGCGCTCACAGAATACAGGGAGGGGTCAAGGCTTGTCCCACGCCTGGCAAGCGGCCACGCGCCTTGCTGTTGCCACGGTTACCTGCATGAACTTGGCAGCCACCATCTTGAAGCCTCTGTGCTCGAAGCGCTTGATGATCTCGCCGCACAGGCCCCTCTGGACGCCATCGGGCTTCACGGCGATGAAGGTGCGTTCCATGTTAGAGCTGAGGTGGAGGCTGGGGGCGGAGTCACGACATGGAGTAAAGTTCTACTTTAAATAAAACTTAGCGTTCACAGGTTCAGGAGGGTGTGCACGTGGGGCTAATTTTACTGTGGGTGAGCAGACATGACCCTCAGCCTCTGCAGGAGGTCACACACACACACACACACACACACACACACACACACAGCTGTCTGCAGCCGTCAAGAGCACGTGTGCATGGAACGAGTTAAAGACGGCACAAAAACCTGCACGTTGCTGCTTGTGCACGTGTAACGACAACAGAGGTGAAACTAACATGCTACTGACACGTCACGTTACTGACGTGTCAGTAGCATGTTAGTAACGTGTCAGTGTGTTTTAAATCAGAACTTTCTGAACTGCACAACATCAGGTTCAGGAGAGAGACAAATGAGTGTGTGTGTGTGTGTGTGTGTTCATATCTACCTTGGTTCTGGGAGTCGAGGAGAACTTGT
Source organism: Pseudorhombus dupliciocellatus (assembly GCA_016785235.1). NCBI lineage: Eukaryota > Metazoa > Chordata > Actinopteri > Pleuronectiformes > Paralichthyidae > Pseudorhombus > Pseudorhombus dupliciocellatus. The sequence goes on along the minus strand of JAFBJW010000303.1, from coordinate 315,771 downwards.
GCGTCTGGTGGCGGGATTCAAACACCGAGGACGAGCAACTGGAGTGGAGCTGTATTTATACTGGTTACTGTGGGGGTGGGGTGTGTGTGTGTGTGTGTGTGTGTGTGTGTGTGTGTGTGTGTGTGTGTGTGTGTGTGTGTGTGGATCGAGTGTCTTGGAGAATGTCTGACAGATTGAAAATGTCTCCCTCTCTTCCAGATGTTGGAATCAGCTTCTGTGAATATCCAGAATCCAAATCCGCTTCTCCATACGACCCTTGACCCCTGTAGGCCCCGCCCATTCACGATTCAGGTGAGCTGTCAATCACCATCAATCATTTCATTTGATCTCATGGACAGCAGGGGACGTCAGCAGAGTCTCAGCTGCTGCTTCAGTCTGTCAGCGCCCCCCAGCTGCCGTCAAAGGCCAAAGGTCACGCGATGTTTCCCACAAAGCATTGCTGCTCAGGCCCCGCCCCCCACCAGTGATCAAACATTTAGAGAAACGGAAACGTCGTGAATTCATCGGCGAATTATCGTCCTTTCATTATCCTGACTGAAGACACGTCCTGGTGGACATTCCCGTCTCTCACAGGAAATGACACGTGACCATTCATCGTGTTAGCCTCCGGCTAAAGCTAGCTGTGTCCTCCCTGGCAAAAACTGTCTGACTATACACTAATATACATATATATATATATATACATATATATATATATATTTATATTCAGGATTGTACAGGAGATGTTTTACTGGAGGATTTGAATCAGTGACAGGTGTTAAAGTGTTTTCATGCACGTGTCATCACACACACACTTCACTGTTTCCATCTCTAATCTGAAACTCCAACCTTCCCTAAATATAAACCTTGTCCTAAAGAGGGAAGGAAAGCACCCGTTGTCTCAGGGGAGGGAGGGGGGGGGGGGGGGGGGGGGGGGGGGGGGGGGGGGGGGGGGGGGGTGTGGGTGGTGTACCTGATCAGCTGAAATTAAAACATGCTTGCTTGCGTGCACCCATCTAATGTTGCCGTGCACAAGCACAGCTGTGAGCCTCTAACGTTACGAACGCACGTCAGACAAAGAGGGATAAACACGCACACACGCGCACCCTGCTGAGGAGTTACTGAGCAAACTGCACACAGGGGACTAAATATAACCGAGCGGCAGCGTCCTGCAGGGGGCGCCACGCTGGTCTGTCCCCTGGGGACTGGACCACAGACAGGTCGTCCTTTAAACCCGTCCCTGAGCTCGCCAGCTGACCACAAGCGACCATAATTGGAGGAGGGGTGAGCCACGCCCACCCACCTTCAGCTGAGTGCGACCAGGTAGGCGGATTTAACACGATGACATCAGTGAGAAACAAACAAACGCCTCCAGCGGGTCCACTTGTTAAAACTTTATTCTAATAATATTTGAAAAGTAACATCTTCGTTATTTGAGATCATAATATTTCAACTCAAGTTCTGGAACCAAACGAAAGATTCAAACGATGACGTCAACAACACCGACGGTGACCAGAATGACCCAGTGACGCGTAAACAGAGGAAGCAGATTTGTAAACAACCACTTCTGTACAAAAACAAACATTGGATAGAAAACAAACAAACTGTCGTCCCACCGTCGCCACATCAGCTGCTCTCTCTCTTCTTACGCAAAATAGAGTCTTCGTTAGTATTTGACTATTTACACAGTTGCATTTTATATACACAGAATATTTCTCCGCACAGCACCGCCCCCTAGGGGCGTCGGTTTGAGACGAGGGGACGTCTCGTCTGCTGGGGACCACGATCCCGCCCCGACACCCAGGAAGCGGTCCTGAGACGGCGATGATGACAGAACCTGGGGCGGAGTCTCACCGATGACATCAGATGCTGGTTTGTGTCCCATCCAGGATCAGAGGACGTGCGGCCACTCGTCGATGAACGACCCATTGACGCAGGTGGGCGGGGTCATGGGGAGGGACTGCCAAAATAAAAGCTTGCTGTGGTCGGCTCACAGGACGTGACGGAGCAGATCAGGGGCCACGCTTCAGAGGTGGACAGGGTGTGACCTTTGACCTCTGAGTCAAATCTGAATCGCTTCATTCAGAGGAAGAAATGTTTGTTTTACTGCGACTTCTCGCATTAGATCGAATAGCTGATTTTACTCTGAAGAGGTCAAACCTGCATCGGGTCAGCTGACCAGACGCCGCGTCGGTGTCTGGAAACCTGACGGACCACCCACCGCCACGGAACTGACCAATGGGAGGGCGGCTCTACCACTTCCTGTCCACGCTCTGCCGCCTCGTCTGATTGGCTGACGACTTCAGAGTTTATTTTTCTCTTCACGCACAGTTTGACTTTTAGAATTCCTCCAAACTGTTGTTCTCTTGGCTCCGCCCACCCATCGTACTTGAGTTCTTGTCCTGAAGTCTCTGAACGAAAAGCCGCAGACGTTCGGTAGAAAACCAGCATCTACGCGCTCCCACATCTCGACTGTCCGTGAACGCACCACGTGTCCTCACAGCCGGACGGCGAACACACCGCCGCTGGAGGAGCCCGTGGCACCGGCAGCGGGGCTCCAGGCTCGACTCCCCGCCTACGACAAAGAGTCTGAGAGTCTAATGTGTGATTACCCAAACGGCCGTCACATAAAAACGTTGAAAAAATGAGGTCATCAGAGTTTCAAAAAGCCACCTGTGTCTTTAAGAGGGCGGTCCCGCCCCCAGTACATATTGCTGAACAATTTCAAAGTAAAATTTCATTCCAAATTTTTTTTAACATGTCGTGTGTTGGTCCGCAGACCGTAGCGAGGGGGGGGGGGCACACAGGCTTTATATCAGTGATTGGGGGGGGGGGGGGGGGGGGGGGGGAGGAGCTAGATTAACTTTAACTCAGAGGGGATTTGAGCTGTAAACACTCGGGAGGTTGCACAGCTTGTGTTGGCATGATCAGTCATTCAGGGGGTTGTGTGGGGGGGGGGGGGGGGGGGGGGGGGGGGGGGGCGACGAGGGGGGGGGGGGGGGGGGGGAAGGGGGGGGGGGGGGGGGGGGGGGGGGGGGGGAGGAGCTTGTCTCTAAGTGTCTTTGGGCTCCAGTTTGCAGGACATGTCGAACAGCAGGTTCTGGTTGTCGATGACCTGCAGCTGACGCACGTACGCCTTTGTCTGCAGGTGGGAGGGGGACGTCTCCGTATCCATGGCTACGGGAAACAGACACGCAGCGCCTCAGGGTCACCACCAGAGAGCGGCACAGCTCAGAGAGAGAGAGTGTGTGTGTGTGTGTGTGTGTGTGTGTTACCCAGCTGGCTGCTCCGGTAGCGCCGGATGATTCTCACCATCTCGGCCACTTTGTGCTGCGGAGGAGGAGAGGAAAAGAAAAGGGGAGGAGTCTCAAACTGTGAAAGGAGATGGGAGCTCAGACAGGAAGTGACATCACTCACCATCTTCTCAAAGTTGACGAGCTCGCCGTGGAACGTCTTGCAGCTCTCATGAAGGAACGTCAGGTCTGAGAAGAAGTGCAGACCAGTGAGCAGCAGAATATTTCCCGTGTACTGCATAGTACTGCAGGTACTACCACTACTGCGTGTGTGTGCGTGTGTGTACCTTTCAGCAGCAGAGGCGTGAAGGGGATCAGCGGCGGTCTGAGGCTGGTGATCAGGTCTCTGTACGACTTGTGGTTCCTGGAGGGATCCTGGGGAACACATACACACATGTGTACATGTACACACTCACATGACAGGCGCGTAGAAACATCTGTGTGTAAACTCACGGCGATGCTCTCAAACTGCTGGAACTGCTTCCTGAACTTCCCTGGGAGGCCCTGAAACACACACACACACACTGTATTGTTGTCGTGCCGTGGTGTCGTTGTGTTGTGGGCGGGGCCTTACCTCCCAGGTGAGCCGCAGTCTGCCGACGGCGGGGTTGTCCAGGCCCAGGACGACGGCGAGGAACGACAGCAGGTCCTGGTGCTGCTTACACCTGAAACAGGAAGTGACGTCATCGCCGGTCACGCGTCTTTTGAAAACAGACAGCGAGGAGGCGTGGACTCACAGCGCCGCGATTTTGATGAACTTGCGCAGCAGCTGGACCCTCTTGGGCAGCGACTGGCACTGCAGGATCTCCGTGGCGACCCAGTGCTGCACCTCGCTGCAGCGCTGCAGCACCAGCTCCAGGTTCAGGGGCCGCCAGCGCGACTGCTCACCATGGAACACGTAGCACACGAACTCCACCTGCAGCAGAGGAGGACAGGCGTGTTCCACGGGGACGACCGGAGGTGGCGGTGGCGGCGAGCGCGACTGACCTCGTGCACGCAGCTGAAGAGCTCCCAGTCAAATGCCACCAGCTGGTTGGCCACTTCCTCTGCGGACATGTCGTGAAGTTTGCTGTCACCGGGCGTCCAGTGGATCTCCTCAGGGAGGGGCAGCTGACACACACATACACACACACGCGTGCGGTCAGACGGCGAGCAGCACCAGCTGACAACACCAGCGGATCCAACATGGCCGCTCACCAGTGAGTCCAGCTCCGAGGCCTCGCAGGCGAACAGGTGCGTGTTGACTCCCAGCGTGGTGAACACGGCCTCGTCACTGGGGCGGAACACGGCCTTCTCTAAACACACACACACACACACACACGTTCAGTCGGCACGATCAGTGAGCCGTGTGTGTGCGTGTGTGTGAGTGTGCCCTGACCTCCGGCTGAGGTCACCGCCACCAGGACCAGGTTTCCCGGCAGCACCGGCTGGTCCTCACTGTACTGGAGCTTCTCCCGCACCAGAGCCAGAATCTCCCCGACCCGGCACGACAGGCGGCTCCGGATGGTGACGTAGGAGTGGTCGGGGGTGTAGACCCTGCAGAAGACTGCACACACACACACACACACGTGTGAACAACTCCAACACTTCCTGTGTGTGTGTGTGTGTGTGTGTGTCGTACTCTCGTCGGAGCCCCTGAACGCCTCCCTGGGCTGCAGGCAGGCATCGATGCGTCTGAAGTGTCTGAACAGAGGACGGACCTGCTTCTTCCTGCTCTCCTTCTCCTCCACAGAGCTGAACACACACACACACACACACACACAGTGAGTCTGGAGGGATTCACAGGTCATAACGCTACCGGCCACTAGGGGGCGCCAACACCATGTCTCACGGGCAGTGTAAGATCTCTGTCCATCTCTGCAGCTTCAGGACGTCCTCCACCAGCTCTGGGTGACGCGTCAGCTCCTGCACGGCACACAGGTACAGCTCCTGCACACACACACACACACACACAATTCAAATCTTATCAACTTCAAAAAATGTAAAGTCATTTTTTACACTGAGAAATTTGAGATGACTTTGCCAGGTGTGTGTGTGTGTGTTACCTTGGGGAAGCTGTTGCTGCGCTCCCCCTCCTCCTGCAGCAGCTCCCTGTACGTGTCCAGGTACCTGAACGCCACGTTCAGCACCGCCTGCTTCCTCTCGGCGACGTCCAGCCTGCCGTCCGTCTCCCCCTCCGTGTCTCCTCCCCCCCTCCCCCCCCTCTCCTCCCTCCTCCCCTCCATCTCCAGAGTGAATCTGAACGCGCGGGTTAAGGAGGACACACGGCGTCGCTCTTAAAGCACGTCACGTGACCACTCTGGCCATGTGACATGAACAGGAAGTAGATTCACTCCTCGGCGATGGTGACAGGAAGTCTCAGATTGTGTTTGGATTAGAATTCCGCCTGGGGGCGGAGTGTGTGTGTGTGAGTGTGTGTGTGTGTGTGTGTGAGTGTGAGTGTGTGAGTGTGTGTGTGTGTGTGAGTGTGTGTGTGTGTGTATGTGAGTGTGTGTGTGTGTGTGTGTGAGTGAGTGTGTGTGTGAGTGTGTGTGTGTGTGTGTGAGTGAGTGTGTGAGTGTGTGTGTGTGTGAGTGTGTGTGTGTGTGTGTGTATGTGAGTGTGTGTGTGTGTGAGTGTGTATGAGTGTGTGTGAGTGTGTGAGGCACAGGGAGGATACTGCTGCAGCAGGACTTGCTGGAGCCTGTCGGCCGTCAGGAAGATGGGATGTGTCAACATGAAGTCGTCCAGCAGAGTTTCTACACACATAGAAAACACACAAGTTTGACTCTTCTAAGACACAACACACACACATACATGTGTGTGTATTTATATACAGACTGTATTCCTCCTGTCCTTTCAGAATAAGAGCAGCATCCTTTTTGCAAAAGGTCAGATTCTACTGGTGATGACATCACACCTGATGATGTCATCAGGAAGTGAGCTTTATTAATATAAGTTCATCTCGTGACCTCTGACCTCTTTCTGTTGGTCCAAACTAACCCCACAGGACCAGGTGTGAGCGAGTCCTGAACCAGGACCTCCTGTGGGCCCGTGACCCCCTCCCCTTCCACTCCTCCTCTGAGCTGGTTGCTATGTGAACAGGTGCTAAAAGGCTTTTTATGAGTCTGCACACACACACACACACACGTGTTGACACAAACACTGCGTCAGGTCACCAGGAGGAGGAGGCTCCTTCACTCCATCATCTCTCCTTCAGAAGAGTAAAGAGATGTCCTCCCACGCACACACAGAACACTAATGGTTACCATGGATACCAGAGCATTCTGCGGACCAACATCCATCTTGGTTTGGTTTTACCCAGTGGCCCCGCCCCCTTTCCGTGCCCTGACCAGGAAGTGCTCAGGATGTGTGTGTGTGTGTGTGTGTGTGTGCTAATGTTAGCTCAGTCCTGATAAGGTTGCTGGGTGTTAGTGTCATGTTTTCTTCACACTGTCAGTTGCCATGGTTACCATCCTGCAGAGAGGGAGGGGCCTGGAAGTTGCCAGGTCTCTCTCTCTCTCTCTCTCTCTCTCTCTCTCCATCTCTCGTCCTTCTGGACTGCAGCTTTAAGTGACGTCAGACGTGAAGACTCAAACGCTGCACCGCTGCAGCAGCTTTATGGCTCAGCGTGTGTGTGTGGGAGCTGGATGTGGGTCACGCTGGCTGCGGCTCTGCAGTAATTAAATATGAAGCGTGGTGTAATTTTCCAGCTGCTGAGACACAAACACCTCGGACGAGGACGACGTGGCTCCAGACGTTACAATAAGTGCGACTCCTCCAGCAGCTGCAGCCGGGCGCCATGGGAAACCTGCGCTGTTAGCGGGACGGCGTCAGAGAAACATTTAGATTTTGTTGCATATGAGAGGAGGCTCCGCCCCCCTCAGAGGCAGCGTTCGGTCAGCCTGACATCAAAGTCCAAATGAGTCCTTTCATCCCAGAGAAAGTGTCCCAGCTTCTCCCAGGATGCATTGCATAAAGAGGTCTCAACTTTCTCAATGTGTCCGTTGCTAGGCAACACCAGTGACGGTGGGAGGAGCTTCTCTACGTGAAGACAGATGGGCTCCACCTGCCATGCAAACACTGGTCACTATCGACGCTAACAGCCACCAGGGGGCGTCACCTCAGGAGGACGCAGGCAGGGGCGGGGTTCTGTCGACAAACCAGTGCGTCTCGTTTGCAGCGAAACGCCCTCAAGCGTCTCCACGCCTGAGTCACGCAGCTCAACTGGACCGGCGACCCTGACCCCCTCCACCCACCCACTGTGCCTGCAGCCTGTCACCCGTGTGCCGCCCAGCAGGGGGCGCCGCCACAGATCTGGGTTTTGCGTGTTGAACCGTCAGCGCCGCTGGTCTCCATGTTCCTGAGAACACGGAGCTGCACCCACACACATTCCTGCAGGAGTGCACGCGTGCATGCACGCCCACTTCAGCTGTAATAAGCAGGCTGCGTCTCTGAAAGAGGTCGGCAGCGATTATATAACCACACACACACATACTCAGGCTGCAGCTCGAGACGCTTCCTCTGTTTCCTCAGTGAAGCTTCACCTGCTCCTTCAGTCCGTCATGAATTATTCGGTCGTGCCTCCTCCTCCTCTGAGGGGGGGGTCAGAGCACCTGAACGACCCCTGACCTGCAGCAGCTGTTCTGGTTCGGCTCATCCTGCACCGGGTCACTGTTACTGAGCCGAGCTCGTCCTGTGAGGACGTTGTCTTACCTGTGCAGTGTCCCAGACGTTTTCCCGCCACACTGTCCAGCACTGTGAGGGTCAGGTTGTCAGGGGTGTCGGGATGAAGAGGAGTCCCTCCTCCTCCTCCTCCTCCGCTCTCTGTGACCAGACTGGCCTCGGAGCTCTGCTCGTCACTGGACAGGGACGGGCTGCGGACGTCTCCTCCTCCAGGACCAGATCCGGAGCTGTTGGCGCTGCTCGGGATCGTGACCGGGCCCGTCCCAACGGCTGAGGGCCAGAGGGGGGGGTCCTCGCTGTCCGGGCTGCGGGGGCCACAGTTTGACAGGTTTAATGGCGGAACAGAAACAGAGTGACGGGGGGCCCGGAACGGCCCCTGGGGCCTTCTCAGCAGTTAGTCCGGCCCTGTCAGATCCAGTACTGCCCCCCCCACCCCCCATATATAATATGACATGAAGGATTTAGAAACACAGCACCAGAGTATTGAGAGGCCGGTACCTGAACACCTCTCGAGCCTGGCCGCTCTCCGGTGACGTCTCCCTGAAGAACGGGACGACCCGGGACAGACTGGCCCTCCGCCGGGACGCTCCCGTCCCCCCGCTGGCCTTGTCCCCCACTCCGCCCACGAAGCCCCCGGCCCGGGTCAGCGCGGTGGTCTGCTTCTTCAGGAACTTCTCCAGGGGCTTCATCCCCGCCGGCATGGTGGGGTCGGTGGGGGGCTGGGAGAGGGGGCCGCTGGTGGGGGAGGACGGGGGAGGGTGGCGGGTGATGGTGCAGAGGCTCGGCGGAGGTGGGAGCTGCGGGAGGCGGCAGGTGCCTCTACATCCTCCGGCCTGCAGCTCGGCCTGGGCAGGTGTGAAGCTCCGGGGCTCCGCGACGCGTCTGTGGCTCCGCGAGCCGACTTTAACCCATCGGAGACGGAGGGAGGAGGCGGTGAGGAGGAGGCGGCGAGGAGGAGGAGGCTGTGGGCGGTAGAGCGAGCTTCTCTATCCCGACGGTCCGCGGCAGATCTCCGCGGAGCTCCGCCGCTCCCCCCGCGGCCTCAGCGTCTCGCTCCGCCGCCGTCAGCCTGGAGCTAAGGCACCGAGGACACGACGTCCCGGACGGAGCTGCTCCTCTCCGGCCGAGTCTCGGCAGCTCCGCGGCGGGTTCTGGGAGGCTCGCACGGCAGCGCGCGGTGGGTCGACGGTCGCAGGTTCGATCCCGCCTCACACCTGGGGAGGAGGAAAACCCGCCTGGCGCGGTGCGTTCGAGGACGGTGGGACTTCAGAGCATCAGCGATAGGAGGGGGATACTGCAGAGGCTGCACCCCCCCCCCGTTAAATTAGTGAAATGAATCGGAACGCCCCCCCCCCGCGCTCATCTGCTGCAGTTGCGCGATCCCGACAGTCCGGGAGGTGCGCGTGCACATTTACTTCCAGTGCTGTAAAATTGATGAGCACTGCCGACGAAAACACGCACATATACACGCTCATGTGTGCATGTGCCCCCCCGCCCCACAGATGATACTGTGATGTTTAACAAGAGAAAAAGTAGAACGATCCTTTAACGACCTGTTCAAGATTCAGAGAGCTGATTGACTCCGCCCCCTGCAGGTCATGCATATTCTATTAGGGGGCGAGAGAGAGACAAATCAGGGAGGCAGAGGCGTGATGTCAGTTATAATCTTTATTGATCCTCTGAGTGGAGACAACGTTCAACACAAACTAAACATCTTCATCATCTTCATCACAGTGAACTGTCAGCTCAGGTCAAAGGTCAAACACATCTTCACAAAGCAGCTCACTTTCAACACAGGAAGTAGATTGATTGAAAAAAAAAAAAAGGGTCGGGCCTGAAGGACCAATCACAACATCCAATCAAGGTGTTTTTATTGTCATTTCTCCAACAAACAAACGGGAGCCCCCTGGTGTCCGGCTGCAGTGTCGCGCCTCCTCCATGTTAGCGGAGGAGATGGACAAAACTAAAACTCCAACTTTACGTTAAATAAACGTTATTGATGTTTCTGAACCGTTTGGCTTCATCAGCTACTGTTGAACTGTGACCGACAGCTGACACTGACACACGCATGACATCATCAGAGCGCTGCTGCCTCCTCAACTCGACAAGCCTACATTCATGTGTTCACCTCATCCGACAGGAGCAGGGTGAAGCCTGTGAATACTGATGCTACCCTTTCACAATAAGAGTGAAGGCTTCTCAAACCCGCGGGGAAACGATCGACAATCACGTGACCTGACAATTTAAAAAAAACAGTATTTAAATCAAACAAGGTTGAGTCAAAAAAGAAAAAAAAGTCGCTGCTACGACTCTAAAGTAAATCCACCGTCACGTTCCGAGTCCCTGCCGATGCCTTTTCTATCTGTCGCTCTAGAATCATTAGAATACGTCTGCTGCTCTAGTTTATCTGCTTCTATTTACATTTAGGTTCTATTTACAGTGACGATCAACGGCCCCGCCCACGTCACCGTGTCGCTCGTGTCTGAGGCGAGTGGACGGACGGCGCGCACAGACAAAAAGGCAGCGTCCGTCGGATCCATTCAACTCAAGTGAATTCCTGCTTTGGCACATCGTGTGGCGCGATGGAGACCCACGACAGGAAGGTCGGACTGCGGCGCTCGTTTACCGATCATCGGACATCCAGAAAATGACGACAGCTCGGAGACAGAAAACTCTTCAGCGACGATAAAGAAGTTGGCAAAAATAACAGATGACGCTAATCGGCCTTCAGTGGAGGCGGCGGAGATCGTCACGTGTAGGAACATCAGCGAAACCAGAAAATCCACAGATTCTCGCCTTCGTCGGTTTTTTGTTTGACCAGAGAGCAAACGCGAAACATGCTAACCTGGAGAAACCAAAGCAACCGCGTTCTGGACTCGAGCGGCGCCGCGTCAGCCAGCCGAGTTAAATATCTGATTTGTTTTGTAGTTTCAACGTTGGCTGGAATTAACCCGTGCGCCTCGCGCCAACACGGCTGACCCCCCCCACCGCTGTGAGGTCGGACACGGGGGGCAGGGCGTCGCAGACAGTGAAGCAGTGAGTCTCTCGCAGAGTTCGTCCCTCCCTCGGTTCTGCCGGTGGTTGCTGTTGGGACCGCAGCGCCTCGCCGACCCCTCCCATCCCGCTCCTGCAGAGAGAGCAGAGGTCGCCACAGGTCAGACAACAAAGACACCCCCCCGACAGGACAGGTGACGCTAGCGGAGCTTACCTGTGTGTTTCAATTCAGAGTGAGGTCGAGACGGGTGGCGGGGAGGGACGAGGGGCGGGGTCACTCCGAGGCAAAGGGCACCTCTGGTGGGGGGGGCTTGACGGTGACGGGCTGGGAGGTGCGGCGGGGGGGCGAGGGCTTGGGCTGAGCCTGCTGCTGCATCGTGTCATAGTACGTCACGCCTCCGTAGGTTACCTGGGCCTGACCCTGACACACACACACACACACAAACACGTTAGCACACTGTGGTCGGACAGACCTGAGAGACGGTCAAGAGGATTGTGGGTAATACCCAGTCAGAACATTGTACTTGTACCTGTGGGGTTGGGTACATGGTGGGGTAGGGGAAGGTCATGACCCCCGGGGGAGGGTAGAAGGGGGGTGGCAGCAGCTGCTGTGGTTGCCCAGGTGACAAAGACACAGGTGGGCCCGCATAGAGGGCGGGGTTTGAGATGGGGGCAGCTGGTTGGTGTGGGTGGAGACCTGGAGACGAGAGACACGTAGAAAATGAAACACTGATTCATCAATGCATCGAATTCTGAAACGGGCAAGGAGACGGACGCCACTGACCCGGGTGGGGCATGTGCATCTCGGGCTGGACCAGCATGCCTTGTGGTGGGATGGGGGCGGGGCCATCCCCATGAGCATAGATTGGTCCCTGGTACGACACTGGGGAGGAGACGGGGGTTCAATTAAAGACATTGAGGAGCAGGTCAGAATCCTCTGTGACCTCATGGCGTTCGCCAGAGACTCTACAGGAAGTGACCTCTGCTGGTCAGCCCAACCTTTCCTTTGACTTCACTTTAAAAACTCATCACAGACACTTGTCTTACTGGGCTCATAGTAGTGTCCGTCCATCACTCCCATGTGCATGGGCGGAGCCGGCTCGGGCACGGGTCTCTGGCGTTGGGAGGAGTAGCGTTTGGCCCGACTAGAGCCGACGCCCATCTCCTCCATGCCGGAGAACTGAGGCGGGGCTCCGGGGATGTGCAGGGGGCTGGGGAGGCCTGCGGACAGACACACGGATCAGCTGGGACTCAGAGCGCCGGCCGTGACATCACAGTGTCACGTGACTCACCTCTCATCTCAGACCGGATGTACGACGTCGGACTCTGGTTCCAGCTCTGTCCAGCGAGACTGAGGCGAGCCACGTCTTGGTCCAGCTCAGTCAGCGTCCCCCCTCCTCCTCCCCCCGTCTGACTCTGACCGTCTCCTGCGCCCGTCCAGCTCCGCCCCCCGACACTGCCGGGGGATGAGGCATTCCCGCCCGCCGTCTCCTCCACGGATGGCTGTTTGCTCCCCAGGTCCGTGGGCCGGGAGCGAGTCCTGCGAGCCAGCGAGTAAGATTTACGCTCGACCGGCCGCTCCGCGGGAGGAGAGGCTTCCCGATTGGCTGCTGATGATGGAAGGGAGGGGTCAGATGCGGAGGAGGAAGCAGCCAATCCAGACGCGGGGCGGTCAGTGCTGCCTCGCTGTTCCTTCTGCTGTCGTCTGGGTGAAGTAGACTGAGACCCGCCCGGCTGTGGCGCCACCGCCATCTTTGCGGCGCCAGTGCTCGGGTCCTTCTCCTTGACGCCCGGTTGGCTGGTGCAGATGTTCTCGACGACCACAGAGGGGCCGCCCCTTCCTCCGATGCCACGCCCTCCTCTGCTGACCACACCCCTGTCGCCTGCGAGCTCCACATGTGCTTTGGGGCCTGGCCGCTCTCTGGGGTGCGGCTGAGGAGCGTTTGATTCGTCGTTCCTGTAGTGGGCCTGAGGCGGGAGGTGCGCCTGGCTCTGCTGCGGCGGCCTGCTGCGGGGGGGCAGCGGTCTGGAGGGGTTGCTGCCGCGCTGACCGGAGAGAGGGAGGGAGGACGATGACGTAGAGGTGTTAATGGACGAAGGTGGAGCCACTCCTCGGTTCAGAGCCCCGCCTCCTCCTTGCCAGGAGCGCACTGCTCGCTCCCCCCCTCCTTCTCTCCACCGCTTGTCTCTGCCGGGGGACACGCTCTGTCTGCGGGGACGAGGCGGCCAAGTTCAGCTGCGGTCAAAGCGGTGACAAATCATTTTCAGGACTCTCTCTCTCACCTGGGTCTGCGCTGTCGGTACGAGCGGTCTCCCGGGCCGCCGCCGCCGTTTCTGATGTCGTAACCATAGATGGCGACAAGCTCCTCGCGGCTCTTTGGCGCCTGCTCCTCCTCCCTGAACTTGTCGTGCTCCCAGCGACCCTCGTCTTTCCACAGCTTCCTGTTCCGACCTTTGGGCCTGACGGTGGCAGAGAGGGACACAGTGAAGCGCGTGAAGTGAAGACGGCTTTCAGAATAAAACGACCTGCTTCCTGTACCTCTCCTCCTCCTGAGCGTGACCTCGGACATCGTGCTCGAAGAACAGACCCTTCCTAGGGATGTAGGCGGGGTTTTTTCTGTCCTCATCATCGTCAAGCTTTTGCCCCGGTTTCCCTCCCGCCTTTGTCTCTGGGTCGTCCGTGGACTCCTGCACAGAGGACGGGGAAAGGTCAGCGCCCTGCCGATCCGCTTTGACACGGAATGTTTGCAGGTGATGGGAGGTCGCGACCCACCTGTCCGTCTCCGCTCTGTCTCTCTCCAGTGAGATTCTCCTTCTCCTCAGCTTTGCTCTCCTCTTTACTCTGTCCCTCTTCCTCCCTCTCTGGCTCCTCCTCCTCTACCTGCTCCTCTTCCTCTCCCACGGCGGGGCCGCTCGGTGCCGGAGGCTCCGTCTCGCTGGTTGCTGCCGGGGCGTCTTCGTCGCTGTACTGCTCGGCCTCCTCTTCCTCCTCCGCTCCCTGCCGACAGAGTTCAGCTCTTCAAGGATCTGAGATTATTTACATTTATTCAAAAGCAAAAGCTTGTGGTTCACGTCAGGCTGCTGGCGTCCTACCTCAGAATGGGAGCCGTTGTCCTCAGGATCTGCACTCTCGTAGTCGGACAGGACAGCTGGACAAGAAGCAGAGACAGACGAGGTCAGAAGGACTCACAGCATCTGCAGAAGATGTGGACACATGTCCTCCATCTGGATTTACAGCCAGCAGCCTTTTAGTGTCATGTTGCTGTTACCTTCTCCCACGCCATCCTCGCTCTCCTGCAAGAACAAAGACACAGAGTCAGAACCATCAGAAACAGAGTCGGCACGATCCAAATTTCTAATTTGGGCTCATCGGAGACAGGTTCGACCTAAATGGACAAACGCCTGAAGATGAGAACTGGTTGAGAAGCTGCATTTAAGACACGCTGATCCACAACCACACACCCAACCGACCCAGAACCCGGAGACGTGACATCATCACACAGCCCTGGCGTGCAGCTCGGCCTGTCCGGCCTGGGGAATCGGCACACTGCCCGGAGCCGAGCCGCTTGTAACACCGACAGCAGAGTCCTATCACCGGGGAGAACCCGGGCCGCCGTGTCCTGGACAAACTAACTCAACTAGCGCCACCGGCTCCAGTTCCCCGGGCGGAGCGGAGTTCAGCTCCCCGCGAGGAGAAGCGAGCTGACCAACAGACTCCTGCACCAACACCGGTGGCTCCTTCACTCATTACCGGGGATTCCTCGGACACCGAGCGAGGCCTGGCGCAGTCGCCGGGAGAAGCGCTCTTGGCGGTGGCGTCGGTCCGGGCTCCTTACCGGGACACGGCACCGACTGCTGGGCGAAGCTAACGCTAGCTCCCGGAGTTAGCCGCTACTTACACATTCGGACTCCACGTCGCTCTTCGCTTCGGGTCGAACCGCTGGGGCCTCCGCCGGCTCGGGCTCTTTGGCCCGGCTCTTCGTGGACGGGGAAGCCGACTTTCCGCTGTCCGAACCCGAACCTGTCTCATCGTCGTCCTCGCTGTCCTGGGACGCGCGCCTCCTCCGTCGCCGCCGGTCCGCCATCTTAGGACTCGAATGGTTGGAACCGGAAGCACTGGCGGGTAGGGAAGTTCTTCTTCACTGGTGTTTTAAGGATGGACTCAGGCTCGTGGGTTCCCTCCTCTACCACCTGCTGGAGTCTAAACGGTACTGACGCCATTTTGTATTTCACCGACTTCAATGAAAAGCTTTAGTTCTTTGATCCGAGAGTACACATACAGATAATCGAAAACTGCATGGTACTACATACATATCTTAAACATATGGGACTGGACAGGTTGGGATTCAAAACATTTTAATCAGGATTCATCTTTAAAAGACATTTTAATCAACATGTTGACTGGAATCTTTAATTCTTTCTCTGTTTCAGAGGGACACTCAGGCACTGACCCTCTGTGTGACCACCATCATGTGCACGCTGTGGCTGCCCGGCAGAGCGGATCCGGCCAGCTCCGATTTATCAGCACCAAAGTTTTCCAGCTGAACGTCGACACAGTTCATGTTCCACCTGCGGAGCAACGCTTCGATGGACCAGTCGGCACTGAGGCGGAGACACGGAGGGGAGGAGTGAGGCAGGGACACATAGAACTATGAGATTCTGTTCTCTCTGATCATTGCAGGTTTACCTTCTCTCTTGGTATGTGGTCCAGAACTGGGCCCTGGGATTCTTCCTCAGGAGAAAAGCAACAGTCACAAGAACGTCCTCGAAATCTGGAACAAGAGTCGGTTTGTGAGAATGTTTCTATGAATCTGTTCAGAGTTTCCTCTACAGCTGTGATGAACTGACCCCGAGGCTCGTAGAAGACGTCTGAACCCAGGATCACGTCCAGTCTGGGGAGCTGGACAAGGTCCGGGGACACCTCCCCCCAGGTGAGACCCAGCACTGCCACATTGCCGAGGCCGTTGGTGTCACAGCTCCGCCTGCAGTTCTCCAGGCAGGGCGGCGTCCTGGCGCTGTCCGACAGGATCACCCTGGCGCCGCAGCGTGCGGCCACCAGGCCCGGCAGGCTGACCCCGGCGCCGAGCTGTGGACAGAGGCCGGGCTTCACGTTTGTGTTTGAACGCCTGGATGTGAAACGGCGGCGTCCTCCTCACCTCCAGCACCGTGCTGTCCCTCAGCCCGTCCCTGTGGGTCCACAGATACTGGGCCAGCACCACCGCACACGGCCACACGTACATGCCGTACTGAGGGTCCAGCACCTGAGGGAGCACACACACACGCTCAGTGGGTTCATTCATCTGTGTGTGTAACACCAGCATCTCATCTTCATCATGACGTCTGGTCAGGGATTTATATGACGTCATCTGCTGAGTGAGCTCTGATTGGTGGGGGAGAGAGATTTAAAAGCGGTTTAAAACAGGAAGTGGGAAACAAAGACGTTAGCCACTGACCTCGGGCACGGACACGCACACGCGCTCCGCGCCGTCTCCGAACGTGAACACTTTCAGAGCTATGCTAGCTGGGTTAGCCTGGTTAGCTCCTGCGGGATCCATCGATCCCGCGCTGCCTGAAGTCATCACGTCATCGGTTATCGATCAGAAACGTCACTCATTATTCTGCTGAGACGTCATCAGCAGACACCCGGTCTGTTTCCGGTATCCGTGTCGGTCAGAGCAGGAAGGCCGGTCAGCAGCCAATCAAATCGAAGTACACGCCTGGCGGGAAGGCACATTCCACCCTCAGGCCAATCAACGCTCTGCTCGCTGAGCCGCCGCAGCCAATGAGCTTTGTGCTCTGCCACGTGGGCGTGCCCGTCAGTGGCGGAAGCGTCGTGTGCGCATGCAGCTAGCTCCTGTTGTTAGCTGCAGCTAGCTGCTGGCGTTAGCACCGTGTGGTTAAAGAGTCCCGCTCGTCCCCCTGTGGCGGGTGGAAACAGGTGTTCACCGGCGGAGCTCAGCGGGCAGAACAGCGCGGCAGACCGGCGGCGACCGGCGGCGACCGGCGCAGGCTAGTGGATGTGATTGTGCGGTCGCCCCGCGTTAGCTCGATAGCTAGCTGAGCCAGCGACCGACAGCAGCAGGAGCGATGAACCACAAGAGTAAAAAGAGGATTAAAGAGGCGAAGCGCAGCGCCAGGCCCGAGCTGAAGGACTCGTTAGACTGGACCAAGCACGGTTACCACGAGACCTTCGACCTGTCGCACCGAACCGTTAAGGTAACTGTCAGCGGAGGCTAAGCTAACAGCTAGGCTAACAGCAGGAGTGCCGCCGGTCACGTAGACACCGGGTCCGAACACTGGACCCGAAGTGGCTCCGAAGTGGCTCCGGTCCGAGTGTAAACAGGTTTAAAGAGCCCGAATCACCCAGTTACTACGTCATAGTCCGGCACTGACTGATACTCTGCACCACATGAAATATAAACAAGTACACAGTACAGTACATTCATACTAGTACTTCCCTTGATAGAGTCATAAATATTTCCTTCCAGTGAGTTTTCCCTTGGTGAGGCTGACATCTGACCTCTGGCCTTTGCCTCCAGCTGCTCTCCGCCCAGTAACCTCACGTGCACTGTGTTTCAGGACAACGTGGAGCGTGTGGACACCCTCCACCTCAGTCCCGAAGACTTCATCCGCCGCTTCGAGCGCCCTTACAAGCCCGTGGTCTTGCAGAACTGCCAGGAGAGCTGGCCCGCCAGAGAGAAGTGGACCCTGGAGCGGCTCAAACGCAAATACCGCAACCAGAAGTTCAAGTGCGGGGAAGACAACGACGGCTACTCCGTGAAGATGAAGATGAAGTACTACATGGAGTACCTGGAGAGCACCAGGGACGACAGCCCGCTCTACATCTTCGACAGCAGCTACGGAGAGCACGCCAAACGGCGGAAGCTGCTGGAGGACTACCAGGTCCCCGTCTTCTTCAGGGACGACCTCTTCCAGTTTGCAGGAGAGAAACGCAGACCGCCGTACAGGTCGGCGGACGCCGGTCCTTCTACTTCCTGTTTCTCAAATCTGAAGCATTAACCTGACCTGACGTGAAACGCTCTCCTCCACCACAGGTGGTTCGTGATGGGCCCGGCTCGCTCGGGCACAGGGATTCACATCGACCCGCTGGGCACCAGCGCCTGGAATGCCTTGGTCCAGGGCCACAAGCGCTGGTGCCTGTTCCCCACCAACACGCCCCGGGAGCTGATCAAAGTGACCCGGGAGGACGGGGGCAACCAGCAGGACGAGGCTATCACCTGGTTCAACGTGGTGTACCCCCGGACGCAGCAGCCCACCTGGCCCCCGGAGTTCACGCCACTGGAGATCCTCCAGAAACCCGGCGAGACGGTTTTTGTGCCGGGTCAGTGAACACGCCCACTTTACTGTCATTTACTGATCATAAAACACAGAGGACACGTGGCTGCGGGTCAGAACCTGGTCTGTTCCCAGCAGCTCAGCACCTGCGTGACCCGACAGGCGTGTTGACGACACGCTGTGACACGTGTTGTTGATGTGTCCTAGATTCACTTAATGCCAACAGAGCTAATGTGATGAGGACGGATTAAACCTCCAGCTGCTGCTCGGCCTGGATCCACCTGTGTCATGGGTCCCAGAGGGGACGGCATGGCGTCTCAGAGACAGAGGGCGGCCGGGCCGGGTTCTGTTGGTCCCCAGTAAAGACGTTAAACTATAGAAGAAGAAGAGGTAGAGGAAGTCGGTGGGCGGATCGTCCTCTGATGTTCATGCTAACTAGCTGTGTGTCCACAGGCGGGTGGTGGCACGTTGTCCTCAACCTGGACACGACGATCGCCGTCACTCAGAACTTCGCCAGCACGACCAACTTCCCCATTGTGTGGCACAAAACCGTGCGAGGCCGACCCAAGCTGTCCAGGAAGTGGTATCGGTGAGATCCCAGAGCAGCTGACAGACACAACACGTGAGGAACACGTGCGTGGGGACGTCTCAGCCTGACACCGCCTGTCCACGTTGCAGGATTCTGAAGCAGGAGCGGCCCGACCTGGCCGTGCTGGCAGACAAAGTGGACCTGCAGGAGTCCACCGGCATCGCGTCGGACAGCTCCAGTGACTCTTCATCATCGTCCTCCTCCTCGTCGGACTCTGACGTATGTGCTCGAACACACACGCACACAAACACAAACCAAGTTCTGATTTGACAGTGATGGCTCATGCATGTCCCATGGCGCCCCCATGTGTCACACCAGTGCAGCCAACATGTGACACACGTGTGCTACTGCTGTAACCCAACACGCCTGTACGCCGTGTTCCTGCAGGCAGAGTCGGGCTCCGAGGGGGACGCCATGTCCCACCGCAGGAAGAAGAGACGCACCTGCGGGACGACGGCCAACGGCGACACGAGCGGTCAGGACGACTGCGTCAGCAAGGAGAGGAGCTCGTCGCGGTGACCCCGCCTCCACGCGCACCCCAGCGGCGTCTCCTTCTCCGACCGCTTCAGGTTTTTAGTGTCCAAACCCAGAGCCACGACCGCCTTCACAGACAAGATGGCCGCCGCTGAGATGGACGGATGGATGCCTGCCACCGTCGTGCTTTAAACCCGCGCTGTGAAGGCGAGGTTTGGTCTGGTGGGCGGGGTCTCAACTGAGGCTCTGTCTAAGGAGTTAAGAGTTGAACTTGATTAGCGATGACGTGACAGCAGCAGGTGTAAATACATTAAACTTAAAGATTTTAAAAGTGAAATTTATCAGGTAGAGCAGCAAAGACACAAAATGATGAGGTCATCACCGCTCCCGAAGACTCTGAAGTACAGGTCATCAACCTCCACGTTAGCGGACAGGACATGACCTAAAGAATCCAAACAACCTGTCTATGATCAGAATGAATCAGTTATTGGACAAATCAAAAACAGGCGGAGACATGATTGACAGCTGACCGTCAGAGTCACAGAGCAAACTAAAGGTCAAGGGGGGGTCTTAGACTAAAGTGCCTATGCAGCTGACTGTGGTTGTGTTCCAGGTTCTGCTGGGCCCGCGGTTCTGAGGCTGCAGCTGTTCATGTGAGGATGAGACCATGTGATCAATAAAACCTTTTCTAATGTCACGCTCTGTCACGTGATCTCTTATTTACGGAGTTTCCTGTCAGGGCTTTTATTGTGAAGGGGTGGTGCGTGTGGTCAAATCAGCCGTGAGGGAGGGAGTGTGTGTGACAGCAGCGGGACACACACCCTCACACACGCGCTCCAGGACACACCGGTCAGTCCTGCCGTTAATCCGCCGCCATGGACCTGGACCCGGCCGTCGTCTTCCCCGCCTTCCTCTTCACCGTCGTCGCCGTTTATTTCGCCTGGTCGCTGCTCGGGAAGAAGCCCGACGCCGCCTCCGCCGCTGCCCGGAACAAGAAGCCCAAAGTCGGCTACGGAGACGACGTCCCTCCGTCCCGAGCTGCGGGGGAGCGAGCCGGCGGCTCCCCGCGGACAGAGGCTGCCGCCTCGGCTGAGAGGCTCCAGGACGGCCCGCTGCAGGTCAGCTGATCACACCAGAGAACTTTTTCATCCAGTCAGAGCCGAACAGAACCAGAACCCACAGCGCTGTGCTCAGCCATAGATGATTTAACAGGAACTCCGGGTCAAAGTTCTGCTGGGCTCAAGGAGGCTTCAGAACCTTGTGTCCAGGCCGGGTTATTGTGACTGGACCTGGTTCTGGAGCAGAGACACTGATGCATCATGGGTACACCTGGTTTGTCTCCGGCTCCTCAGGCCTGAATGGGTTCTGGTTCTGGACCAAGGCTCAGTTACCATGGCAACCACAGGATGACAGCAGTCTCCAGCCAACCAGGGTCGAGAATAGGTAGGCCCCGCCCACACAGGTGACGAGGAAGTTTGCCTGGTGTCTGGACCCGTCACTTTGACCCGTGTCCTTTAAAAAGCCCGAGGAATGTGCTTAGTCGGATACATGGACCCTATATTTACACATGTGGGTGTCACATGACCTGGGGGGAGTGCGTGTCCCCTTCACATGACGTGTGACAGCTG
The DNA here is from genome assembly GCA_016785235.1 of Pseudorhombus dupliciocellatus. NCBI lineage: Eukaryota > Metazoa > Chordata > Actinopteri > Pleuronectiformes > Paralichthyidae > Pseudorhombus > Pseudorhombus dupliciocellatus. The sequence continues at coordinate 294,853 of JAFBJW010000303.1, read as the reverse complement.
GGACACCGAGCTGGACTGGACCCGTCTCTGAGTGTCCCATGGTGGTGTAAACGTGGTTCAGAACCACCGGCCTGTGACTCCGGAGGCTTGGAGGCAGATATAAGGCAGGCCTCGCCGCCTCCTCCCTGCCGCACTGCATCATGGGACATCTGGACCACATAAAGGACGTCTGTGTGACACACTGTGGGTCTTGTTTGTCCCGACCTCTGACCTCTGCAGTGTCCACATCCTCACGCTGTCCTCCAGTCAGCCATTTTAACCTTTTATTCCTCCCCGTGGGGGAAACACACATTTATAGTCGCTCAGTGTCATCGCAAGAAAAAAAACGATAAACGTGTTGTTAGTGTGTTGCCCCGAGGGGCATGGCCTGTGGAGCCGCAGGGGGTTAGGATTAGGGTTAGGGTTAGTGGTCGATGAGGTGAGTCTTACAGTTATTGCCTGTGATGATGTCATCATCGTCACTTCCTGTTCAGGGTTGTCTCAGGTGGACGGGCGCCATGACTCGGCTAATCTGGAGCTCAATCTGCAGGTGTGTGTGTGTGTGTGAGGTGGACACCTCTGACCTCTGACCTGGGTGTGTGCAGGTGCTGCTCAGACGTGTCCCTCTTCAGGACGGACAGGACAGGTGGCGTGGACGTCTCTGAAGACACGCGTGTGTGTGTGTGTGGGGGGGGGGGGGGGGGGGGGGGGGGGGGGGGGGGGGGGGGGGGGGGGGGGGGGGGGGGGGGGGGAGTCTTAATGTCGGCGCCAGCTGATCCTCGATGAGGAGCTGCAGCTGACAGGGGCTGGGCCTGAGGTCAAAGGTCAGCAGCTCTGAATCCTGGGTCACTTGACATGATCAGAACTCACTGTTTCAAAACCTTTTGTCTCCTCAGGCTGAACCAGAACCAGAACCTGTGAAAGACCCAGAACCAGTCAAAGAACCGGAACCAGAACCAGTCAAAGAACCTGTGAAAGAACCAGAACCAGAACCAGTGAAAGAACCAGAACCAGTCAAAGAACCAGAACCAGAACCTGTGAAAGACCCAGAACCAGTCAAAGAACCTGTGAAAGAACCAGAACCAGAACCAGTCAAAGAACCTGTGAAAGACCCAGAACCAGTCAAAGAACCTGTGAAAGAACCAGAACCAGAACCAGTCAAAGAACCTGTGAAAGAACCAGAACCAGAACCAGAACCAGTCAAAGAACCAGTGAAAGACCCAGAACCAGAACCAGTGAAAGAACCAGAACCAATCAAAGAACCAGAACCAGAACCAGTCAAAGAACCAGTGAAAGACCCAGAACCAGAACCAGTGAAAGAACCAGAACCAATCAAAGAACCAGAACTGGAACCAATGGAAGAACCGGGGTCGAGCCCAGAATGGTCCCCAGAGACCAAACAAGAACCGGTTTTAGCACTGGAAGCAGCAGTTGTATCAGAAGCTGCTCCAGAACCAGAACCCGTTGAAGTCCCAGAGTCAGTGTCAGAACTGGCAGCTGAACCAGAACCTGAGCTGGGCCCGGTGGACGAGGAGCCGATGCCTGGTTTCACAGAGGAAACCCTGCTGACCCCTGACCTCCTGATTGAGCCTGGACCAGAACCGGAGGATGTCCCGAGCGACGGTAAGTCCTCTGCACGCCCTGTAGATCAAAGGCCTCGCCGGCGGGCGCCGTGGCGTGTCCGTGGCGTGACGGTGGCGTCTTGCTGCTGTGTTCCAGACGTGGCGGCTGCTGACGACCGAGTCAAGTTCACTCCTGGGAAGAAACAGAGCAAGTTCGAGACGCTGATGACCAAAGAGGAGATCGAGGAGGAGCAGAGGTCAGTCTCCGTGGCGACGGCGTGGTGCTTGGCTGTTGACACGCTGACACACACACACACACAGTGTGGCCCCTGTAGTGTCGTCACGTGCACAGAGGGTCCGCAGCTCTCTGAGGCCTCATGATGCTTTGTCCAGTGTGGGCGTGTCCTCATGTCTCGGGGCCACCGCAGACAGGTCGTGAGCACGATCAGCCATGACCTCATCATGACCTCACAGCCGGAACAGGGTCAGCTGACCGACTGTGACATCATCAGTAACCAACTAAACCAAAACGATCAGAGAGATGAACATGCTGGAGGGGGCAGAGCCATTTGATCTGAAATCCTGAGTGAGACGAGGATCAAAGGAACCTAATGACTGTGAATTCTTTGATGTCTGTCTTATGTTTCAGGATAGAGCTCATGCCCGACTTAACTTCTCTATAATCTACGTCAGCTGAGTTAGGAAGAGATGGTAAGGTTCTCTCCACCCTAACCTCAACACGCCCCGCCCGCCCGCCCCCCACCCAAACCTCGCACGCTCATCCAATCATAATGCTCGTATTTACACGACACCTTCCCACAAATTCAGATTTTTTTCAGTAGAAATAAATCATTGGATTCAGTGTTTGCAAAAACCTCTCCTGATCATTCGGAGCCAGGCCCCTCCCACCCTGCGTGGACCATTCCCTTCGGCTGATCCTGATTTCACATGAACTGAACTTCAGTTCGGAGGAGACCGTTTGTTATGTTTTCGTGTCGAAGAATCAACAACATTTCTTCGCGTCGGCTGAGATTTGTGATTTTTCACTTTTGCTGCGCTGAGGTCGCGGCATCGGAAGGTTCCTTCTCCCAGCTCTTCGTTCTCTGTCGCTGCTGCTCCGATGCTAACCCTGCATGCTAACACCACGGCTAACGGTGAGTCGCTAACTCCTCACGTGTGACCAATGTCATGTTTGTTACTGATCACCGTTTCATTTTTATTCAACAATTATTCGACAAAAGAGAGTGGATTTTATTTTTATTTTGTAGGAGTTTCATTTGCTATGTTTGATCTTCTCTCCTCAGAGCTCCTGAATGAGGATCCACACGAGACAAGCCTCGTCTGTCTGAAGCAGCTGATCTGAGGTGGGGGGGGGGGTGTTTCCTCTGAGGCTCGAGAGTTTGAAGAGCGAAGGTCTTTCTCCTCAGGAATCAGACTTTTAAAACTTTTCTCTTTAAAACCCTTAAACTAAGAGTTTTAACAGAAGTGTGTGTGTGTGTGTGTGTGTGTAAAGAGCAGGAGAGGGACTTTGTGGTGATCTGATCAAATCTATTAAACTGTCATGAAATAAAACGTGTGCACGTGCCTCATTTATTTATATAAACATTCTGTTTCCTTCAGGATGATGCGTTCAATGTCAAGTGTTTTCCTGCTCTAACTCTCAATCATCCGTCGCTGCAGCGCCTCTTGTCAGCCTCTGTCTCCCACTCTGGGTCTGAGCTCCTGTCTCTTTAAGCTCCGCCTCCTGATGTAACCCAGCTCTGATTGGTCAGCTGCTTCGCTCCCACTTTCCTGGTGGTTTTTGTTCATTCGGCTCGAAGCTTAAACAACGGCGCTGTTCCTGCTGTTCCTGTCACATGATGTCCCGCCGCCATTATTCTGAACAGCACCGGTCAGCGGCACGCTAACAGCATGTGTGTGGACTCATTTCCCAGGGTACAACAGGAGCAGCTGGCGGCCATCTTCCTGCTGCTGAGGGAGAACCAGGAGGCGCTCGGGGAGGTGACGGAGGGCGACATGGAGGAGCAGCTGAAGCTCTACTCGCTCTGAGAGGCGGCCATCGCTGTTACCATAGCAACACAGATGATCCTGAGGCTTAGATTGATTTTGTCAAGTATCGTGTGTGGAGTGAAACACTGAAGTACTAGTTCTGTTTATGTGGGTTTTATAAAGTTTTTGTTTTTTCCTTTCAAATGTTTGAATTGACTGAATTGACCGTTCTTCTTCCTCTAAGCTAAGCTAAGAGGAAATGACGTTTGCTTTCCTGAGTCCAGATAAATCTGCTGTGTAGCTGCACTGTTAGACTGAAATCTATTAAATCTATAAATCTGTTATGATCAGACTGAGCTGAGCTTGTTTATCTTTACAACATGGACATAAACAAAGTTTGTTGACTGAATGTTGAATAAAATGAACCTGATGTCAAATCTGAAGAATTCATGTTCAGAGGTTTCTCTGCGCTTCATTCATTCATTCATTCATTCATTCATGATCTTAGAAAAAGGGGTTTGGTTTCAGTGACGCATCAGAGCGATGATCTATTTCTCCTCCAACGTATAGAGGAAGTCTCAGATCTCTGAGTTTTTGCCAGTAAATAACAATTTATATCAAAATATTTGTATTGTGTCCCTGATTTATCTAAAATATTGTGAATCAATGATTTCTCTCCCATCTAACTGTTCTGACAAATGATCATAATGTTTATATTTGCTCAGCTGGTGTGAGTTTTATTTCAGTTTATTTCAAACAAAACTTGATGCTGTGGATTTATTGAGAGGAAAGAAACTATTGATTCACTAATGAAATTGATTCTGTCTGACACGTGACCCTAGTGGTCAATGCGAGTAGTGTGTGTGTGTGTGTGTGTGTGTGTGTGTGTGTTGTCGTGTCAGGAAGCAGACAGCAGGGGGCAGCATTGATCATGTGAACAAAAGTTCACTGCTCTTTTTAAAACATTTTTAAATAAAACCATATTTAATCTTTTAAAAGAGATTGTTCCGAATGTTATTGTGTGTTAACAAACTTAAGTTGTTGAAATTGTTGAAACCATCAAAAGTAGAAAAAGTGATTCATGACATTTTAACCTTTAGTTTCAGATGACATGACGTCATGTGGCAGCTCCTCGCGGTCCTGCTGTTAATGACGCGTGAGTATAAATATGAGCTGGATGTTCACGGACACATCAGGGTTAGGGTTAGGGTTGTAGGGTTGGGGCTAGGGTTAGGGTTAGGGAGTGACTGGAAGCAGCGGAGAGGCGGTGGAGCCCAAACAAGGAGAGAGGAGGCTCGTGTCCGCACTTCAGATTCAGATGGATCAAATCTGCTTCCGATTAAAGATGGGACGTAAATAAAATGAAGAAGAAAAACAACAAGCGCAAGATCACCGGAAAAAGATGCATTTCATCCTTCAAAATAAAAGCAGCCGACGTTGCACGCTCGTCTCCGACAGAGAGAGAATTCTGTTGAAATATTTTACCACAAATAACCATCCAGGTAAACACGTCCCAGCTGCACAGACAGACGGAAGTGTCCAGCAGGACAGAGGAGACCGTGGTGATGCTCATTCAGTTATGAAGTTTAAAAACTGCATCCTAGCCCAGCGCATTATACATGTAGCACAGTAAATACCTGAAGTGATCATACGACACAAGAGCAAATGGTAAACAAAGCAAACAAAACCCTTCTTCGTGTTGCTTCTTGGTGTTTTACGTTGAAAGCGCCAGCCGGATGTGTGCTGTGTTCGCGGCGCCTCGATGATCCGGACACTCGGAGCCTCGTTCGGGAGAAAGTGGACGAAGGATCGGAGACACTCGGAAAGTGCGGAACTGAAAACCTGCATGAAAACCTCCCGTCGGTTCGTTTCCGGTCCGAAACACGAGCGACATCCGGCAAAAGTTTGTGGAGTAAAAAAAACAACCAAGAACCCGAGCTGGACTCCGGGGTTCCGCTGCGACCGAAGCCGGGATCCGGTCACCGAGGGCGGCCGGGGAGCGCCTGACAGGCCGGGGACAGGAGCTGGGTCCCCGGGTCCGAACTCAGCGACCCACAGGTCAGTTCGACCAACTAACCAACCTCTGTCCTCAGGTCATTCAGTAACTAACTACCCTGTTCACAGGTCAGTTAACAACTCCCGTGATTCCGTATTTTACTAACAAACATTACTGTCTCACACACACACACACACACACACACACACACACACACACACACACACACTAACTTAGTGACTTCTACTATTTTAACTACTACTAGTTCTACTTTAGTCAAACTTCTATGAGCAGGTTTTACAAGAAAAGAGATTATTGGGACATGAGGGTCTCACGGGGGGGACGGTTCATCAACAGTGACGTCACTGATCTGACATGACGAGAGATCCAGTGAAGGAGGAGGTGATGGAGGAGGTGATGGGGGAGCTCGGTGAAGTATAACTGTAGTCGACCTGTGTGAGGAAGAGGAGGGGCAATGCGATGAAGTCATGTTTTTTCTCGTTTCTTCTCCCTCTCAGTCCCGACCTCACCCCCACCCCCTGACAGAGCTGCTCCTTGTCCCCGGGCCCCGGGGACATCGACGTCTCACCCGAGGCAGGTCCATGCTCCGGCGCTCGGCATGGCGCTCTGAGGAGGAGGAGGAGGGATTCTAAGAACGAGCTGGAAGCAGAGGGGGCGGGGCCATGGGGAAGGAGCAGGACCTGCTGCAGGCGGTGAAGAGCGGCGACCTGACGTCCACCCAGAAGCTGCTGTCCAAACTGAGGAGCAACAGGAACAGTACGTGAGACTGAACCGTCTGTCCCCCACATCTGAGGACCTCCGATGGTGCCCTGTGTGTGTGTGTGTCTGGATACCTGTCCCCCCCACGAGGAGCGGAGCAGGGAGGTGGAGGGGGCGGTGCTCTGCTGGCTCATGTCTTATTCATAAGTTTGGGTTCAAACTGGGCTCAGCCAATCACGTCTCGATTATTATATTATTATTATTATATGTCCTCTTTGTGTCTTGTGGTCATGTAACCGCCCCCCCCACCAGTGCTGTGTCCACAGCTGAGACGTGTCTCCAGGTTCAGTGTAAGTCTCTCGAGTCCAATGGAGACAGGATGTGTCCCCTGGTCTCTGCTCGGCTCCCTGGAAAGGTCACGCAAATACAGAGGGGTGTTTGTTCAGCCCCTCCGTCCCCTCCTCATCCAAACGGAGGAGACGGGTGAGGAGGAGGAGGAGCGCTCCTTCCATTTGAAGCCAAGTGTGAAGCTCTGTGAGCCGCTGACGGAGCGGGTGGCGTTTGCCTGTCGACTCTGCTGTTGGCGTGTTAAATGTTGAGCCACTCAGTTGACCTTTGACCCGGGGGGACACGGCTCTGTGTGTGTCGGGCCCTTCGGGGCCCCTGGGTGTCACAGGCTTCAGCAGGAAACCTGAAAACATGAAGACTGCTCAACGGTTTGGTGGAGCACTGGCGTTTGATCCGGTGTCGTGATTGACAGCTGACCTGGTGCGGGGGCGGGACCTCAAGAGTGGCGTTCGCGTGGAAGATATTTCAGCTTCCTGTTTGTCCAGAGGAAGGAAGCGGGGACATGTCTTGCGTCTCAGTTATCCTCCTAAATGTCTCCAGCCTCCGGGACGTCTGCAAACACCCACAGCAGCGGGACAGGGAGGACGCTGTCCCTTTTCCAGCCTCTGAAAGGACGAGTCCTGCAGCGAGTGCCGCTAATGGCTGCTGTTACGTAACGGAGGCTACTCAGCTCTTTTCATCAGAGCAGGTCAAAGGTCACGTGACGCAGACACTGAAACACTCTTTAAACATGCGTGTTCTGAATGCAGTACCCACAATCCTCTCTGGTGGCGTGTGTCCGGGCCGCGGAGCGAGAGCGCGGCGGCGTTGATGTCACCGCGTTGGAATGTGGACCCCACGGCAGAACCCGACTCCCTGTTTCCTGGAGTGAGGCCTCATGGGTATTTGATGGCAGCCAGGAGCCGGTGGAGGGGACGTGTCCCCGGCCGCTCTGAGGAGGAAGGGGCGTGGAGCTGAGCTCACATCCCTCCAAACAATGAGTGCTGAGACGTCCTCGGCCAGAGACCTGTCCCCTGTGGACGCTTCGTTTGTCCCCAGTGCATTTGAAGCAGAAACACTCTGAGGGACAAAGTTCATGTTTTGTTCTTCTGTCAATGTTTGACTCGTGTGACGGACGAGCTGTTGGACAGCGTCTGTCCCTGCTGTTTGCCAGGAGACACATGTCCAGGAAGCTGGTGGACGGCAGACAGGGACTCCCAGGGAAAGTTTTGTCTGTCTCGCGTGTCTCACTCTTTGCTGGGGAGGGGGGCCCTTCCACTCTTCCTCTGCAACGTTATTGTTCCACAGAGCGAGTGGCAGGACACGCCCCTCCCCCGGGGGCAGAGGGACGGGCTGATGTGGACCGATGGAGCTCGCCGCCGCCCTCCTCTGTCTCCCAGTTTCCTTTCCTGCTCGTTTGCTCTCCGCTGGAAATTCACGCTCCAGTTTCCAGCTTCGCTCCGGCTCAGCTTCAGAGCGCGTCCTCAGTGAGAGCGACGGCTCATCAGAACCAGCGCTGCTCGCTGCAGGAACGTCTCCAGGCGTCTCATTCTGTCCTCTGAAGTCTTTTCTTGTAGTTGTAGACATTTTTTTATTATATTATTCTGAACGTGTCCTCACCTGGGGTAGAAACGTGTCCTCAGGACCAGGACAGGGGACACCAGTGTCTTCATGTAGTCTTTGACTGATCAAACAGAGCAGTGTCTCTGTTCAGCTGCTGTGGGACGTGTCCCTCTCCAGAGGACAGCTCGTCCTCATTCAGTCAGCGGATCAGAGACGAACGTGTCCCGCTCCTGTGTTGGACAACACTTCCAGCGTGTCCTGTCTTCCTGTGCCAGAGCAGAGCTGCTGATTGGCTCCTGAGTTTCCCCTTCACATTCTGCCAGTGAGGGGGCGGGGCCGCAGTCAGGGGGCGGAGCCGCAGGAAGTGATGTTTAAGTTTAATTTGTTAAACTTGAATCTGGCGTGTCCTCTCTGTGTCCCCGGCTGCTGGGGGTCGCGGTGTGTGAGGCCCGGCCCGCCAATGTGTAATCATGGTTCTGATAGTGGCAGCGGTGTCTAATTTTAGTCGTTTTATGACAGATTCTCTTTCAGCTGGAGGCAGCTCCTGCTCCTCCTCCTCCTCCTCCTGCTGCTGCATTCTTGTGGCACAAAGCTGGACGTTTGGTCTCAGCTGAAGTTATAAAGAGTGCAGCTCCGCCCCCTCCATAAACAGCATCAGAATAACTCCAGATGAGGAGGAGGAGGAGGAGGAGGATGAAGGCAGCCACAGCCGTTAGCATCGACTGCAAACGCCGCTAACTTCATTTAACCCTGTCACAATAAGAGTCTCCGGGGGTCAAGGGTTGGCCCCTCAGTTTAGGTCCAGGATCCGTGTTCCGGGCTCCTCTGGGTCAGTCCTGGCTCTTCCTCTGTGTCTCGCTGCCCATTTATTCCAGTGAATTCTAAAATCCAGGTCATTATCAAAGCCCCGCCCCCGGGGAGTGGCTGTGTTTGTTAAACACTTCAGCCTGAGTGTTCTGATGATGATGATGATGATGATGATGTCACATCAGACGTGTGCTCCTCCCTGCTCCTCCCACACTGACTGTGTCGTTCTGTTTCCAGAGCTGCTGGGCTCCACCAAGAGGCTGAACATCAACTACCAGGACTCAGACGGGTGAGTGACATCCCCCCCCCCCCCCCGGAGCTCGTTAGCCTGAAGGAGGACGTCTCTGCTCATGAATAATTCTCTTTGTTAAACGGGTTTTATTTGAACTCGTCTCCTGACTCGTGTTTAAAGTGAACAAACAATGAAGCGTTTGACTGACACGTCTCCGTTGGACCTCAGAGTTCAGAGGTCAGAGGAGCGGTTCAGCCAATTTAGAGAGGAAATATAAGGACCACCAGTGTGTGTGTGTGTGAGCGCTGCAGCTAATCACCTCTGTGGGGATGTGGCTGCTCCATTTAAACACAACACGGCGAACACACGGCTTCCCACAATCCTCTAGTGCTCTTTGATGGTGTCAGGTCGGATGTAGCTGTAAACAACAACACTGATATCTGTCAGGCTCCGCCCCTCACCTCAGCGTCCCCACAGAGACAGTTCAGATCTTCTGTGATGTCCACGGTGGGACCATGGTGTCTCATGGTGTGGGCGGAGTCAGGAGGGGGAGGAGGCGTGTTTGTGCCAAACTCATTCACAAACACGAGCTGAGAAAGAGGGGAGCTCCGCCCCCTTTGTCCCACCACAGGACCACGCTCAGTGTCCAGACAGAACCCGTCCTCCTGATTGGTCGGTCTCTGCAGGAATGTGACACTATCAGTGTAATGTGGGGGGGTCATTTGTTGCATTTGATACCAGCACAGAACATTCCAGTGTGCGGGGGGGGGGGGGCTCTAATGGACTCAAGCAGCCAGAAGTTTGGCTCCTCCTCCTCTCAGACTCTGTTCACAATAATTATGTCACTGCCCCCCCCACCAGCTGTTTCCCTTTGTGACCTCTCAGGAATCCGTCCATTACTGCTGGAGCCGCCACCGGCGCTGTGGCGTGCCCACATGAATGCCATCGCTCACGTTACGCAACAGAGAGAAAGGAGCCCCCCCCCCCTCCTCTCTTTATCCAGTTCCTCCTCTAATGGCCCTGTCTGGGTCAGCGTGTCCCCTCCGGCTCGATGTCCTCTCACGTGTTCTCAGGAATCCGTCCATTACTGCTGGAGCCGCCACCGGCGCTGTGGCGTGCCCACATGAATGCCATCGCTCACGTTACGCAACAGAGAGAAAGGAGCCCCCCCCCCCTCCTCTCTTTATCCAGTTCCTCCTCTAATGGCCCTGCCTGGGTCAGCGTGTCCCCTCCGGCTCGATGTCCTCTCACGTGTGGACGCTGTGGAGCTGCGTCTCTGTTTGACAACCGGCAGCAAAACAATAAGTGTGTGAGGGAGGCGGAGCTACAGGAGGGAGCGTCACATGTCGACCTGCAGATACAAGTTTACTGTGACTCATGGAAAAGTACTACCACCCGCTCGCTTTACGGATGAGTTTAACAGCCCCTGTCTTCATCCCTCTCTCCTTCCAACCAGGGGCCACTAGGGGCCACTCGTCTGAAAGTCCAGAGGAATGCAGTGTGGACACTCAGTGACCTTTGACCTCGCTCTCTGTTCTCCCCCAGGTTCTCCGCCCTGCACCACGCCGCGCTCACGGGGACGTCCCAGCTGCTGTCGGCTCTGCTGGAGGCTCAGGCCACCGTGGATGTCAAGGACAGCAACGGTTGGACACACACACACACACACACACACGTGCACTGACGTGTAGCTCAGAGTGACTCAGATCAGACGCCACTGACACGATAGAACCAAAGTCCTTCTGGTGTGTGTTGGACCCGTGCAGGGATGCGCCCGCTGCATTACGCCGCGTGGCAGGGGAAGGCCGAGTCCGTCCTGATGCTGCTTCGCTCCGGCGCTTCGGTCAACGGCGTCTCCCTGGACGGACACATCCCGCTGCACCTGGCCGCCCAGTACGGACACGACGCAGTGGTGGGTGTCCTCATCGTGTCCCCCAGACCTGTCCTCTGCTCTCAGGGGACAAACTGTGTGGACGTGATGTCATGTGGCTGTGTTGAGGAGGAGGGAGGTGTGTGTGTGTGTGTGTGTGGATTAGGACAAATGTAGGTGAACTGAACTTAAATCTGTTTCCAGCGTCCACACGTCCTCAGATTAAAGTCTGTCCCTGGTTTTGGAGCCATTGTGTTTCTGGGTCGTCCTGAGGATTACACACACACACACACACACACACACACACACACACACACACACACACAGTAACCTCGGTGTGTTGCAGTCGGAGATGCTGCTGCAGCACCAGTCCAACCCGTGTCTGGTCAACAAGGCCAAGAAGACGCCGCTGGACCTGGCCTGTGAGTTCGGCAGAGTCAAGGTGAGCGCGACGTCTTCGACTCCGTCGTCCATGTGTTGTGACATCATCACTAACCCCTCCCCCTCCCAGGTGGCGCAGCTGCTGCTCAGCAGTAACATGGTGGTGGCGCTGTTGGAGGGAGAGAGGAAGGAGACGACAGATTCAGCCTTCACCACGCCGCTGCACCTCGCCGCCCGCAACGGTCACAAAGACATCATACGGTGAGACAGCCGCCGCGCCAGGACACCCCCCTATGATGTAAACTGATAAATAAACATGAGCTCATGAAGAAGACGTGTGTGTGTGTGTGTGTGCGCCCCAGGCTGCTGCTGAAGGCCGGTATCGACATCAATAAAACCACCAAGTCCGGCACGGCGTTGCACGAGGCGTCTCTGTACGGGAAGACGGAGGTGGTGCGCCTGCTGCTGGACGTGAGTCCGTCACGTGTTCGAGCACATACGTGTCTTTTCTGTAAAAAAAATGACTCAGGTTCCGCCTCATCCCCGTTGCCATGGTAACGGCTGTTTGATCTGTCTGAACTCTGTCAATGGGTGTGCCCCGCCCCCTGCTGGCCGGCAGTGTATATCAAAACCCTCACACACGCCACATCTGAACGGCGTCCACGTGTCTCGTCCCCTCAGGCCGGAGTGGACGTCAACATCCGCAACACCTACAACCAGACGGCGCTGGACATCGTCAACCAGTTCACCACGTCCCACGCCAGCAAGGACATCAAGCAGCTGCTCCGAGGTTAATCTCTCCCCCCTTCGCCCCCGCCCCCCCGACCTGAAGTAACCCCAGGTGTTTCCCGCACAGATGCCACGGGCGTCCTGCAGGTCAGGGCCCTGAAGGATTACTGGAACCTCCACGACCCCACCGCCCTCAACATCCGTGCCGGTGACATCATCACGGTGAGACAGGCGCGCCTCCCTGACCGCTGGGTCGTCCTCAGGTCAGTTTGACGGAATCTGACCCGTGGCGTGTTGGCCCCGCCCCCCTGCAGGTGATGGAGCAGCACGTGGATGGACGCTGGAAAGGCCACATCCACGACAGCCCGAGGGGGACGGACCGCGTCGGCTTCTTCCCTCCGTCCATCGTGGAGGTCATCAGCCGGAGACACGGTCAGTGGTCACGCGGCGTCTCTTCCACTAATCCGCCTGCCCCTCCCCCCCACGACTCCTGCTTCCATCCCTCCATCATCACCCTCTCACCTCTCACCTCCACCCTAACCATCATCCGTCACCCCCCCCTCCTCCTGTAGGGGGCACCCTGTCCCGACACGCCTCTCTGCCCGCCCAGCGCCAGCAGGCGCTGTCCAGAGCCCCCCTCTCCTCCAGCCTCAGCTCCGCCCCTCAGACTGACGACTCCTACACTTTATACGCGGCCCCCACCCACGTGGTGCTGCCGCTGGCCAACGGCTTGACTGCCAGCACAGGTACACACACACACACACACACACACACTCTGGTGGGGGGGGG
>JAFBJW010000303.1:181595-281895 GCA_016785235.1 Pseudorhombus dupliciocellatus | reverse complement strand
GGGGGGGGGGGGGAGTTCTTGTGTTGAGGTGATGTAGCGTCCAACGGCGTCTCCACCCGTCCCCGCCGGCCCGGCCCTGACAGCACGCAGTCTTTGTGTCGGACAGGTGTGTCTCCGAGCCGCCTGTCTCAGGCTGGGTGTCCCTTCGAGGACATCTGGGTCCTCAGAGACTCGTGTCATGGTAAGAGTCCCCCGACGACGGCTTCGCCCGTCCCGGCTGTTCCGATGCTGCACCGCTGCCCCCGCTCGCCGCTCTGACCGCCGCGCTGCCGCTGTCTAGGGCCCGAGACGGCGCCGTCGCCTCACGTCCGCTCACGCCATTTCCAAATGTCTCGTCCCCTGATGCTGCACGCCAGTTAGAGCCGGCCCGTGACGTGTGCTCCTCCCCCCGCTGAGTGACATCACCTCCTGTAACGACTCGTTGAGACCAGGATCTTGTTTGAAGATGACGTTTTATTCAACCCCGCCCCCCCTGCTGTGCATCCTGCCCGTTGTCCCTCCCGCCGCTCGGCCCGCTGCTTCCTACAGCCTGACCCCGCCCCCTGCTGTCGCCCCCGCCCTTCCTACCTTTGCGTGGCCCATTTCAACCTTGTGGTCTCGTTTGCAGCGGGCGACCGGAGCAGCGTGGGCAGCACCGGCAGCGTGGGCAGCACGCGCAGCGCCGGGAGCGGGCAGAGCACCGAGAGCAGCCACGCCCCCAACGGCTTCCAGCAGCTCAGCGGTCACCATGACAACCACACGGCCAAGGTACGCCGATGTCTATAGTCCTTGTTAACGAGGACAGACTCAGAGTGAATTAAAGTGGGCGGCGCCTCTGGTCACGTGTGTGTTTCCTGTGCAGACGGCGCCCCCTGCTGAGCCCGGACACGCAGACGTCAGCGAGCAGCCCGAGCCCCCTGCAGGTCTGTCTGTCTGACGCCGTCCTTCTGTCTCCGTTTCAAGTGTCAGCTGATCTGTGATGTCGCTGCAGGCGGCGCTCCGCGGCGGCAGACGGTGACGGTGCAGAAGCCGGCGGAGCAGACCTTCTCTCAGCAGTTCGTCCGACCTCAGCAGCTGCTGGAGGGGAAGGTAACGGCTGAACCGTCCCGGTTTGAGACGCGGTGTCCACGGCCGCCACATCACTTCCTGTTTCTCTGCTGCTGCAGGACGCTGACGCCATCTGCCAGTGGCTGAGCGAGTTCCAGCTGCAGCAGTACGCCGTAAACTTCCTCAGCGCCGGATATGACGTCCCGACCATCAGCAGGATGACTCCTGAGGTCTCACACACACACACACTGGCCACGTCGTGAGGAGGAGGGGCGTGATGTGAACGATGACTCGTGTGCCCGCAGGACCTGACCGCCATCGGAGTGACCAAACCAGGCCACCGCAAGAAGATCAGCATGGAGATCAGCAGCATGAACATCCCCGAGTGGCTGCCGGAGTACGTCCCGGTAAGTGACCTCGCCGTGACCTCGCCGTGACCTCGCCGTGACTCTGCCCCGTGACGCCACGTCCTCTCTCGCAGTCCGACCTGGGCGAGTGGCTCAGCGCCATCGGCCTCTCTCAGTACCACAAGAGACTCTCGGAGAACGGCTACGACTGCATCGGCATCGTCAGAGACCTGACGTGGGAGGACCTGCAGGAGATCGGCATCATCAAGCTGGGTGAGGACGCGTCGCGCGTCCCATGTCCCGCCTGTCAGGCGCCGCCGTGCTTTGACGGTTTGTTTCCCTGCAGGACACCAGAAGAAGCTGATGCTGGCGGTGAAGAAGCTCTGCGACATCCACCGGGCGATTCTCCACGTGGAGTCCGGCCAGGACACGCCGCGGCGCCGAGGCCCCGGGGCCCTGCACCTGGTCGCCATCGAACCGGCCGACTCTGACTCCTCCCCTCGCACCCCAAAGATGCTGACCTTCCAGGACAGCGAGCTGAGCGCCGAGCTGCAGACCGCCATGTCCCAGCACTACGGCGGCTGCGAGGAGGCCGTGGGAATGTCCCAGAGCCAGGAGAGCATCGACGGTCGCTCCAGAGGCTCCGGCCGCTCCCAGGACCCGCCCACTGCCTCCGTCACCCCCCACAGCTGGTCGCAGGAGAACCTGGATGACGGCTCGGCCAGGGAGAGGAACCTCCCCGAGGGCTGGGACCAGAGGCCCAAGCAGGTTCCTCTGGGCACCGCCACCGTATTCAAGTACCCCGCCATCTCCCACGGCCCCTCCCCCCACGGCTCGCCAGTGCTGCAGGGCTTCAGCTACCTTCATTCCCACTGCGGCGCCACCGACCTGAGCGCATCTCCGCGCCCCGCCGACCACACCCGGACCCTGCCGAAGAAACGCAGCCAGAGCGTGACCCGCTGCGCCCTGTCAGACGGCGAGCCCGACGACGACGAGCCCGCCCCTTACTCCGGAAACCTGCCGTCCTACGCCACCCTGACCCGCAAGCCGGGCCGCAGCCAGCTGGCTCGGCTGCAGACGAGTCCAGAGAAGAACGGCAGCGTGGGGCGGAGTCAGTCATTCGCCGTGCGCGCCCGGAAGAAAGGTCCGCCTCCGCCCCCCCCGAAGCGGCTGAGCTCGGTCAGCAGCACCACCAGCGGCGAGCTGAGCGACAGCAGCACGTCTTTGGGCCGCGTGGTGACGGACAGCCCGGGCAGCGTGAGGAGCATCGCTGCGGCACTGGAAGGGGCCGCGGAGGGTAGGAGCCCCGCAGGACCCGCCCCAGAGCTCAGCCGCCAGGAGGCGCACTCCGCCTCCCTCGTCGCTGCTGAACAGGAAGTGAGGGAGGCCCCGGGGGGGAGGAGGAGGGTGCAGAGCGAGTGCATCCCAACGCACGGCGGCGCCGACCTCGACCGGGGGGTGAAGTCCGACTCAGAGGAGGAGGAACCCAGAGAGGCGGGGCCCTCGGCGTCACCTCAGAACAGCTCCAGCGAGTGCATCCCCTTCGCGGAGGAGGGCAACCTGACCATCAAACAGAGGCCCAAAGCTCCGGGGCCCCCGAGGGCCGAGGCCGTGCTTGAACCGCCAGACACACCCACCGCCAGGACCCTGGAGGTGCCCGAGTTCAACCTGAAGGAGTCGGACACGGTGAAGCGGCGGCAGAAGCCCAGAGACAAGGAGCATGGAGGAGGCTCCCCCAGCCGGGAGGAGGCGGGGCAGCGTCGCTCGCCGTCCGGCAGCAGACCTCAGAGCGGCGAGGGTGCCGGCGCGAGGATCGGAGACATGGGTGTAGAGCGGCCGGCCAGCCCGGCGGCGGGGTCACAGGTCAAACCGCCGCTGTCCCCCAAGCCTCCCGCCATCGCCCCCAAACCTGCCCGCCACAGCCTGCTGGCCACGCACGGTACGGCACACACACAGTCAATGCAACCCCTGACCCCTGTTGACCTCAACGTTGTCCTTTGATCCTCAGCAGCTGGACACCCGCCTCCGGCCGTCACCGTCAGCGTGGTTCAGAGCGTGGCCTTCGCCGCCCCGCCCCTTCTGGGCCACGGGCCCCCGGCAGCCTTGGCCCCTCAGAGGCCCCAGGTGTGCGTGGTGGGTCCGGATCTGGTCCCGGAGCCGTCCTGTGGGACCCAGGTGGTCCAGCAGAGACTGGATCAGACCAGCACGTCTCTGGAAGCCGCTCTGAAGGCAGTGGAGAGGAAACTGACCCTGGACGACAGCACAGACGGGTGCGTCCTCTCGTCTCTGATTCTCCGTCCTCGACTCCGGAGGGTTCATCCTCTGGGTTTGAGCGACCATGATTTCATCCCTGTTGCATTCGTCCTCACGTTCGATGTCTCTTTTCTCTGCAGCGGAGCAAACTCCGTGAGGTCCGCGGGAACCATCCTGGACGACATCGGCAACATGTTCGACGACCTGGCCGACCAGCTGGACGCCATGTTGGACTGAGGACACTGCCCGCACCTGAGGAATATAGCTATATAATATATATATATATATATATATATATATATATATGCAAACGTATATCCAGCCTGCGGCTCAGGGCGAGCAGAGATGAAGGAGGAGGGAGGGATGTCCCTCTCCTCCGTGTCCGTCTCGTCTCATCGAACCTGAGGACGTTACCACAGTTAAACTGTTCCTGAGAAACAAAACCAGAGAAAATATTAAGACAGGTTATAAAGATTCTTTCTTCCTCTGTGTTTCTGCTCAGGTGGAAACAGCTGATCAGTCAAAACATTCAACTTTTGAAGTTTCTTTTTAAAATGTCGTGAAACACATTTAAACTGAATTTTATAAATGTATTGGCCAAGACCACAGACAAACGCTGCTGTCATGTGGTGATGTCATCACTCGGCATCAGCCTGTGCGGCAGCGACCGTGGGCGTGGCCACCAGGGGGCGCCGCCGCATCTCACTCTGTTCCTGTTGCTCTCTCTTCCCGTTTCATGTTCCCTCAGAAATATTTGTGGATATTTTAGCCAGATGAGTATTTAAGCACGTGTGTGAACACCAGAGGAGCAGATGTTCAACCAAAGGCTTTGTACAGATGTTTTCACATATTCACGAAACGTGATGAAACGTGGACACAGTATTTAGCATGTACTCGTGAACGTGGGTCATCTGAGCAGAACTGGTGTCTTTGCTTTTATTGTCCTGTGATCATGTGACCTCTGTGTGACAGTGTGTTCCCCAGAGTCTGAATTTCCCCTGCACCCTAACGCACCGCAGCAGACCTTTCCTACGTCGATGTAAATATTTACAACTTTATCCATTAAACTGTTACACCACTGAGGGCCCGCCTCTTTTATCCACGTGACCAGCAGGGGGCAGTGTGACGCGCACTTTACTACGCACTCATAATTATTAAACTCTTAAAATAACTTTGAGATTTTGAGAAGAAGTTCTTCTGTTTTCAGTGATGACGCAGGAAAACAAGAACTCTTCAAAAATCATGTTTATCAGTCTGTTGATGACGTCACTCTGCACCAGTGTCGGTAAACCACATGACAGCTGGGTACGTCATCTAGTGCCACGCCCACCACCTGAGTCCATCAGCTCCAGATTTCTTCCTGTTCTCTGCAAGTGGTTCAGTCTGACGGGACCAGGACCAGGACCAGACCCAGGACCAGACTTAGAACCAGACCCAGGACCAGCGTCTCACAGGACCGAGGTTAGAAGTTCGGAACTCTGAAGTGAACTGAAGTGAATCCGTGATTTCTGCTACACGAGCACTTCCGGTGTTTTCAGGGTTCAGGAGAAGAGCCGCTGTATTCGGCTCCGGTCTCAACCCCGGGTCAGACTTGGGTGTCCCCCTGTCCCCCTGTGTCCACTTCAACAACAGTGGTGACAACAGGTTTATTTTATTTTATTAAGTGAGCCCAGAGCGGCTCCAGGGTCGAACCGAACCCGCCGAACTCTCCGCAGCGTCACTGAACTCACCGGGTCTGTGACTGGGACTGGACCGCGTGTCCTCCGGGTCGAACCCGGAAGAGCGAGTTAAATCCCGAGGCTGTGTAATGGAGGTTCGGTGTGGCGTACTTTGCTCGAGGATCCAGGAAGTGGCTCGTGTTACCGTTTCTATTTTTATTAGCGCCACAGTCGATGAGTTTTAAAAAGCTGCTCACGACTCTTCTCCTCCCTGGAGCCTGCACTGGTTCCCAGAGCTGCTCCCAGAGCTGCTCCCAGTTCAGCTGTGACGTCATCTGTTTGTGTTTGTTGTTGTTGTTGTTGTTCCTAAATGCCTTTGTCGACTTACTGGGACCAGTGAGCAGGTAACCAGTCATCAGACCAGGCAGTAACCACGGTAACCACGGTAACCTTTGCTCTGGGGCTGTGATTGGCCGAGAACCAGTCGAGCTTCTTTCTCCATTGTTTGAAAACCTGACGAGAGGAAGAACGCGTCGTTCTGTCACTGAGACTCCTCCCACCGCGCCCACACCCTGCCACTGTTTATCAGCCTCCAGTGACCTTTGACCCCCACAGTCAACACAGCTGCTGAATGCAGGTTCTCTGGGGCTCCGCCCACACATGCCCTGACCCCAGGTTTATCTCTGACAGACTCTGTCCTCCACAGAGCAGCATGTCCAAGAAGGGAGGAAGTCGTGGGGCGGAGTCGGAGGGGCCGGTGGAGGCGTCAATCATCCGGATCCCTCCTCATCACTACATCCACGTCCTGGACCAGAACACCAACATCGCCCGCGTGGAGATCGGCCCCCTCACCTACATCCGCCAGGACAACGAAAGGTTTGTTCTGGCTCCGCCCACATCACTGTTGCTATGGTTACGGCCTTATGCTATTTTATTTTGAAAACTGAGACGTTCTCTTCTGATTGGTGGCCATCAGCCGCTGGAATGTGTGTGTGTGTGTGTGTGTGTTATATTTAACACGTTCAGTAAGAGTCTGGAAACCAAAGCAGACAAACCTGTTCCCGTGGCGACTGTGACCACGCCCATTCGACCACAGACACAACAGCCATTTCTGTTCCGTGACACGTGAATGACCTGTCATCATTTCCCAGAGTGCTTTTCTCTCCGGTGCGGATGATCATGGTGCCGCCGCGTCACTGCTGCGTGGTCGTCAACCCGGTGTCCCGGGACGACCACGGCCAAGTCCTGTTCGACCAGTGTGGCCAGGCCAAGCTCCGCCACGCCGACCTGGAGATCCGGCTGACGCAGGAGCCGTTCCCCCTGTACCCCGGGGAGGAGGTCCAGCAGGTGTGCGCTCTCACACACACACACGCACACACACACTCAGCGACCGTCCTCTGACGCGCCGTGCACGCGTGTGTGTCCGGCAGGATGTGACGCCGCTGCAGATCGTGTTTCCCGACACGGCGCTGCGTCTGCAGGCGCTGCTGGACTTTGAGGAGGAGGGCGGAGAGAAGAGGGTGGCCGGCGACGAGTGGCTGTTTGAAGGACCAGGTGCTCACACACACACACACACACACACACACACACACACACACACACCACGGACAAGAGTCTGACCTGTGTGTGTGTGTGTGTGTGTGTCAGGGACGTACATTCCCAGGAAGGAGGTGGTGGTTCTGGAAACCATCAAAGCGACGGTGATCAGAGAGAACCAGGCCATCAGACTGAGGGCTCGCAAAGAGGGCGTGGACAGAGGCGGAGTCCGCCGGGTCACAGGTAACACACGCACGCACACACACGCACAGGGGTCAGGGGAAATCCTGACAGTGTGTGTGTGTCAGGTGAGGAGTGGCTGGTCAGGAGGGTGGGGGCGTACCTTCCAGGTGCTCATGAAGAAGTCATCGACATCGTCGACGCCTTCATCCTGACAGACAAGGTGAGCCCCGCCTCCGCCTGGAGACTCTGAGGCACAGACGACCTTTGAACTCTGACCTCGTGCCCATCTCACAGAAAGCGCTCCACGTTCGCGCCCTGCGTCCATTCAAGGACGCCGGCGGGCGGGAGCGCCGCACTGGGGGGGAGTGGCTGGTGACCATGGCCGACAGGGAGGCCCACATCCCCTCGGTGGCGGAGGAGGTGGTGGGCGTGGTGGACGTGACCACCCTGAGCAGCCGTCAGTACTGCGTGATCCTGGACCCGGTCGGGCCTGACGGGAAACCCCAGCTGGGCCAGAAGCGCGTGGTGAAGGTGACCGTGATCGTCCTCGCGTCCTGCGAGTCCGGCCCCCAGGTCTGACCTCTGTCCTCCCTCTCTCTCCGTCAGGGCGAGCGCTCGTTCTTCCTGCAGCCCGGTGAGCGCCTCGAGAACGGCATCCAGGACGTGTACGTGCTGTCGGAGGAGGAGGGGCTGGTGCTGCGTGCTGTGGAGGCGTTCAACGACACCGAGGTGGGCGGGGCCTGAACACAGGGAGGGGTGTGGCCTCTTGTGAAACCTGTTGATAAAGGAAGGGCGGAGGCGGAGTCGTGTGTCGGGTCAGAGTTGAGGAATGTCCCAGATGACGAGACGTTCTCTGTCCCCCCCCCCTCACCCCGTCCCTGCTAAAGTGATTCTGATTGGCCTTTGACCCTCAGCTGTTGCTCCTCCTCTGTCTCCTCCCTCATTCCAAACCTGCTTAACTCATTCCTCCACTCTTCTTCTTCTTCTTCTTCTCCCCCCCATCATCATCCCTTCTCCTCCTTTTCAATTCTTTTTTCTTTTCTTTCACCTTCTGGTTTTGATTTGACTCTTAGCTCCTCCCCCTCCTCCCGCCCCCCTCCCCCTCTCCTCCTGCCCTCCCTCCTCCCCCCTCGCTCCAGTGCTCCGCCATGTTAACCCTTGTCTCCGTCCTCCTCCTCTCTCTCCACCGTTCTCTCTGCCAGCCCGAGATGGAGCAGGAGGAGGCCGCGGGGGAGGAGCCAGAGAGGGCCAAACGCTCCCGAAGGGGCGGCGTCCAGCGGCGCCCCGGAGACCGCTGGATGCTGCGGGGCCCCATCGAGTACGTCCCGCCCTCCACTGTGGAGGTGATGGTGCGGCGCCACGCCATCCCCCTGGACGAGAACGAAGGCATCTACGTGCGGGACATCAAAACCGGGAAGGTCCGTAGGTCCAGATCACACTTGTCCTCACGCGTCCTGCGGGAACGTCTCTAACGTCCTCGTCCTCTCAGGTGCGAGCGGTCATCGGCCACACCTACATGCTGACCCAGGACGAGGAGTTGTGGGAGAAGCAGCTTCCCGCCAAGGTGGAGGCGCTGATGGCAGCTCCCCTCGACCCGCTGGCCAACCGCTCCGACCGGGCGGCGAGCGAGAGTGGCCAGCCCAGGGACAAGACCCGGGTTGTGTCCTACAGGGTTCCCCACAACGCCGCCGTCCAGGTGTACGACTACAGGGAGAAGCGTGCCAGGTGGGGCGGAGCCACAGATAGAGGGACGGGCCAGGCGGGGCGGGGGTTTGAGGACACCAGCTGACGGGGTTCTGTCTTCAGGGTGGTGTTCGGTCCAGAGCTGGTGATGCTGGGACCTGACGAGCAGTTCACTGTCCTGTCCCTGTCCGGGGATAAACCCAAGAGACCCAACGTCATTAAGGCCGTCTGTCTCCTGCTGGGGCCGGACTTCTGCACCGACATCATCACCATCGAGACGGCCGACCACGCCCGCCTGCAGCTGCAGCTGTCCTACAACTGGTGACCGCACGTGCCCACACACACACACACACACACACAGGAGGCAGCTGGCTTCAGGACGCCTCTCGTCTTTCAGGCACTTTGATATTAAATTTCCTGCCGACGCCACCGATGCCGCCGCTCTGTTCTCGGTGCCGGACTTCGTGGGCGACGCCTGTAAAGCCATCGCCTCGCGGGTCAGAGGCGCCGTGGCCTCGGTGCAGTTCGACGATTTCCACAAGGTCAGCGGTCCGGCGTCAGTCCGCGTCCCTCGGGACCCGAGAGACGCGGACTGACGCCTGACGCCTGTTTTCCCACGCAGAACTCGAACCGGATCATCTGCTCGGCCGTGTTCGGCTTCGACGAGAAGCTGGCGGTCCGGCCCAGTCTGCGCTTCAGCCAGAACAACCTGGTGATCAGCAGCGTGGACATCCAGTCCGTGGAGCCCGTGGACCAGAGGACGAGGGACGCCCTGCAGAAGAGCGTCCAGCTCGCCATCGAGATCACCACCAACTCCCAAGAGGCCGCCGCACGGTCCGGCCCACACACACACACACGTGCGCGCTGGCTGTTCGGGCTGTGAGACGTGTCTCCTGGTCTCTCTTCAGACACGAGGCGGAGCGTCTGGAGCAGGAGGCGCGGGGGCGGCTGGAGAGGCAGAGGATCACAGACCAGGCTCAGGCGGAGCGGGCCAGGAAGGAGCTGCTGGAGCTGGAGGCGCTCAGGTGAGGACGCCGCCCCCCGCCACAGACACAGAGACAAACGAGACGTCCTTTTTATTTGATCTTTATCGAGATTAAACCGTGTGTGTGTGTGTGTGCGCCAGTGCGGCGGTGGAGAGCACAGGAGCAGCCAAGGCGGAGGCCCAGTCCCGGGCAGAGGCGGCGAGGATCCAGGGGGAGGCGGCCGTCCACGAGGCAAAACTGAAGGCCGAGGCCCAGAGCATCGAGGCGGTACGTTCTGACCCGCGTGTGCACGTGCGTGCGCGTGTGTACAGACCTCAGATAACGTGTGAACGTGTGCAGGAGGCGGAGCTGCAGCGGCTGGCGAAGGCCCGCGAGCAGGAGCTGAGCTACAAGAAGCAAATGGACCAGCTGGAGGTGGAGAAGCAGGAGCGGCTCGCTCAGATCGAGAGCCACAGGTTCAGTCAGCTGGTCCAGAGTCTGGGCAGCGACACGCTGACCGAGATGGCCCGAGCCGGGCCCGAGCTGCAGGTACTGTACAAGCACACGCAGTACAAGCACACGCAGTACAAGCACACGCAGTACAAGCACACGCAGTACAAGTACACGCAGTACAAGCACACGCAGTACAAGTACACGCAGTCCAGGTGTGAGCGTCTGGTTCCTCCTGCAGGTCAAGATGCTCCAGGCTCTGGGCCTGAAATCCACCCTCATCACCGACGGCTCGTCTCCCATCAACCTCTTCACCACGGCCAACGGCCTGCTGGGGGCGCTGCCGGGCCAGTGAGGGCGAGCAGGAGCAGGAGGATCCGATAGATTCCATCTTTGTTGCTGTGAACATGAAGTGTAAAGGTCCAAACTGATCTCTGACCCAAATAATAAAACAGGTTTACATGTCAGACTCTTCTGTTTCTATGGCGACAGCCGCTGTTGTGGTGCCTGTGGTTTCCTCCGTCCGGGGGTGGAGCGACCATCAGCCGCAGAGGAACCTCCTCTCACCGAACGCATCGATCAGATAATTGAGTCGGAGCAGGATAATGAAAACCCTCAGTCTCAGACGGTCCCAGACAGGAAGTGAGCTGAGCTGAGCTGAGCGTCCCGTTATTGTTGTTATTAGAGAAGAAGAAGAATGATGATGATGATGATGATGATGATGGTCATAGAGCTGTTTAGAGCAGATCTGTAACGTCGTCAGCTCTCGTTTATTTTCAGCTAGGGGTGAATCTGTGCTGGCACCAGGGCGATGTGCGCCTCCTCCTCTTCTTCCTGTTCACCCCCCCCCTCCTCATCCTCCTTAGCTGCATTATGACGCCCCTCCTCCCCCCTCCATCCACTCTCCTCCCCTTCCCTCTCCTCCATTTCAAGCCTCAACTTTCAAACCTTCACACAAAGCAGCTTCTTTTCTTTTCTCCTCCTCCTCCCCTCCTCCCCTCCTGTCTCCTGACCACAACCTCTCCTCTTCTCTCCTCCTGTTTCCTCGACTCTCTCAATAATTTATAAGAATCTGAAATTCAAATGAAGGAGAGAGAGGAATCAGACCCCCCCCACTCCATCCCAACATGAACCACTGCATCGCACTCTCTTGCCAATGGTTGCCATGACAACCTGCTCTCTCTCATCCTAGACCGCCCCCCCCCCCATTCCTCCTTCATGTGGAAAAGCTGCACAACCACAGATGTTAAACAGAAGAAGCTGAAACATTTCACTACCTGATTTCTTCTTCTCCTGCAGCGATTGACGACTTCAGACTGGGGGGGGGGGTTTCACTGGACTTTATTCCCTCAGTCGACTGATAATTTTCAATATGTGTGTTTAAGGCATGCAGTCTCTGTCCAGTGTGGTCCACTCATGCTGACAGCGTCCCCTCGCCTTGGCGTTTAAAAACAGCAAGCAGGAAGCAGGTTACACGCCACGGCCGTACAAAAGACCCCGAGGATGAGAGGAGAAATATAAAAATACAAAGGCCGGGTCTCAGGAGAGCGTTTACAAAAGAGAAGGAAACTGCAAACTAAGACAGATGACCGGGTTCCGTCCTCGCCATCACATCTGGACCCACACCGAGAGAACGGCCCAGAAACGAATGATGACTGAAATGTAGTGATAAACCTTCTCAACACGTGTGTGTGTTACAGAGACAAACCATAGCTTTAACAGTCAGTTGACATCAGCGGGGCGGCGAGCAGAATCGGCAGATTTTTTTTTTTCTTTGCATCACGAGGTCAGCATGCTACACACAGGACGGCGTCATTCATCTGAAAACCCTGATTTGTTTTTGGCGACGAGATGAACGCGTCTGAGTCCGACATCATCACGTTCAGGTCGCGTGATGTAAACACGGGGCCGACGCCGCCCGACCCCACCTGACCGCGGAGGCGCCGTCTGATTGGTGCAAAGTTCCCCGCAGTGTGTGGCTCAGTCAGCGTTCACCACGACGATTTTATTTTATTTACAAAGTGCTCTTCGGTTAGCGCTCGTGCTAAATGAGGCTACGCCGGATGTAAAAGCTTTCTGTAATAAATACTAATGTAAACATGCACAGGGCGTGGGGAGGGGAGGAGTCCTGATTGATCCGTGCGCATGTGTGTTAGCAACACGCGCGTTCAAACGCAGCGTGCGCGTGCCGCCGGTGCTAGCACGGCTAATGTTAGAGAAGCTAGCGCTCTTTGAGGACAGACGAGGCTCGGTCGTAAATGCGGCGTTTTCTGTTGATGTGTGAAAGTAGACGAGCCGCCGTCACCAGGGGGCAGCAGCTGTCTTTTCCTTTCCTTCTCCTCAAAGACGCAAACAGTCCGTCGCTTCAATTTCTGATTCTTTTGGCATCAAAAAGTGAAAAACTCGTCCGTCAGTCGGCTCCGGCGTCCGTGTCCAGGACGGGGGGCGGGGCCAGGCCGTTACTGTGACAACAGGTGGAGGCGTCGGAGGTAGAGCGTCAGGTGGAACATGCTCATCGTGCAGCAAGAAACAACATCAAGAACAGGAACAGTTTTCATCCAGTGCAGGAGCGAGAGAAACGATGGGGCTCAGAGGAGGAGGAGGAGGAGGAGGAGGAGGAGGAGGAGGCGGCTCACGGCTGACGCCCGCTTGGTTAGGACTTTAAGATCACTGCAGAGAGAGACAGTTCAAAACATGAACGTGATTCAACAAACACAACCAGGTTCCATGAAGTTCCTTACGTCCCCAGTTGAGGGCGATGGCTGCAGCGATGATAGCGACTCCTCCCAAGATGGACACCACCGACAGGATCATGGCGTTGCGCCCCAGACGGCGAGCCCCGTCCACGTTCCCCTGCTGCAGACTGTTCCTGGACTGAGACGAGGACACGGGAGAGGAGGTGACACAGCTGCTGTTAGCCTGTTAGCCTGTTAGCTGTGTGCGCGTGGTACCATCACAGAGAAGGTCAGTGCCACGATGTTGATCGGCCACAGGGGGCAGAAGCAGGACAGGATGGCCAGGATCAGGTAGTCCCGCGGCTTGGACCCGTCCACGGCGCCCTCCGTGATGGCGCTGGGCTGGCGGGTGAGCGAGGGCCTCGGGGAGCCCGCCGCTAACGAGCCGGACCGGCTGCCCAAGCGAGGGCGGCCGTTGGCGTGGCCGCCCGGCTTGGCGTGCAGCATGGGCGACACGGAGGACGCCGTAGGTGAGAGGTCGACCATCGCCGGGGTGACTCCATTACCTGGAGGAGGAGGGGGAGGAAACTTCAGAACTTTGAACTCTTTATCGATAGACGTTTCTTGTCTGTCGTCATTTGAGGAAGAGAAGAAGAAAAGACGTCCTCTTACTCGTCTCCATGTTGGCGCTGATCACCGTCAGGTGCTCCATAGCTCCTCCCTCCTCTGTGACGTCGTCTGTCACGGAGGAGGCTCCTCCCTGCTCAGCTGGTTGAGAGGTCACAGGGGCGTGGCCCGCCTCGCCGCTGTCCGGCTGCGTGCTGATTGGCTGCTGTGTCTCCTCCATGGTGCTGGACGTCTGACGAGGCTGAAGAAACGGTGGTGGCGCTCTGGAGGAAACAGATGACATCACCACCGGTGGCAGCTCGAACCAACGACCACGAGTCCACTGCTCCTGCTCCTGCTCCTGCTCCTGCTCCTGCTCCTGCTCTGCTCCTGCCCCTGCTCCTGCCCCTGCTCCTGCTCCTGCTCCTGCTCCTGCTCCTGCCCCTGCTCCTGCTCTGCTCCTGCCCCTGCCCCTGCTCCTGCCCTGCCCCTGCCCCTGCTCCTGCTCTGCTCCTGCTCCTGCCCCTGCCCCTGCCCCTGCTCCTGCTCTGCTCCTGCTCCTGCCCCTGCCCCTGCCCCTGCTCCTGCTCTGCTCCTGCTCCTGCCCCTGCCCCTGCCCCTGCTCCTGCTCTGCTCCTGCTCCTGCCCCTGCCCCTGCCCCTGCTCCTGCTCTGCTCCTGCTCCTGCCCCTGCCCCTGCCCCTGCTCCTGCTCTGCTCCTGCTCCTGCCCCTGCCCCTGCCCCTGCTCCTGCTCTGCTCCCTGCTCCTGCTCTGCTCCTGCTCCTGCTCCTGCTCTGCTCCTGCTCCTGCTCCTGCTACTGCTACTGCTCTGCTCCTGCTCTTGCTCCTGCTCCTGCTCCTGCTCCTGCTCTGCTCCTGCTCCTGCTCCTGCTCCTGCTCCTGCTCTGCTCCTGCTCTGAATCTGTCAGTCAGCATCAGACCGGCTCCTCCTGGTGTCCAGGGAGAACGCTGCAGCAGTGGAGGAGCTGACGGAGGCAGTGTTCTCCTCTGTTCAGCTGCAGCCAAGAGAGGAGGTCCTGAGGACGTTCTCGTGTCTGTCCGTCCTCAGGTCAGCTGTCTTTATAAAGACGTTTCAAACAAAGCTTCTCATTAGGACAGATGGGTGTGTCCTCGGGCCAGTGGTGCCGCCCCCTGCTGGTCATTGGCTGTTTAACACTGGCTTCACTTTCAGGGTCCTGATCACTTCTCATTCATATTCATATATTCTATAATAATAATAATAATAATAATAATAATAATAATAATAATAATAATAATAATAATAATTGTGTACATTTGGTCTCAGCAGACATTTGAAAATGAACATTTCCATTGGTTGATGTATTATTATTATTATTATGAACATTTCTAAAGAGGAAACAAATTGAGAAACATCCACGACTGATGCGACACATCTGGATGAAACACAAGCGTATATTATACATGACACACACACAGGCAGACAAAGGCAGAGTCCAGATGGAGCCGACACACCCACAGAGCAGCAGCACATGTGAAATCAAACGATGCTCTCACCTGCTCCTAGTCCACAGGACGCTGCAGGCTGCTGCTCATCGTCTCCTGGGGCAGAACCGGGCTGTGATGTAATGACCTGCTGCGCGGTCCGGTCTGGGTCTGACCCGAGGCGGCTCTGCAGCAGCTGGAATGTTTGATTTGTGATAATGCAGAGTGGAGGAGTGTCCTGCCGCAGCTCCGCTCCTCTGCAAGGAGTAAGAGGGGAGGAGGAGGAGGAGGGGGAGGGAGGCGTGTGTGTGTGTGGTTGCAGCACAGTCTCTGCTGTTCCACCCTCCATGTGAAGCTGCCTGAAGCTACAAGCACTGACTGTACGATTCAAAATAAAGGCCTAGTGGGAGCACACATGCTCTTATTCTGAAGGAACTGTGTGAGGCCTGAATGTTGGTGCTGACCCAGGAGAATTTGAACAAGAGATTATTGGATTTTGTTTGAGAGAGGAGTAAAGGAGGCCAACACTGAACAGAGGAGGAGGGCTACTACATACCACCCTGCCTTGAGATCTCATCCCAGCAAGTTTAGCTGCTCCTCTACACCACAGCAGCCAACAGCCTCTGGACCCTGTGAGCATGAGGATCCATTCACCCCCAGTCACATTGACACAGGTGAGTGAGTCATGTGACAATTTGTCACATGATGAGACACGTGTTAATGGCCCACTCATGTGACTTATAGTCGCATAACGAGGGGAATGAGATATATCTCCTGGTTTTTCCCAGCCCAACCAGAACTGAAGAAGCCCTTCGGATGAAGGACGAAACGTCTTCAACAAAGAAAGAAGATTATTGGAGATAATTGACCTGAACTCAAAGGCACGCGCACGTGACCCTTATATAAACATTAAATATTTAATGCACACACATCACACACTGCGTGCGTTTTGTGTTGATGACCAGCTCCATGTTTGTTTGTGTGTAACTGGAACTCTGCAAACGCACATGTTTACACATGTTGACATGTGAGTGTGTTCACAGCTGCTTTACATTCCTCACGGGTCTCAAATGTTCTGCTCCGGTGCTCCCGGGTCTGTTTCCGGTCTGTGCGTCGTTTCCGGTAGTGTTTCCGGTCGGTTTGTTTTCGTCGCGAGTGTTTCCGGCGCCGCAGCGGATCACGATGAGCAAACTGCCGCAGCTCAGCTCCTTCCTGTCGCAGCGGCTCGGCGCGCTGCTCCGGGACGTGCTGGACGTGGTGGAAGACGCGGTGACCGAGTACCGGGAGGAGGCGGCGAGGACCCGGCGGGAGAACGACCGGCTGCGGCGGCAGCTGCGGGACATCCTGCTGCTGGACGCCGACACCGAGTGGCTGAGTAAGGCCGAGCGCCGACTCGTCTCCGGGGGAGACGGCAGCTACTCCCGCCCCGACCCGCGTGTCGGCTTCAGTCTGACGCCGGGTTGAGCTTTAGCGTCCGGTCCTTCAGAACATCTGAGGGCCACTGCGTGCGCCTGATTCGCGAGATGATTATAAACCGACTCATCGTTAAATTGACAGAATTTTGTATGGAGTCTGGTGTGACGTTTATTTTGAAAAGGAGCTGTGACTGCTAAAGTGTATGAACAGAGGAACTGACTACGTCTGGAGGTCAAAGGTCACAGGAACTTGTTTGACTCTTGTCTCTCTGGTTCCAGGGTCCAGGTCCAGTCTTGGTCTGGAGGCTCCTGAGCAGCAGCTCTCTGATCCCGGCCCGAGGCTGCGCTCCGAGGAGCCGGACTCCACCCTGAACCAGCCCCGGCCGCCGGCCCCTCCCTCTGCCAGGCAGCCTCATGAGCACGTCGCGCCCGGTCAGCGCCTGTCCGTCCAGAATGGGACGCCCCCCAGGGAGCCCCTCCTCCCCAGGAACGAGGACCCGGCGCCGAAACCCGATCCTCAGCAGGAGGTGAGCAGCCACGCGTCACCTTGTCCCCGCCAGCCCTCCGCCTCCCCCGCCAAACGCCACGAGGAGCTCCCAGCGCACAGAGCCGAGGCGCGAGGTCCTGCTGGGGTCAAAACGGAACCTGAGGAGCTCAGAGTGACTGAGGACGACGGTTGCACCAAGTCTGGGACGGCGGCCCACGCTCGCATCGCACCGGACGAGTCGCGACTCAGAGGCTCCGGCGCAGAGTGGGCGGGGGGGCGTGCAGGTCAGCACGAGGCTCATGGGAACAGGAAGTCGTCTCATGAGAATCGACTTGCTGCAGGCGAGGCCGCTGCAGCCGCCGGTTACGCCGAGCTCATCCACCGCTGCCCCCGGTGCGGCGAGGCCTTCGGCCAGGCCAGCGGGCTCCGCCTCCACCTGGAGCAGAAACAGAAGACCTACGCCTGTGACTGGTGCTGCAAGTCCTTCGCGCAGTCGGCGGACCTGCGGCGCCACCTACGCACGCACACGGGTGAGCGGCCGCACTGCTGCACCTTCTGCTCCAAGAGCTTCAGCCAGCGTGGGAACCTGCGGCGCCACCTGCGCATCCACACGGGCGAGCGGCCGTACAGCTGCCCGTACTGCTGCCGCACCTTCAGCGACGGCGACACCATGAAGAAGCACAAGCGCACGCACTCAGGAGAGAAGCCGTACCGCTGCGTCCGGTGCGCCAAAACCTTCGCCGCCGCCAGCGGCCTGCAGATCCACCTGAAGAAGGACATGTGCTTCGTGGCCAGCGCCTGATTGGTCGGGAGGGAGCGGCGCAGCACGCCGCTGAACTCAGAGCTCCCAGTGTGCTGCTGTCTGTAAATAGACAAACACTGTCCTGCTGGGGACTCGTCTGATTGGCCGGGGGTGCACAGCTCAGGCAGCCAATGGGAGGCCAGTTTCACTGTCAGCTGTTAATTTATTATGTATTTATTCTGTCAAATAAAAGCCGGAGCGCTCGGCTCTGCTTCAGACGGACCTTAAACTGTTCAGCGAAAACTTTCAACCCGGTCTGTGACTGATGATGTCAGATAACCCCAAATCCACATAAAGAGAATAGGTTTGCGTTGAGTCTGGTTTATATTTATTTATTTATATAAGTAAACGTTGGTTAGTCGAACCATCCTCAGGCTGCGTGTGTTTCTTGGTGCAGTTCCGCCTGCGGCCTGCGGGGGGCGGCGGCGACCCGCGGAAAACAAGGACCAGGCGTTTGTGTTGGATCCAGATTTACTGTTGCGTCGTACAGAAAACAGCTGATAGAAACGTAACAGCACAACATTGTATAGAAAGTCACACTCGTACATTCAGTCGTGCATCAGAGGGGAACGCCGTTGCCATGGCGACGACGCTCGGAAATAGAAAACAGGCGTACAGAGATAGAAAGCACTATATCAACATATTGCATCATGCAACAACAAGGAAGAGCCACTTATACTGATATGTTAGCATCATCGTCGGTAGTCATGGCAACGACAGGACGCGGTTGATTCTTTCACAGTCTCGTTGAGGCGCAATAGAAAAGTTTCAGATGGAAGCTGCCGACAGGTCGCGCTCCTGGAGCACTGATCCAAAAACAAACGTTAGCGCTCGTTAGTGTGGCTAGCAAACGAGCTGTGTAGCAGTTAGCCCACTTCAGCTTGTTAGCTTGTGATGTTTCATGTCACGTTAGCCTGAACTCGTCGTGTGGTCACGTGACGGCAGTCAGCTCTGAGCACAGGCGTGAACGTTTAAAAGGCCTGACCTCGGGGACAGTTGGACGCTTGTCCCCCGTCTGTCCAGGGCTCAGCACAGGACATGTCCATGCTAACGGTCCACTCTCTCCTTCGTTACTGTGATTACACCAATTTGTAAACTTTACACAACATGCTTCGACAAAACGACACGGACTTACGGTCATTCCTGTAGAGCAGAGTGTGTGTGTGTGGGGGGGGGGGGGCTACCTCATGCGTGTGTTTGACGTCAAGTGACTTCATGTTTGTCCACAGGTTTACCACAGTTGCGTTTCCAGTGAGAAGAGGTATGTCCCGCCCACTCACATGCTGATGGCGGGTGTTTGGGTTCAGACCCGGAGCGAAGACACACGATGACAAAAGATCATGCAGTTTCACTTTTTGAGAAAGAGAGAGAGAGAGAGTGTGTGTGTGTGTGTGTGTGTGTGTGAGAGAGAGAGAGACGTGGCCACCATGCTCCTCCTCCTCCTCCTCCTCCCTGTGGACGACCCCGTTGCATGTGGAAGGCACACCAGCACCGAGCTGCTCCGGCTGAACCAGAGGAACCGCGTGACCCTGAAACCGCCTGCGGGGGGCGGGGCTGCGGGCTAGTCGTGGCTGAGGCTCCGTGGCAGCTCGTTGGTCAGGATGTGCCACCTCTCCACCCGGCGGCCGCCGTTCTTCAGGCAGTCCGTCCAGTGACGGAGGGCGTCGCCCTGCGAGTGGCCGCTCAGACAGACGCCACCTGAGGTGAGAGAGCGAAATGCACGAGAACCCTCAGCGGCTCCTGCTGGGGCCAACCTGTCTATTCCAGACTCCTCCCCCGGGGTCACATGTCAACGCCAACTCACCGATGAAGTCGTTGGAGCGTCCCAGGTCGTAGTCCCACACCGTCACCTCCAGCGTCTTGTTGCTCAGCTCCGTCAGAGAGATCTCGTAGAAGAACTCCTGCAGGAGCACAGAGGAGGGAGCTAAGCTAACAGCTAACAGCTAACAGCAGTGCTCAAATTCACCACACATCTGGACCCTGCTGCCCCCTGCTGTTCACCTGGGGACAGTAGTCAGAGGACAGTAGTCAGAGGACAGCAGTCGGGGACTCGGGGTCTCACCTCGTTGAATTCAGGGTTGAGGGTTTT
This sequence comes from Pseudorhombus dupliciocellatus, assembly GCA_016785235.1. NCBI lineage: Eukaryota > Metazoa > Chordata > Actinopteri > Pleuronectiformes > Paralichthyidae > Pseudorhombus > Pseudorhombus dupliciocellatus. The sequence continues at coordinate 262,256 of JAFBJW010000303.1, read as the reverse complement.
CTTCATGACGGTGGTTTTGTGCTTGGATTTCTTCTCTATGTCGGGCTTCAGGTATCTGCGGGGGGGAGGAGTCGGTTCAGTCATAATAAAGAGCGTTCTGGGTTCCATTTGTCCTGAACTGGTTCTGATGGGTTTCATTAAGCTTCTCTGTCACTAATGTTTGCAGCCCTGAGGGTGGTGGAGGCGGAGTTGCACCAGCAGGCTCCTCCTCATCGGGGGAGCGTGGCCGCGGCTCCGTTGCATTCTGGACCCTGACAGATAGGATCTGACCGCGGGCGGGGGAGGAGCTGGGCAGGAAATTAAAACGCCCAGAGCTCATTTCCTCCCTGAGCTGGCCCCGCCTCTTTGAGGCCCAGCACTGGTGATGTCAGAGGCTCCAGTGCCGCCAGTGACGTCACCGTCTGGTTTTCAAACAGAAGGTCGAGCGTCTTTGAAGAATGAGGACGAGTCGTGGCAGGAAGCTGGTGAACGCCCCGCCCCTCGGCCTTCACTCCTGGACTTTGCCCCCTCCCCCCTCTCGTGTGATTGGTGGATGCTTCTTCACCAGAAAAAAAGAGTTCTTACATTTTGACGTAGGGGTCGGAGAATCCATTGACGTCCATGGCCGCCAGGTGGGCGCAGCGCCTCACGCCCACACAGAGGCCGCCGCTGCGTGGACGGCTTTCACCTCCGCCTCCTTCTCCTCCTCCCTCCACCTCCTTGTCGTCCAGAGTCAGTGGAGGCAGGAACTGCAGGGAGAGCAGGAGGCGGCCTCTCTCCTCCAGGCTGTGGAGCTGCTCGTTCTCCCACTGCGTCAGGAGGAGACCAGGAGTCAATGACACCTTTCTGATTTGATTACATTAGCCCCACCCCCGACCTCTGAGCGAGCGTGTCGGCCATTATAATAAACTGGTCTCGCTCTAATCCGGTTTTCTGCTGATGAGCGGCTCAGTTTAATTTCCTCTAATTTCCCTTCTCACGCAGACGCAGCCACGCCCCCTGGTGGTGCGTGGGACAGCTCCACCCCACTGCTCCTCCCAGCTCCGGCTCCCTTCACAGAGAAGGTGCAGCCAAAGGTCACAGCCTATGGGTCCACCTCCTCCACTTGGTGGGCGGAGCTTTGAAGGTAAAACCGAGTAACGCAGGGACAGGAGGTCAGGGACAGGAGGTCAGGGACAGGAGGTCAGGCCAATAAGACGAGCTAAATAAACAAAGATAGACCTGGATGAGCTCAGAGACGGAAGCCAACAGGACACGGTCACGGTCCCAGAGGAGACACGCAGCCGTCCTCCTTCAGTTCTTACACAGGAGACGCTCTGATGTCTCTGAAGCTTCATCGTCTCGCCTCCCACTGACTCAACACAAAGCATTCTGGGTCGTCTGAAGCTCACAGATTGAAGCGGCGAAGCTGAAGGAAGCTCAGCAGGGCCCAGGACTTATCTCCAGACAGAGCCCCCGTCCCCGTCCGTCCCCTGCAGAGCTCCTCGCCGCTGTCACGCTCTGCTCTTTGGAAGACGTCTCTGTCTCTTTTATCGTCCACTCGCTGTCCCACACTCAGACGCGGGGACTCTTTAGACCGTGCACAGAGGAGAGAGGAGAGAGGAGAGAGGAGGTGCCAATCACCCGCACGAAGAGGAGGGATCAAATCAGGTCAAAGGTCTCAGGTAAAGACCGACCCGTCAGAGGACAGAGGAGCCCGATGACATCACAGTGCAGCTGCTCTGCGACCGGTGAAGGTCAAACGCTGATGAGCTAATGAGACTTAATATCTGTGACGGACAGCGTGGAAACCGAGGGGGGCGGAGCAACGTCACAGCACGTGAAGAACGGCGGTACCTCTCTCAGGTAGCAGGAGATCCCCCGGAGAGCCTCGCCCATGGCCGTGGGGGAGGGGATCTGCAGGGACAGGGACAGACGGTCAGGCCTGAGGATGACAAGTAACCATAGCAACCATGATGTCACGGCGTGGGTGTTACTGGGGGCGGGTGCTCCAGGCAGGTGTGGAAGTGTTTGGTCTGGTCTGGCTTCACCCGCTTCAGAGGAACCCTCGACTCTCCGATCAGCTCGTTGTGAGTCAACTTGTCCTCGTCACACACGGTCAGCCTGGGGACAAGGGGACAGACGACCTTTGACCTCAAGGACGAGCACGGGTTCACTAGTGATGATCAGTGATCTTCTAAACCCCCTCAGGGGATTCGAGCCCACAACCTCCAGGCTTCAGAGGACTGCTGGGATTTAACGCGGCCACCTGCTAACACGGAGGAGACGATACTGAGGCCCCGCCCACACACCCTTACCTGAGTGTCTTCCTGTGCATGTCCTCCTCTGTGATCCCGACGTACGTGAGCGTTTCATTCCACACGGGATTCAGAGAGTTCCGGATCGTCTTTGTCTTCAGCTTATTGGCCTGAAGGACACACACACACACACACACACACCGTGGCGTCCCGGGGTGAGCCTGAGCGTCGGTCAGCGGCTCAGGTTGGGGGCGTGTCTCACCTTACAGGCTCCGGGCAGCAGGTGCAGTTTGACGTACGGGTCGGACAGACCGTTGAAGTCCATGGGTTTGAGTCCCTGCATGGAGACAGCGTCAGCGTCTGTCCCACGGTGGACAGGTCAAGTACAAACTGGACGGACACGACCACAAATGCTCTGTCACACACGCCGTGGGCAGACTGTGGTCCCTACGTTACCCACAATGCAGCACCTGGTCCAGTGCTGTTTATGTTCTTTGATCTGAGCGTGGGAGGGGCGGTGGGCGTGGTTACCTTGGCTCGCAGCACGGTGCAGTGCAGCTCGCTGGCGCTCCGCTCGTACCTCAGCTCGAACTCCAGGGTTCCCAGAGCAGCTGCAGGGGGCACACACACACACACACAGTGAACATGCAACACACTGACTGGATGGACACACACACACACACACACACACACACTCACTGCAGTCGTCGCTGTCGGAGCTGTTGATCTCCACCGACCTGTCCACGCTGCTGGTCAGCGACAGCGAGCCACCGGGCCGAGCGTGGGCAAGCACAGGAGACAGGAGGTGAGCCCCGCCCATCTTGGAGGCCCCGGGACTGAGGGCCAGGGGGGAGGAGACGGGGTTGGGGGAGGCAGGGGTAGGGGAGGTGGGAGACAGGCGGGGGAAGTAGGCGGAGATCTGCTGGATGGGTCTGATTGGTCCGGGGCAGACGTCGATGGCCATGTGTTCCTGGATGGAGATGCTCAGCTTCTTCCCTCGCCGCACCGTCATAGAGTCTGAGGAGGAAACAGACCTGAGACCAGCTGACCACGCCCCCTGACCTAACGACCTTTAGGGTTTGTGTGTGTGTGTGTGTGATCAGCAGAAACATCTGGATCACTGCAGAGATCTGCTGACTCCTCCCATCCAGTGGAGGGGCAGGGCCATCTGACGGTGAGAGGAAACAGCTGAACGATCTGAACGCGGTGACTGAGGGGAGGAGCACGCCCCCGGTCTGGGCCTGGAGGCAGAGGCTCCGCCCAGACACGCCTGCAGACCAATCAGAGTGCTGAGCTGAAGCCTCCAAAGAGATGCTGAAACTTTGGAAAGTTGTGAGTCAGCCATCGTCTCTCCTCCTCCTCCTCCTCCTCCTCGTTTCCTGCGAACACGCCGGGGCGGCATCAATTCAGCCGTTTGAATTCTAATGCGATGTTTGTGCGAGAGGCACAGAAGGTTCTGGCAGCAGCCTCTGCAGCATGAGGAGCAGTCCCTCCGCTCTGGCTTCACTCCTCACCAGGAGGCTCCTCCTTTCTCCTCGTTTCATTTGGTGGAACCAAACACGGCGTGGGCTTGGTTCCGATCCCTGAGCTCCATCCTCGTCCTCCCTGTGGCTCCAGGTCCCACTCCTCTCTGGTGACAGGTGCTAACTAGCATGTAGCTCCGAGCCGCTCAGCGCCATGATTCTGCCTCTGATGTCATCAGACGCTCGTGCACGTCTGCGTGCTGCTCAAAATGAGAACGTGTGAATGACGCCGCCGCCACGTCCTCTGGAGCACAGACACCAATCATCAAAATGATCAGACCCCTGAGACGTTTGCTTCACTTCGATTGTTTACAAGCTGGAGGGGGAGGGGTCAGACACCAGGGGGGGCGGAGCAGAGGATACACACACTCATTGAAGTTATTTGCAATCAAAGATTAATTAGCTTTTAGATCCTCACATACGAAAGTGCATTTTTTTACTTGGACTAAATAAAGATGGATGCCATGACGGCTCCTGAAAGTGAAGCCAAAGCGCCTCCGCGCGCCCCCTGCTGGGCAGCCATGACGCTAATGAGACGGTTCATCCTCAGGGATGAAGATCTGCTGTTGTCATTTCCAGACGTTTTCCTTTCAAAGGCTCTTTGATGACAGAGTTCATCCTCTGTGTTGTAAGACAGAGAGAGAGAGAGAGAGAGAGAGAGAGAGGTGAATGAGGAGCGATACAGAATCAAAGGGCTCTTACCTCAGGGTGTGTGAGCGCACGAGATTCCAACAGAGCACGAGGGGTCCGCACGAACAGGTGGGGAGAGAGGGAGTGAGCGGCCGAGCAGTGGAGAGAGAGAGAGAGAGAGAGAGAGAGAGAGAGGGGTGCTTCACTCTTTAACTCTTTCTCATCCCTCTCTTCTTTAATATCTCTCTGTGACTCTCACATTCATCTGAAGTGTCAACAGTCATCAAGCCCCGCCTTTAATCACAGGACACATGGATTAGATCAGACCCCTCCCTCCTCCCGCTCTCTCTCTCTCTCTCTCTCTCTCTCTCTCTCTCTCTCTCCTTTAGTTAACATCCAGCAGCATCTGTCTCTCTCTCTCTCTCTCTCTCTCTGTATAATTTGTGGTTAATGATGTATAATGATACACGTGTGCGTCCAACACGCGTGTTAAGTCGATCACACACGTCCAGAGCTGCAGTGTTTGGGGTTTTTACTCCTCCCTTTCAGGAAAGGAGATGAGCTCCATCCCTCCGTTTCTCCCCCTCTCCTCCTCCTCCTCCTCCTGTGGTCAGACTCCTAGGGTGAAGGAATCCCTCATTAAAAAAAAAATAAAAAACACAACACCCCATCCTTCATCCTTCATCCCCATCCGTCCTCCTCCTCCTCTGCCTCTCTTCCTCCCACACACTCTCTCCAGTGTGGCGGCCAAATGGGCGAGAGAACCTCAGATTGTTCTCCTCCAGCTGATCAGCAGCTTTAGCCCCGCCCCTGTTGCTCCTCCCCGTGAGGAAGAGGAGGGCAGTGGGTTAGTTTAAACTGATCCTAGTCCAGCTGCTGGCTCTGCCTGGACGGGTCTGGGCGGGTCCTCAACTGGTTTCAGCGTGGTCACGTGACCACGTGGATCAACAGCAGCTCCTGGTCTGTGGATCTATGTGTGGTCACGTGACAGCGGCGGCGATGGCGGCTCATCGTGAGACGACGTGTCTTTGTTCACTTTGAAGCAAGCGTCTCCCTCTGAGACTCATTACCTCTGACTCAGGCTGCTCCTCAGAGGATACACCAATGGCTCCATTCCTGTGTGTGTGTGTGTGTGTGTGTCTGTAATTAAAGTGGCCTGTAGTGACCTCTGACCCTCGCACTTGTAGTCCAGTGATCAGGAGAGCATATCCACCACGCACGCACACCACACACACACACACAGTATCATATCTCAGGCTCATAACAGTCAGCTCTCTTTTGGAAAACCTGCAGACTAGTTGCTAGGCAACCAGGGGAGTTCCTAAAGGCACTGGTATCTCCTCTGCAGAGGTGTGTGTGTGTGTGTGTGTGTGTGTGTGTGTGTTATGTAAGAACATCTGGTCGGTGCCGAGCTGTTGGTTCTCTATAAATATTTCTGGACCCGTGTCAGAACCAGACTTCCTGTTGGTGGAGGAGCAGGAAGGAGGCGGAGCCTCATCGGTCACAGAGCTCTGGTTCCTCTGGACTCAGAGGCAGCGAGGCTCATGGGTAATTTCTGCAGACTCACTTTGTGACGGATCTGTTTGAAAACTTTCTGTGGAACTTTTCCCCAGCTGAAGCTCCGCCCCCTGCCAGTGCAGCTTCAGGTTCAGGCTTGTGGGGCGGGTCACGGGTTCGAGGCCCTGGTGGATTTAACTCTCGTTCAAATGAACCAAACAGGAAGTCAACTCGCTTCAAATGTGTTTTTTAATAGAAAAAAAGACTTTAAGCATCAAAGAACTTCATCCGCCGCAGCCCCCTGCACGGTCCACGTGCACGCCATCACAGGTGAGCGCCCTGCCGCACCTTCAGGCCGAGGTGGGAGGATCTCTGGGTGCGTGGGGGTACCCCCCCCACCACCACCACCACCAGCGGAGCTCTAACGAGGCCAGGGTCGGGTCGGAGTCCGGGAGAAACAGTCCGAGGTCCCTGAGGAGGAGGAGCAGGAGGAGGCGCCGTTACTGACCCCTGATCACTGCATGTCTGCAGCTCAGCGCCCCCGTGTGGTCAGGAGAGGAGGTGCGCGTGTGAGTTTGTTGTTCTGTTATATGATTATCTTTGATCCTTTGGAGATGAAAGCACACGGTGAGGAGCTGTCTCACCTCGCAGGTTCACTCTTTGGTTTTCTTCTCACTGTTCTGCAGCTTCTCCACCAGCTTCCTCTCGTGTCCCGCCGGGTTCTGCCTGTTGGTGTTGTCACTGGCCTCCTTCTTGGTTTTGCCTTTGCGGGCCGAGCCCTCTGCAACACACACACACACACAGACGTGTGATGAAAGGCCTCGAACCGTGGTGCAGCAGCGACAGCTGTTTCCTCACCTGTGTATTTGTCTGTCAGATTGTAGTACTCATATTCATCGTAATATTCCTCTTCGAAGGTGGAGGGCTTCAAGTTCTTCACGTCCACGTGACTCATGATGAACCTTCTTCTTCTTCTTGTTTTTCCCGAGCAGGAAAACAACAGGATCTATTTTTCCACTCTGTTCTCTGGGTTTTTATAACGGGAACATTCAGCTCCTCCTCCACAGTCACTCCTCCTTTGAGCTCCTCTTCTCCTTGTTTTCCTCCTCCTCTTCTTCCTCCTCCCCTCTTCATGCTGCAAGTGTTGCATCAGCTGTGAGAGGAATTTTCCCAAAATCTGTGACTGAACACTGAGACCAGGAGGAGGCTGGTGTCTTCTTATGTGTTTGTTTGTTTGTTGTCTGGTGGTGGTAAATATTTACTCTTTTAATTTTTTAGTCCCTTTTTTCTAGCGTCAGTGTTTGTTAGTGTAATACTGACTTCAGCCACTCAAAGCGCCCCGAGTGTAATACAGACCCTAAACATGTTCCACCGTCTAATGGAATCACAAACGAGTCATTAAGGATGAATTGAGGTCACGTATGATCATTCTACAGGAGCAACGCTAACTTAACATCAGAGACCTCTGACCTCAGAGTTTAGGTACATGAATAAAACACGTCAGATTAGTTGATGGACTTTGGCTCGTGTGTTTGACCTTCATTCAAATCTGCTGTTTGTTTGTCTTTCTTTATCAGCGGCTGCAGGTTTCACACTGACCTGTGTGTGTGTGTTTCACCTGTACAACAAACTTTGGGCTAAACTTATCGAAGACCAAAAGTCGCCGAGATTGTTCGATTTCATGAAATAAAAGAACATAAAAACAAACTGAGGTCTGTGCAGCAGCGCCCCCTGGGGGCAGAGCCACATGCACCTGAAGCAGGAAGAGTTTAAAGATTGATCTGATTATTTTTGGTTCCAGTGATTGAATCTTCAATGAACGAACATGTTTCTGAGTTAATTATGGATCAGATGAGGAGCTTATATCACATCCTGTTTCTCAACAGCTCAGTAAATATTTGCAGAAATATGAGGTGACCCCGTCTGAGCCGTGGCACAGAGCACTCACTGTTCCCGCACAGACACTGGTTTCAGGCGTGAAACGTGCACGTTGCACACATGGCAGTGCAAGCAGGTAACCAGGTCACAGATAAGAAGTCAGCTTCATGGCCTCATTTTACTGTTTGTTCACACACACACACATTTGACATGATAAATACGTGACTGATTAAATATCATGTGTTTTTATTCAGCTGCAACAGATGCCAGTCATTAATTATTAATTATGTTATATACACACACACGTGTGTTATATTGTTTCATGTTGTATCGTCTATTATTTTATGTTTAAGATGTTTGAACTTTGACTTCAGTTCGGTTTCAGTTTGTTAAAGTTGTTTTGTGTAAAACACAGATTCTTTGAACTGACAGAGAAGTGATGTAGGTCAAAGCACAGGAGTGAAGTACTTAGTATTCGGTATGGAGTATTTAATATTAAGGTCTTAGTATTTATTTAATTTACTGTTAAATACTAAAACGTAGAACTGAGCATTAAGTGTTTTAGTATTATATATTCAGTGTTTAAACCTGTGGCTCTACGTGTGCCGGACCTGCAGTTCCACTCTCGTCCACCTGGGGCGATGTTGACCTCGGAGCTGCTTCAGCGACTTCCGCTAGAACGAGGAGGAGGAGGAAGAAGAAGAAGAAGAAGGCGAAGACGGAGCTAACCGTGCAGCTAACAGTTCGCCAGTAAACAAACAGAAAGATTCCAAGTAAGAAACTGAACTTTTGTTTCGAACGAAAACTCGAAGCAGCTTGAATGAAGCGGATCCTCGACCCGGAGCCGCGAGCTCAAACCAAGTTTAGATAATAATCAGGAGAATGTTAGCGACGCCGCTAACCGAGCTAACAGTGGCTCCACTGAGATAACCCCGTTCATCATCTCCACAGTTAGCTTTGTAGCTAACGTCATAACCCTGTTTACTTGAGCTCAATCAGAACTTTACACCAAACCTAACTCAGAAATCCGTGAATTTAGGACAACATCTGTTTCCTGAAATCTTCACTGGAGCCTCGAGCAGCGTATGAACAGTGATCGGGTCATTTAGGGGTTCGGCAGTTTTAACACTGAAGACAATAACAATGATTTGGACCGTCCCTCTGCTTTGTTGCTCAGAATCTTGGAGGACATGTCAGCTGATACCAAGATTGCCGAGCTGCTCACGGAGCTGCATCAGCTCATCAAGCAGACTCAGGTGAGGGTGGAGCTAGATCAGGTTCTCACCTGGACTCAGACTCCTCAGTTGAACTGAACCAGGTCCGAATGCTGTGTTTCCAGGAGGAACGATCCCGGAGCGAGCACAACCTCCTCAACATCCAGAAGACTCACGAGAGGATGCAGACTGAGAACAAAAGTCAGTCACGCCTGAGCGCTGTGCTCCTCCTCCCGCCTGTCTCTGTGGAAACTTACTCCAGCCTTGTGTTTGTCCTCAGCGTCTCCGTACTACAGGACCAAGCTGAGGGGGCTGTACACCACGGCCAAGGCGGACGCTGAGGCCGAGTGCAGGTGAGTGACCGGACGAACACGTGTTGAAGTGCGTGAGGTTCTTCAACTCTTGATGCTCCTGTTTGCCCCGCCCCCACAGCATCCTGCGGCACGCTCTCGATAAAATCGCCGAAATCAAGTCGCTGTTGGAGGAGAGGAGGATCGGTACGAACACACGCTTCACGCTCCTGTGTAATTGCTGCCGTTTTGTGTTTGTTAATGTAATTTCTGCTTTTTCAAACAGCTGCTAAGATGGCCGGGGTCTACAGTGACAGTGACCCCCCCAGGAAGACGATGAGGCGCGGCGTCCTGATGACGCTCCTCCAGCAGTCGGCCATGACGCTGCCTCTGTGGATCGGAAAGCCTGGGGAGAGGTGACTCACGCACCAACTAAACCAGAGAGAGAACTCAGCCAACAGCAGGAAGGTTTGTGTGACTCAGAAAGTTCTTCCTGCTCTTTCAGCCCGCCCCCTCTGTGTGGGGCGACGCCCGCCAGCAGCGACTACGTGGCCAAACAGGGTGACAAAGTGGCGGCAAGGGTGAAAGCCGTGGACGGGGACGAGCAGTGGATCCTGGCTGAGGTGGTCAGCTACAACCACTCCACCAACAAGTGAGAGTGCCGCATGCTTCCCAAGCATCTTTATGTCAGGAAACAGGATGTGACATCACAGCTCTGATTGTTTTCTTCCTCCAGATACGAAGTAGACGACATCGACGAAGAAGGAAAAGAGTGAGTCACAGCTTCACGTTTATGTTACACAAGTCAGGAAATCCAGTCACAAATGTCTCATGGTAGCGTTTCCCTCTGATCTGTCATGGTTCCATGGCGTGCTGTGTTGATGATGTCACGTTTCTGTGCCTGTGATCAGGAGACACACGCTGAGCAGACGGAGGATCATCCCTCTGCCTCAGTGGAAAGCAAACCCAGAGACGGACCCCGAGGCCCTGTTTAGCAAAGACCAGCTGGTGTTGGCCCTGTACCCTCAGACTACCTGCTTCTACCGGGCCCTCATCCACACCCCCCCACACAGGGTGAGACGCACACATCCTCGCGCTGGTTCAGGAGCTGCTATGCTTCATATGTATGTGTTTAGAATCTCCGGTCGTCTGTGGACGATCCGAGGGGCCGTGTGAATGAATGTCTTCCTGTGTGTGTCGACAGCCTCAGGACGACTACTCCGTGCTGTTTGAGGACACGTCGTACGCTGACGGGTACTCCCCCCCTCTGAACGTGGCCCAGCGATACGTGGTCGCCTGCAAAGAGAACAAGAAGAAGTGATCGGCAGACATGATTCGACATGATTCAGTTTTTATCAGAGACGTTTGTTCCTCCAGTGGCTGTCTCCAGTCCAGAGCAGCATCTCACAGCAGCAGAGACAGGAAGTGACCTCCGTCCTCAGCTCTCATCACCATAAACTGTCTCCGTCTGCCAGCACTTTGTCCCCAGAGACATGTGTGGGTGTCCCTTCCAGTGCATCAGTGAGGACACTCTGTGTCTTATGGCTTTCTACAGACTGTAGGTCAGGCAGAGACTCTGTCCAGACTGTGTCTCCACAGGATCGTCCTCTGGAGAAGGCAGGACGGTGGAGCCTGTGGGGACCTGAACGCCCCTTTGACTGTGAGGAGCTGAGACAGATTCAGATCTGGACGTTAGTGAAACATTAAAATGTTTGATGGTAAAACTTGGTTTCCTTGTGGTTGTGATGTTGATGAACTCTCAGAAAACACAGATGGAAATATTCTGTGTTTTCTGAGTTTTAATTAATGTCGATTGAGAATCAACATCATATTAACAGGAAGTGAGGAAATGATGGAAGGCAGGAAATAGTCTGATGTAATATGAGAAAATAAAAACGTTCCGGCACGTGTGCCGACCCTGAACGCAACGCGGCCCGTAATGTCCCACAGTCCGTGAAGGCGTCAGAGAAAACGCGGGTAGCGCAGCCAACATGGCGGATCCGGTGAGTTTAAACTTTAACGCTGTTTCTGCCGTTAACCGACATCGACCGGGGGAGGGGCGTCATCAGCGAGGGGCGCAGGGAGGCTTCCATGAAGGCGAGCGACCACGGGAAGTCACGTGATTCAGCGGAGACAGTTTAAACGTGCGGGTTAGCTTAGCGTTAGCATGAGAACAGCTAGCCTGGCCAAGCTTTTCAAAATAAACGGTGCCACCTGTCCCCTCTGACTTCAGCTCTGAGTGGACAAGATGCCAAACGTTTTGTAAAGTGAAGCAGCACTGATGCTGGTGCCGAAGTTTCAGGAGTTCAGAGAGGCTGAAAACCAAGATGGCTGACTTGGAAGGCACCAAACGTGAAGCCAAACAAAGCATCGTCGCCCCCTGGTGTCTGTCAGAAACCTCCTCCATGTTAGCAGACGGGACATGGCTCAATCCTACGCTGATGTCACTGAAATCTGATCACTTTGGTTTAGTTTGATGATGACGTCATGATTGACAGCTGTATGGACTGAATCAGATGTCGTGTCTCCTGAATCAAAGGTCTCTGACGCTGAGCTGCACGCCGCCAAGCCGCCGCCCAAGCGCAGACGCATCCTGGACCCCTCGGCAGTCGTCCCGGTGCCGGTGTACTCCAACAAGGTGACGAAGCGGCGCTCAGGCTGAAGCTGATCTCAGGACCGTGTCGTCCCTCTGACGCCGAGTGCTTCTGTTCCCAGGTGAGCAGCAGTCTGCAGCTGAGGCCCATGGAGCCGGTGTTCAGCAGGACGGACCCCGCAGGTACTGACTCCTCCCTGATGAAGTAGGAACACTGTGGAACTCGGTGGCCGCTGACTGTCCCTGTTTGTGACCAGAGGACGTTTCAGATGACAGTTTGTGGTCACCCCGGGAAACGAAAGCAGCTGCCTTCGTCCTCAGCGACTCCTCGGAGGAGGAGGAAGCAGAACACGTGGAGAACAAAGCAGAACGTGGAGGACCGTGAGTGCTGGAGCTCGGAGACCTTCATCCCACACCAGCACGTCCTCACGCCTGAGACGAGTGGGACAGAAGTCACTCTCTTTACTTTGTCTCCTCATGTCCTGTCAGAAGAACCGTCCGCTCTCCGTCTCCTCCACCGCCCCAGAGTCTGGACCGGAAACAGTCCAGTCAGGCCAGAAAGAAGATCAGGTGAGTCTCTGTATGTCAAAGTATCTCAGAGGAGACTTAGAGGTGTCCTGAGGGTCTTCTGGTCGTTTGTGTCCCTCAGTGAGATCGACCGGAGGCTCAGGGTGGTCAGCTCCCTCGTGTCTCCGGAGCCACGGACCAGGACCAGGTCTGGGCGGCGCCGTGGCCTCCCGTCCGCGGGCTTAGAGGAGGAGCAAGATGATGTCATCCTCATCACAAACCCTGACTCCGACTCCCAGAGTTCATTGTACAGCTCCTCGCTGCACGAGATCTCCCTGAAGATCCGCTGCAGGGCGGACATCCACAAGATCCCCGTGCTGTCAGTACGTAAGCACACACGCCAAAACAATGGCGAAACTAGCTGCAGCGTTACGGTGACTGCGTCCTCATCAGCTGTCACTTTGTGTTTTCACGTCAGTCGACACCTCTAAGCGACGTGTTGGCCCAGCTGGCTGCCATCATCCAGGTCCCGCCCCCTCGCCTGCTGCTGCTGAGGGAGGACGTCGAGCTGCCGAGAGAATCCACCGTCGGCGAGAACGGCCTCGGCATCGCAGACATCTTAGGTCGGTAACTTCCTGTGGATTTTATCCTCAGAATCAGTTTCTGTTTGTCAGACGACGAAGAATTGACACGTGTTGTGACATTTGTCATCAAACGTTGTCATGAGACCATCTCAAACAAACAAATAACCAGCTGAAACTCTCGTTGACGCAGAGTGTATCGTCATGGCGGCGGAGGACAAAAGCCAAGACGTCGTCACCGTGCGACTGCAGAGCAAAGATCGAGACTCTTCGCAGGAGTTCTCTCTGCACAGAGTCAGTCCCCGCTCCTCCTCCTGTCTCCTTCACGTCTCCTGCCATGAGAAACGAGAGACACCAACGGCTGTGTCCTCTTGTGTCTTTCAGGACGCCCCGCTGGGCTCCGTCTTCTCCCAGTATCTGTCCTCGATGTCTGGCAGCGCTCAGAGAAAAGTCTGCTTCCACTTCGACGGCTCCAAAGTGACGCACAGCCAGACGCCGGCCCAGCTGGACATGGAGGACGGGGACATCGTGGAAGTTTGGATTTAAGCCTGTAGATTAATTTTGTATCTTCTATTAAATGTAAAACAAATATCAAACTTAGGCCTTGTTCACTCTGGGACGCTGTGGCTTTGAGTGGTTTATTCATGACGCTCAAACTTGAGTTCAACGGATCCAAAGTACAGATGGTCTCTATCTATATAAGGCTAGGTAGAATCAGTGTACAAATATATGAATATTAATGTATTTGAAATATTACTGCATGTCACTGGTGACTGTGAAGTGAGTTTTATGTTGGAGCTGTCTCAGGGACACACAGGCCACGCACGTGGTGTCTCACGTGAACCTTGACACAAGTTGTCTCAGGTCCCTCCGGGGAGATCGAACCTCAAACCAACTTCATCCGCTCACGTGATGACTGGCGTCACGTGAGCTGTGGACCGGAAGTGTGCGCAGAAGTGTCATGGCGGCGGTGGAGACGACGCTCCAGCGACAAGTCGAACCAGCGAGCGGGTGTTCGAGCCGCTGAGAGTCCGACTCACAGACGCTACTGCCCGGGGACGATTCAGCGCGAGGCGCTGGTATGGAGTCTGAGTGACGTAGAAGAAGAAGAAGCAGCAGGAGAAGAGGAAGAACGCGAAGAAGAAGAAGACGACGAAGAAGAAGCATCATCGTCAGGTAAACAACAGCTCGATGACGTCTTCTCACAGATCAACCACCATGTTTTTCTTTTATACAGAATCCGCTGTCTGCTCTGGGGGTCAGTGACGTCATTAGAAACGGTCCATTTGACGTTTGTTCGAATTTTTCGATAAAGAATCAGATCAGCTGTTTGTCCGTGAACAGAGGGTCTGTCTCATCTGTCTCATGTCCCTCTGACTGATGAGTGATTGATCTCTGGCAGCTGATTGGCCAGTCTGACTTTCTCCAAGAGCAGATTTGTTCTCAACTTTCTCTGCAGAGTCAGAAACCTTTACTTTGAAATGTCGGCTTCACCTGGTGAGCCACGCCCCCACCAGGTGAAGCTGTCCACCAATCAGAGCACACACACACGAGTCCAGCAGTCAGAAACCACTTCCTGTCTGAGTGTGTAGGAGAAATGCTCAGCTTTCAGCAATCACTGAAACGAAGAGACTCGAGGAACCAAGGAGATGGGTCACAGCCAAGCGGGTTTATTTCAGCGCAGTATGTTGTCATACAGTACACCAAAACAATCAGGAACAGCAGCTGTCAGTTCTAAAACTAAGTCTTTTATACTCATGTGTGTGTGTGTGTGTGCGCGTCACGGACCGTGCTATCAACTTTTACGTGTGTGCGTGTGTGGCCGTTGGGAGACAGGCCGTATCATCATCTCTTATCGGGTAGTGTTTGTACTGTTCCATCTTTGTGCTGTACAAGGGCATGATGATACCCTAGATGATTCAGGAAACATTGTTCGCCACTACAAGTGCTGCCGCGGCTTCTTCTCTAACGTGATGTGATCACATGATCCGACGGATGCTTCTTATTGGACACATGGGTTGTTGTTAAATTCACAGAATCCTGAATGGAGTCTGGTGTGATCACCAGTTTATAGTCAAACATCAAAGCCCAGATCAAAGCCCTGTGAGTCGTTCACACGTCCTGATCTGATCATGTGATCCCACAGATGAACCCGGATCCTCCAGGCCCCCCCCCCGCTAAACACAGAGCTAATCAGGGTCATACAAGGTTGAAACAGTTCAACTAGTCACATGTTTCTTCATTTCAAATGTCAGAGAGGATCATAGGACGTCTGTCCCCAGCTGTGACCTCAGAGGTCACAGGTCACTGCAGGGGGACGCAGCTGAGTTCACTTCACGTTGAAATGATGAACAATGGGGACAATGGTCCAATGCTTTCCCTCCCTCCAGCGTCTGTCATGGCTCTGGACGAGACCACGCCAGACTCGGCGCCGATCCTCTCCGACGACAGCGAGGCCGAGGGTCAGGGAGAGCCGGGCAGGGCGGCGGGTCAGCGACCTTCAGAGGAGCAGGCCAGCGGCGTGTCTAGCGTCCGGGCCTTGCTGACCGTCCTGGTCCTGTGCTACATCAACCTGCTCAACTACATGGACCGGTTCACTGTGGCAGGTAGGTCCGCGCAGCGCCCCCTGGAGCGCGGCGGCGGGACGGGCTGAGGCTAACCACCGGGTTCTCTCCTCCGCAGGAGTCCTCCCCGACATCGAGCACTACTTCGCCATCGACGATGGGAAGTCCGGTCTGCTCCAAACTGGTGAGCAGAGCTCGGCGTCAGCTGCCATTTAAAAAGTGTCAAACCCGACCTGACCCGGTCCCGTTTGCTCCGGTCCAGTTTTTATCTGCAGCTACATGTTCCTGGCGCCCGTCTTCGGTTACCTCGGCGACAGGTACAACAGGAAAATCATCATGAGCGTTGGAATCACGTTCTGGTCGCTGGTGACGCTCGCCAGCTCCTACACCCCCAAGGAGGTGAGCGCCACTTCCTGTTCTGTTCATCTGCCGTTGCTGCGGTTACGGCTCAGGGTGACTCAAACGCTCCCGTTTGCTCGCAGCATTTCTGGGCCCTGCTGTTGACCCGCGGCCTGGTCGGCATCGGCGAGGCCAGTTACTCCACCATCGCTCCCACCATCATCGCCGACCTCTACGTCAAGGCGAGGAGGACCAACATGCTGTCCATCTTTTACTTCGCCATCCCCGTGGGCAGGTGAGAGGGTGACCTTTAGAAACATGGCCTCTTGTCCGCGGGAGGACACGTCTCACCGTCTCTCATCTTGTTCTCAGCGGACTCGGATACATCGTCGGCTCTCAAGTCAGTAACGCGACGAAGGACTGGCACTGGGCGCTGCGGGTACGTTTGTGACCTGGAAGCACGACTGGGCTCGAAGGAGCGTGAGGTTGATGGTGTCCCCCCCCCCCCCAGGTGACCCCCCCTCTGGGGCTGGTGGCGGTGTTCCTGCTGCTGGCCGTGGTTCAGGAGCCGAACAGAGGCGCCGTGGAGGCGCGGCCCGAGCATCACCTGCACCGGACCAGCTGGCTGGTGGACCTGCAGGCGCTGAGCAGGAAGTAGGTTCAGTGATTCTGTGGAATCGTTCTAGCGCCGGACTTGATCCGACGCCGTCGTCTTCTTCTTCTCCTGCAGCTGCAGCTTCGTGTTGTCCACCCTGGGTTTCACCGCCGTGGCGTTTGTCACCGGCTCTCTGGCTCTCTGGGCGCCGACCTTCCTGCTGAGGGCGTCTGTCTTCGCCGGCGTGCGGGAGCCGTGCGTGGACGCGCACTGCGCCTCCTCTGACAGGTAACGCCATGGAATCTGCGCTCGCCGGAGCTGCGCCCGTTTCAGAGAGGCCTCACCGTCAGTTCTCCTCCCCGCAGCCTGATCTTCGGCGCCATCACCTGCGTCACGGGCATCGTGGGCGTGGCCAGCGGCGTGCAGGTGAGTCGGCAGCTGAGGAAGAAGACGCCCAGAGCGGACCCGCTGGTCTGCGCCGCCGGGCTGCTGCTCTCTGCGCCGTTCCTCTACCTGGCCATCGTGTTCGCAGAGGCCAGCACCATCGCCACATACGTGAGTCGCTCGCCACGTTGATGAATCACTCCTTGTTTAAATGATGCGTTTGGCCCCGGCGTGTAACGTGTTCGCCGCCCCTCAGGTTTTCATCTTCCTGGGAGAAACGTTCCTGAGCATGAACTGGGCCATCGTGGCTGACATCCTGCTGGTGAGTCATGTGACCTGCAATACAGTCAGGGGTGGGCTCGTCATGTGACTCGGTGTCTCGCTCTCAAACTGTGTCTCAGTACGTGGTCGTTCCCACCCGGCGAGCCACAGCCGAGGCGCTGCAGATCGTCATCTCCCACCTGCTGGGAGACGCCGGGAGCCCCTACCTGATTGGAGTGGTACGACCCACACGCACGTTATTGTCTTTGATGTTGGCAGTCTGGTCTTTGATCTTCCTGCGTGTCCTTCCCTGCTCAGGTCTCCGACTCTCTGAGGAGGACTGACTCGTTCCTGTGGCAGTTCCGCTCGCTGCAGCTCTCCCTGCTGCTCTGCGCCTTTGTAGCCGTGATGGGCGGGGCTTTCTTCCTCGCCACCGCCCTCTTCATCGAAAGGGACCGGCATCGGGCCGAGAACTACGCAGCTACAGGTGAGACACGGGCAGCAGAGGAGGAGGAGGAGGAGGAGCCTGAGAGGGCCGTGCAGGGTCAGGATGAGAATAACTATCCGGTGTGTGTCCACAGACGACGAGCCGATCGTGGTGCCGAAGAGCGGCCGCTCCACTCGTGTCCCGGTGTCCAGCGTTCTGATCTGACCACACGTCTGCTTTGGAGTTTTTCATTTTTTTCTCTGGGACTTCAGCAGGAACTGTTTAACTTTTAAATTGTTTTTATAAGGACCGTCGTCGTCTCAGGAGATTAAGGTTTTTAAATTCATCTTGTGGACGGAGACTCTGAGGGAACCTCGATCCACCCGAAGGGAAACGGTGGCTCTGGGATCAGAAGACGAACCAAAAATAACTTTTTACAGACGACACTTGATTAACGACACTAACCTTCAGTTCTTAGAATCTGTGCGTTTAAACCCTTCGCTGATTTTAATCCTCGTTCTTCTGAGAATTCTTTTCCTCTGTTTGTTGTCTGGTCGACCTCACTGAACCACACTGGTGCATTTAGGATTTTATTGAGGAAAATAAAAGTTCTTTAACGTCACAAATGATTTGATATGTTGATCAACTGAAGCGCTGCTCTGTCTTCAGCCTCTGCCTCAAACCCCGCCCCCCCAGCTGTGAACGTCTTTATTTGATGCTTTAGTTTGATGCAGCCCCCCCCCCCCCGAATCTTGCAGAAAGGAGGTGATGGTGGGGGATGGGGGCGTGCTGGTGTGGTTTCCTGTGTGCAGGTGGAGGATGCGGCGCCTGCTGCAGAGCGTTGCGGCGCCGTTTCCTGACGCCAAGTCGTTTCTGCAGTTAGTCCGATCCGTTGATTAACGGTGCTTCTCGCTCGCCGCCTCTCAACTCGCTCACCTTCTCCGAGGCCGCGCCGGCCCGTGGTCGCTGACATCACGTGCTCTGTGGCGGGAAAGGAGAGGAGGAGGAGGAGGAGGTCGACCGTGAAGAGCTTCAGACATGTCTGCCGCTCGGTGACGGGAGCATCTCATGTGGACCCGTCTCTGCCGCCATCGTCCGTCCTCAGGTCAGTTTCTGTCCCTTTATCTGACGTTCTTCCCAGCATGCACCTGGAGGCCACCGCAGAGACCCTGCAGGTCGCCGTGTTAGACTGAACACGGGCCCGTGCTTTCAACATGGACGCCACAAGGAGGGGTTATGGGTCAACGGCGTCCTGCAGTACAACTATTGACCAGCAGGCAGCCAACGTGTACTCACCAGTAGTAGCAGTAGCAGTAGTAGTAGTAGTAGCGGCTGTGAGTCTGAGTATAGAACTAAAGTCCATTGGTTCTAACGGGTCGACAGGATCTAGAAGGTGAGCCTGGTTTCCTGCCTGTGACGTCGCTCGCTCTTCTTCTCCTGTCAGAACCCGGTTGTTTCCTGGTTCTTAACGACGAACAGCTTCAGGACGAGAACAGAAACAAACCACGACTCTTTCGGGTCTGTCTCTGATTGGACCGTGCCCCCCCCCCCGCAGTCCTCAGAGGAACCATGGATCCGTCCTGGCTCGCCGTGGTTCTGTCGGCTGCTCTCTCCGGCTCCACCGTGGTTCTGGCGCTGGTCTGCGTGAACTGCTGGAGGAGGCGTCCGCTGGGTGAGTCTGCTTCCTTTTATAGGCCACGCCCTCTGCAGGGCCGGTGGGGGTCACAGGGGTCAGAGCTGCTGGACGTTTAGTTCACCTGCCGCTGGAGGGTGGAACTCTGCCCCCTAGTGACGAACCAATGGTACTGCACATTCACCACGGTGTCTCTGTCCCCACCCAGTGTCCATCAGACAGACCCACGCGTCCGAGGACTACATGCCGTGAGTGCCACTGTCGACCGTGTACGTGCATGTGCGTGTCTGTGACCTGTCTGGTGACCTCTCTCTCTCTCTCAGATCCACTGAGTTCAGAGTCGTCCACCCAGGTGAGCGGACGGTTCCCAGTTTGACCCAAACCAGTAACGTCAGCGTTACTGAGACGACGGCGACTCTGTCCCTTTCAGCGCAGCGCAACATGATCTCCGTCCGCTCCGCCCCTCCCCTGCTGTCGCCGCCCAGAGTCCTGTGAGTCAGCACGGAACGGGTCGGGGTCCCGAGGTCGAGCCTCTGTGTAAAAACTGAGTGAATGTTCACGACAAACAGAATGTGTGTGTGTGTGTGTGTGTGTGTGTGTTCTCAGCGCCTGCTCCGACGGAAGCCAGAGGAGCCACCGATCCTTCGCCGCCGCGGACACGGGTGAGAGGCTGAACACGCGTGTTCCCGTGGTGGAAACACTCTTCTCTAACCATGATCTCCGTCCCACAGAGAGCAACCCCAGCTACGAGAACCCGACGGAAGGTGACGTTTCCTTCAATCAGTCTCTGTGTTTAACGCTTTAAACGGAGGTTAAAGGTCACTGGCGCCTAAACCGGGTGTTTACTGAGCAGGAGCAGAGTACGTGAACCCTGACCCCGCCCTCCCTGACAGCGACGTGGAGGACCCAGGCTACATGTAGGTGGACCCTTCCAAGCGGCACCACGCGTCTTTGGTTCGTTCCTCTTCATCGTCCTCTGCTCCTCTTCCTCTGCAGCATCGTGATCCCCGGCTCTGAAGCTCTGCCCTCGTCCAATCAGAGCCGAGCCTCCACCCCCAGCTCAGGTCAGAACCACACACTTCAGATCATGTGACCTGAGAGCAGGCGCCGAGCTGACGTTCGTCTTTGTCCCCAGATGTGAGACACGACTACGTGAACCTGGACGGTGAGTGTTTCTGTGCTTTCTGATTCTGTCCTCGCCGGCGGCAAGCTGGAGCTAAACTCTGCTGCTGTGACTCCGCATGGAAGAAGAGGAGGAGGAGGAGGAGGAGGAGCAGGAGGAGAAAGAGGAGCAGGATTACATGAACGTGGATCCTCAGCGTGAGTCCAGCGTCGCCGCAGCCGACCTCCGGCTCCGTGGCGGCGGAGAGTCTGACTTTGATTTTCATGTTGAATCAGAAGCAGAGACGTCGGCTCGGAGCGACGCCGACGACGACGACACCGACGACGAAGGAAACTACGTCAATCAGCCCCCGGTACGTTCGCTCCCAGATCGTTTCCTTCCTGAGGAAGCGGCCGCTCACGGTATCTTCCTCCTCCAGATGGCGGCGCCGGCTCAAAGCATGATGGGACGCAGGCTGACGGACTGACTCCGACACAGAACCTCTGCTCCTCTCTTCTTCCTTTGGTTTGTTGCTGTAAACCTGTCGTATGGTTTTTTTTCTACACGAAGGAAACTTCATCGTTTTTACCTTTTTTGATTCGCTGACGTCTCCTGAGAACAAGTCAAAGCTTTAAAAGTCAGTCCTGGTGTTTGACATAAAAGTGGACGCACATTGAACCCAAGTGGTTTTTTTCCAGTGTTTTTATTATTAATGAACTGGTTTTGTCTTTAAAAGAACGTGGGGGGGGTAATGTTGCTCGAGATGCTCGCCCGCCGTGATGAGGACCGGTCAGTTGGGGGGGGCGTGGAAGGACAGCTGCTGGGACGGGTGAGCCGGGACCTGGACAGCTGTGAGACACCAAGACACCGTCCAGTCAGTTTCTCAGCGCTAATGTTTCCCCCCCATCTACAGTCTTGATGCTAAGCTAACTCTGTGTGTGTGTGTGTGTGTGTGTGTGTGTGTGTGTGTGTGTGTGTGTGTGTGTGTGTGTGTGTGTGTGTGTGTGTGTGTGTGTGTGTGTGTGTGTGTCACCTTGGGGCGGACCGATGTAGAAGTGCTGCGGCGCCCCCTGCTGGGTGGGTGGGCCGTGTTGTGCGCTGCCGCCCTGCTGCGGGGCTGCGTAGTGTAGCACGAGGGGTGGGGGCCCGGGGCCCGCAGAGGGGTGGGACCCCGACACGCCTCCTGTGACGTGAGCCTGAGGGACACACACGACATCACGCTGGCATCACAGCCCTGACGGAGGCGCTAACGGCGGCGGGGCGTGTCAGACCTGTGCGAGCAGCCCGATGGAGGGGAAGGCGTGCGGCAGCGGCTGGTGGGCGGGGAGGCCGTAGCCCTGCATGGCGTAGGAGGAGGCCTGAGGGGAGCTGTGGCCCG
Source organism: Pseudorhombus dupliciocellatus (assembly GCA_016785235.1). Classification (NCBI taxonomy): domain Eukaryota; kingdom Metazoa; phylum Chordata; class Actinopteri; order Pleuronectiformes; family Paralichthyidae; genus Pseudorhombus; species Pseudorhombus dupliciocellatus. Next base: position 240,644 of record JAFBJW010000303.1, on the reverse strand, counting down.
GGGGGAGGTTCGCAGGAGCGGGACGCATGGCCTGAGGGACAGATCATCGGGACGTGAAGACGAGACAAGCTGGATCAAACCACCCGGAGGGAAAAGGAGGCACCTACGTGGGCGTGTCCTGGGCTCGGCGTGCCGTGCTGGGGCAGGGCCGCGCCCCCGGCGGTCGACTGAGGAGCTGAGGACGAAGGGACACGGTCAGAGGACGACAGAGCACAAAACAGCGGGCATCGTTTAAACTCAGAGGTCAGAGCTTACCGTACACTGCCTGCTGCGGCCCCGCCTGGCCCTCAGCCTGGACGGGGAACTGGGGCCCGGGGCCCATCTGCTGAGGAGGGGCCCCGGGTGTCAGCATCCGCGCCCCGCCCCCCTGCAGCAGCGAGTACACAGTCTGGAGGTTCAAGAACGGGGATTTGAATTCAGGCCGAAGATTCTGGTCGGAGACAGAGACGGGGATGGGTACCTGTCCGTGGTAGTGCGGGGACATGGCCTGGATCACCTGGCTATACTGCAGGTAGGACAGCGGGTAGGGAGGAGCCACCAGCGGGGGCCCGGCTACAGACGCTGCCGCTGAGATCAGGGAGGGGGGGGCGTGGTGGTCTGGGCGGGGCCCCACCAGAGGAGCTGGGACAGTTGGACCAGGAGTTAGAGACGACACACCGGAGAGAAGTACTGGAATACTGCGTTCTGCGTGTACCTTTGGGTCTGGGGTACGCCCCCTGGCTGACAGCTGTGTACTGATACACCTGAGGAGCCTGAGGACACAGAGACAACTGAGACGCGTCCCGAGGGACCTGAGAGACACGGCGAGGGACGGAGGGAGGGGTTCCCACCTGGATGGAGTGTCCCTGGATCGTGATGGGGGACACGTAGGACAGGTACTGTCCGGGGGGGCCGCCGTACAGGGTGCAGCCTCCCTGCGGCCCCGGGGGCAGCAGCGCCACTGGGGGGCCGGGGGGCGTCGGCCGGGGGGGCGTGGGCGTGGTCGCGGGTTTCTAAAAATCCAAATTTGGTTTTGAACGATTCTCAGAGACATTGATTTTGACCAAACATTTGAATCGGTACAAACCGTCACGGCGTTCCCTCTGACGGGCAGAAACTCCTTGGCGTTTGGATTCAGCGTGGAGGTTTTCGCCGCAGCCTCCGTTCGGGCGCCGCCGTCCTCGCTGCGGCGGGGGGGGGGGGTCGCCGCCGTCCTCGCTGCGGCGCGGGGGGGGGGTCGGCTGCGGGGGAGCCGCCTCTGCGGTCTGATCCTGGATGGAGGAGGTGAGGAGGGGGGGGAAGGAGGCGACGGGCTTCGGTGGGGCCGGGGAGGACGAAGAGGAGGAGGAGGGTGAGGAGGAGCAAGAGGAGGAGGAGGAGGAGGAGGAAGGGGGCGGGGCCGAGGTTTGCTGACGGTCCGAAGAGGAGGACGAGAAGCTCGGCTGCAGCTGGGACACAGAAGACGGACAAAGACAACCTGAGGACACGTTGACAGCCTCGGCCAATCAGGAGTCAGCGTCAGCTGCCAATCACGCTGATAAACCCGCCCACTTACCCGGAACTCTTTCCCAAACTTGCGGAGCTCGTCCAGCTGGGACCTCTGCTGCAGCGTGTGGGCTGAGACACACAGACAGACGTCAGTCTCGCTGTCCCGGGACAGGAGGACAGAGTGAGGCGGGCTTACCTCTGCTGCTCCGCCCCTCCACGGGGGCCAAAGTCTCCGCTCGCTCTTTCGCCGCTAAGATTTCATTCACTGAGGATGGCGGAGAAACGGCGTGTGAGTGACACGGCCGAATGTGTCAATACCCAATAGATGATGACTCACCGTCGACGGGGAACAGAGGGGCGGGGTCAGAGGGCTCACGAGTGGTGGAGGGGGAGGAGTCCAGGTAGGGTGGGACAGTCAGGGGGAGGTCCTTGGGAGGGGCGTCGGCCTTTGGAGGACGAGACACTTGAGAGAGAGAGAGAGAGAGAGAGCAGGAAGTGATGCGGTCACGTGACCAGACAAACGTGCGTGTGCGTACGCGTATGTGTGTATGTGTGCACGTGCGTGCGTGTGTGAGTGTGTGTGTGTGTGTGTGTGTGCGTGCGTGTTTGCGTGCGTGTGTGAGTGTGTGTGCGTACGTGTGTGAGTGTGTGTGCGTACGTGTGTTTGCGTGCGTGTGTGAGTACGTGTGTGTGTGTGTGTGCGTGTTTGCATGCGTGTGTGAGTGTGTGTGCGTACGTGTCTGTGTGCGTGCGTGCGTTTGCGTGCGTGTGTTTGTGTGTGCGTGTGTTTGCGTGTGTGTGTGTGCGTGTTTGCGTGCGTGTGTGTGTTTGCGTGCGTGTGTGTGTTTGCGTGCGTGTGTTTGCGTGTGTGTGTGTGTGTGCGTGTGCGTGTACCTGCAGATGAACTCTGGCAGCTTCGCAGGTTTCTTTGAAGTCTCTGACATTTTGGGGACATTGTCAACGGCACTGAAGAAGAGAGAGAGGAGCGGTTAGGGCACGCACGCACGGACGCACGCACGCACGGACGCACGCACGCACGTGCACACACACACACACCTCCGTTCACAGACGAGCGGCCGCTGTGCGCCAGTGCCTGCGGGAGCGTGTGATTGGAGCAGGGCGGGCTGCTCTGTGGCGGCCGGGGGGAGGAGGCGGCTCTGACGGACGGCGGGCTGCTCCGGTCCGAGGGCGGTTTGGGTGAGGCGGAGCCGGGCGGGAGGTGCCTGGAGGAGGCCGCCGCTGCAGAGACTCTGGCCCTCGGGACGTACTTACCATCCCTGGAAAACCAAGATGGCGGCGTGAGGGGAAACGGTTCAGCTGGATGAAGCTCCGCCCCCTGCCGAGGCTCGTACCTGACGCCGGAGGAGCAGCCAGGACTCGGCCGCCCCTCCCTCTCTCGAACCACGGAGCTGAACTTCTCCTCCTCGCTCATGCCCTCGTCGTTCTCCAGAGAGACGCGGCGGCGGTATTGAAGGCCGCCCTCGATCTCGCCGGCCAGGCGAGCCGCCCGTGCCTCGCGCTGCCGATACAGCTCAGAGCTGCCCCTCTCCAAAGGCATGCTGGGAAGGGCCACAGCTACGTCAGCGCTGGATCCTCCGCAGCTCAATGTTCAGAGTCACAACAGAGCAACGTCACTCACGTGTACGTGGAGAGGCTCGAGTCGTACGTGGACTTGATGCCGTACGCCTCCTCGTTGAGTCTGAACATCTCGCTGGCGTCCCAGCCGTTGGACTGGCGAGAAGAACGAGGACGCACAAATCATCTCTGGATCTCTGGTGTGTGTGTGTGTGTGTGTGCGTGCGTGCGTGCGTGCTCACTGAATCCGACTCCAGCTCAAAGTTCTCTCCACGTCCTCCTCCATCCCACCTCTCCAGCACCTTCTCCCTGTGCTCGCCGTTTGCCCGCCCCGAGCCGACACACGCGTCCGTGAACGTGTCTGTGAAGTCAATGTGCACAGTAAAACGACACGTGCGCGCTGCTGCTCGGTCGCAGTTGCGTCACGTTGCGTTAACATGTTGATGCGTCAGCAGTTTCTCTCGACACGCCCACTCGCTTTAGTTCCCGCCCCCTGAGTGTGTTTACCTCTGACAGCAAAGTTCAGATCCACGTCTCTGCAGGTCATGGTCACCAGATCGGTCGGGCTGAAGATCATCGTGTCAGTGATCTCCTCAATTTTTGGCGTGGAGGACAGGCCCCCTCCTCCTCCCTCCTCACGCCCCCCACCTCCATCCCCGTCACTGCATTTGTGGACGGCGTCCACAGCCAGCTCACACTGGCGACAGAGGAGGACACGCGCAGGTGAGCCGCAGCTCCCACAGAGGAGAGGAGAGGAGAGGAGGTGCAGCGCGTCGATACCTGTGAGCTCAGCGTCTTGAAGATCCCCTCGTACACGGCGCCGTTCTTCACGCACACGTCACAGGTGGCGCCCTGAGAGCAGCAGGGGGGAAAACTTTAAGGGTCAACACGAACCCGGGCGGTGGGCGGCGGAATGGGCGGGTACTCACCACGACGGCTGTGAGGAAGTGAAGCATGCGGGCGTTGTTGTAAACACCTTCAAACACCTGAGGACAGAAGAAGGGTCGCACAGAGACGTCAGAGAGGAGACGCCGTGGGGGCGGAGTCCTCCTGACAGACACCACCCTGGGCTGAAGACTCACCAGGCTGCTGCTGGCCGGAGGAGACGGGGTCTGTGCTGGAGGCTTCATTGTGTTTCTGGACCTGCAGGAGGAGGAGCAGGAGGAGGAGGAGGAGGAGTCAAATCAATCAACAGCTCCACCTTTAAAGCTCTCTCATGTCTCCACACCGGTCTGAGGCTTCGTGTCAACACGCAGCCCTCCTGCAGGGGGCGGAGTTTCTCTGTCACTGAGGACAATAACAACAGTTGAGTTCGGTTGGGGGACAGTTCAGAGACATCCGGGTTCTAACGTCCTAACGCTAAAGCTACAAGCTAAAGCTGCTCAGAGAACAAAAACAACACAACGATTGAGCTAACAAGCTAACAGCTAAGGAGACAGTGTGTCTGTCTCTGTTTCCGCAGAGCAGTTAGCTAGCTGAGCTAACGTTAGCTAGGACACAGGTAGCCGCGAAGCTGTGACGTCATGTCAGAGGTGGCTCCGTACTGTTTGGTCATGAGCATCCCGGTGACTCCGTTAATCCCGTGAAGCGGCTCCAGAGAAGTTCGAGGCCGGAGCAGACGACCCGTCCGCGGCACCACAACAAAACACGGAGCCGGGTGCGTTCGATGTCATACAGCGCCGCAGCCTCCGGGGCGCGAGGCGGCTCCACTCCGCCCCCCCGGCGCCGACCTCGCGCGGGACAGATTCATAACATCACGTCACACGTTTCTTCATTTTCATATCGAAAAGGCTTCACGGACTGTGACGTCATCACCGACCGCCCTGCAGCTCGGCAGGAAGAAGGGTATGTTTTCAATAACAGCAACCTCACCGGGCTCCGCCGGTGAACATAACAAGCGCACTGATCTCAATCCCCGCCCACCGGTCCGATGTCAACTCTGATTGGACAAGATCCCTGTCTTTCATTTCAGACCTGACTTCTCATTGGCTGAGACCACGTCACATTCCTAATGTTCAAAAACATTGTATTACTTATATTTCTTTAAAAACTAAGCACTCAAATGTTTAAATAATACACCACTGTATTAGTTATTGCAGTTTACTAAGATAAAAACACCTAAAAAATATTTTCAGATTTCTTTACTAAATGAAAAAACTCAAAGTTATTACAATCATATCAGAACCATAAATCACGTGGTCCTATTTGTGACTGGTTTCATTTAAATATTAAAATAGAAGACCAACTCCTGACCAGTTAAGTGTGGGGGCAGCATCAGAATCGTCCATCTTTCCGTGATGGAAGAAAAAGGACAAAGGACAAGAAGCACCTGCTGTTTCACTATATTTATATTATATCGTTATCATTAAATTCCATGTAGTACCTGAAACTAACCACACGGGGTGGACAGACAAACACCGGCCACCCTCAACACACGGTCCCAGCAAAGAGAGAAAGAGACAGAGAAAGGCACAAAGAGTTTGAACTGAGAGGACAGAACGAGATGGGGGGGGGGGCATAGAGACAAATACATGAGCAAAGAAAAGTTCTGTACAAAGGGGAGGGGCGGGGGGGTCTGAGCTCGACCTGAACAATGAACGGAGACGCAGTGAAATGCAGACGAGGCAATGACGAGACGACAGACACAGAAAGGCACGAGTAGAAAAAGTGTTTCGTTGACGTGTTCTGCTCGTCAATTTGTTTCTGAACCCTTGGTGAACAGGAGGAGGCTGAGGAGGAGGAGGAGGAGACAGCAGGAAACCAAAGAGTGAGGGATACTGTTGCCTTGACAACAGGGCATCTTAGCAAATCTTATATTTTTTTTCCTTCTTTTTATCCCAAAAAAATAAAAAATACAAAAAGGCACAAAGACGTTTCATTTGAATTACAAGATGGAGTCGGAACAAGTGTTACATGAACTAAGCATACGAGATAAAAAAGGTGTCGTAAAAACAAATAAAATTAATACTATCACTATCATTTTTCCATCAATATTATTGGGGGGGGGGGCATGCTGAGGTAAAGGGTCCCTGTCTGCTCTGGCGCATGTCAAACCTCTGACTTTGGCCTTCAGCCCTGTCAGTGCTCGAATCACTACACGTCCCTGTTCCTGTAAAAACCATGGAGCAGAAAACAAATGGCCGCAGCTCATCATCATCATTGTTTGATGCCATGAACACGTGTGCTGCCCCCTGGTGGACGTGCATGGAGCTCACTGTCCACGTGCGCATGAGACAGAGCAGGCCGCCGCAACCAGGTTAAAAAGAAATGTGCCACAAAGTTAGTGTTGTAAAGCTGCCCCCCCCCCCCCCCATCTGTTTATAGTGTTAGTTTACTCCTCCTCCTCCGGCTCGCTAACAAAATACAAATACTGGTTATGAATGGCTACGATGTACACCGCCTCATCCACCCTCACTTTCACTCAGTCACTCAGTCAGTCACTCACTCACTCAGACGATACACTAACACTCCTCCTCCTCCTCCTCCTCCTCCTCTTGGCCTTCCCTTCATCAGAAGAAGGAGTACTGGTTATCGATGGCTCTGGGTGCCCTCGCTCCATCCCTCTCTTCTCCTTCCACAGCTTCCAGCTGGCGGAGAGGAGTGTCCCTGTCCCTCTCCTCCCAGTCCTCCACGCCTCCTCCACTGCCTCCGCCGCTGCCTCCACTTCCTCCTCCTCCTCCTCCCCCCCCCCCCCCTCCTGTCACTGTCACCACAGTCGCTGTCGCTGTTCCTCCCACTCCTCCTCCCCCCACATCTCCTCCCACCTCCATCTCATTTCCTCGGTCCTGGGGCGGGGTGGGGGGCGGAGGCCGGCCCGGGGGCAGTGGAGGAGGCTGAGGGGGGCTACGGGGTCTGCTGGTCAAGTCTGCGTGAAGAAGAAACAGGAGAGGAGGTGAGAAGAAAGAGGAGGGGAGAGAGAATAGTAAAAGCAAAGGGGGGAAGAGTAGGAGGAGGAAATAAGTGAGGTGTGAGGAGAAGAAGAGTGAGAGGAGAGAAAAAGACAGTGAGTGGACTGTTAGGTGGGAGGAGTCTGTGGTCATGGAGTCCACGGGAGTCATGGAGGCGTCTGACACACACTCTCTCACACACACACACACACACACACGCACACACACTCTCCCTCTCTCTCTCAGCCGAGTCCGGTCTCACTTACACACAGTCAGAGATGGGGGTTGATGGAGAGTCAGGATGGCGCGTGGTGATGACGTCACACACTGTAGGCCGACTGCCTGCCCTGTCCCGGCCTGCAAGGGGACGAGCCAACGGATACAACACACAACAACAGAGAGGTCAGAAAAGAGCGGGACACAGACGGAGACGCGGCCGAGAGGACGTGTCAGCGACATCTGGCTCAGTTCGACTTGAGGATTTTAAAAAGAAGGCGGCGCCGGGTCAGACGTATAGTTTAACGTGTGGGATCATATCATGAGATGAGGAGTGGACGACATGACACGTGAGGGTCACTGAGGTTTCCTCTCAGCGCTGGCGTGCGCGGACAGATGGGCGGCGTCTTACCTGGCTGGCGAACGGCGTTGGCTCCCACGAAGCTGATGAGCGTGACGTCCGAGGCGCCGCCCGACTCCAGGGGGATGGGATGCACGCGGAAGTGCTCCAGCATGTCGAAGATGGACTGGAACCACAGGTGCTGCACCCGACACTGGCCGTCTTCGTTCAGGGACAGACGGAGGTGCTGGAGGGACGAGAGCGAAGACAGGATGATTGGCGGCTCACGCGCCGTCCCACGGTCCGACGCCCATGTTCTCTAAGCTCACCTTGGCTTTGCCCTGGAAGTTAAAGGTGAGGACGTATTCGCCGCGCCGTGTCTCGCTCTGGCGAACCAGAAAGACGCCGTGGCTCGCCGGGCCCCCGGCCAGCACCAGCTGAGCAGCTTTGAGGCGGGACAGGGTGCCGTGAAACCACTGGCACTCGCTGAGAGGGTGCTCCACGGCCTCGGAGGACGCCACCTCCGAGAACAGGAAGGACCCTGGGCGAGAGGAGGGGACATTTGTTCATTCATTCACGGGAGCCAGAATCTGCAGCTTCAGAGCTGCTCTGGAATGACGAACGGTTGCTCACCTGTGGCATCAGGCGTCTCCGCAAATGGTGTGCCCAGACTGGCCCCGCCTCCCCCGAGAATCCGGCCGTCTGGTTCGTCTAGCGGGGCCCGTGGAGGCAGCTCCGGAGGGAGAGGGTCCATCAGAGGCGACGAGCCTCCGATGCCTCCGTAACACACTGACACGACAGACACAGACCACAGCAGACGTGAGCGCCGTTACCGACCGTTACCGCCGTCAGCACCGGGAGCAGAGCAGCCGCATCAACACGCACCTTGTGAGAGACGGTCGACGATCTCAGGAGTTCCGCTGATGTCCAGCGGGCCCACGCACACGCCCTCAGCATCGTCCTGCTCACTGTGGAGGAGAGGAGGAGGTCAGTGTACGGACGCAGCGCCACGGCGGCTCCAGGCTGCTGGTCGTTACCTGAGACAGATGCCGTTCCTGATGTCGCTGAGCCAGGCTCTCATCTGAACCGCATCTCGGGTCTCGATCACGTACTGGGCCGACGCTTCCAGCTGAGGAGAACGACATCATGAGCGTCTCATATCTGTCGCTCCTTCAGATCCATTGAAATCAACTATCGTCTGTCTCACAGAAAGGGGGCGCTACAGCCACAGCAGGAGAAATGAACAGGAGTCAGTGAGGGGAGGTGTGGCTACCTGCAGCAGAAACGTGTTCTCCTTGTCCGGGACCTCCAGCGCTGTGGTGCTCCTCACATCCACGATGGAGCAGCAGGGTACGGTCAGCCGGGGCTTCGACGACTGCCGAGACAAATCAGACAAAAGCAAATGAAGCCAGAGCGCGTTCCGCATCCTCGCCGCTCTGCTCCCATTCTCGCACTTACTTTGGGAGGAATGAAGAACTCCAGGTAGTACTCCTCTCCCCGCTCACCGCCGTCCCTGTCCCGCTCTTTGAGGACCAGACGGCACTTGTGCCAGCGTCCCCCCCTCCAGGGCACGTTCCCCCCGCTGGCCAGAGGCTGCGCCACTGAGGCCGAGGCGGCGTTGTTGTTGTCCGTGCCGTGGTGCAGCAGGCCGAACGAGAAGCCAGGGAAGCCGTGGCTGCCGCTCAGCTCGTCGCTGGACGAGCTGACGCTCACCCCTCCCTCCCGCACCAGTCGGCCCACCCTCCTCGGCGGCCCCATAGCGGCGGCGGCGGCGCTGCTCGGCGGGAGCGTGGAGGAGGCGGGGTGAGCGCCGGAAGCGGCGGGTGTGAGGACAGGAGGAGGGGATCGGGACAGTCTGAGCTTCTCCAGCCGATGGCTCCACTTCTCCTTCTCGCCTCCTTCCCCGTTGCTCCGCCGCCGATCTCGAGCGGCCTCGGACAGAGACAGAGAGGTGGCGCTGCTTGAAGACGAAGGAGGCAGGGAGGAGGAAGAGGAGTGGGGGAGGGAGAGAGGCATCGAAAGAGAGACCGGCATGGAGGAGGTGGGCGTGGGGGGCTGCGTACCAGAGTTCCTCTTGGAGGTTGAAACCAGGGTGGCGTCCTGCACGCCCATGGTGTAGCTGTAGCTGGCGGGCAGCTGGCTCTGGGCGGAGTCGCTGGACGAGCTCCTCCAGTGCAGGATGCCGCGGACGCTGCCCCGCACGCTGCGGCCCACGCTCCGCAGCGAGAAACGCTTTTTCAGTTTGTTTTTGGAGGAGTTGGGCGTGCCGTTACCTTTGGAGTCAGGGGGAGGGGTCACGGAGGATGGGGAAGGCGGAACCTGAGAGGCGTGGGCGGGGTCAGCGCTGTCCGCCTCTGTAGATTCCGCGTCCCGCTCCTCCGCATCAACATCCTCTCCAACAGACGACACCCCGAGCCAGCTGTCCTCCTCCTCCTCAACGGGCGCCTCCCCGTTCCCAGGTACGATCACACCCCCCCTCTCTTCACGCCTGCCGTTGTTCCCTCCCACTGAGGAGCAGCATGATGAAGAGGAGGAAGGCGGCAGGACTTGGCCATGGGCGTAGGAATCCTGAAACCTGTCCCCGGTGCGGTTCTCCAACACCAGCCGCGTCGGCGCGGGCTTCGAGAGAGCCCTCATTGTGTTGGTTGGCGGGCACGGGAGGACCGCCCCCCCCATCGCCGAGAGGGGCGAGACCGCCTCCTCTTCCAGCGAAGTGGCGTCTGACTGGGGGGCCCAGCTCATCGTTTCGTCCCTCCCAGAAGCACAACCTGGCAGCGCCCCCTCCAGCTCGCTCTGGAAGTGGCGAACAAAGCGGTCGGTGAAGCGGCGGCAGAAGGCGGCCGCCGAGTCTGGCGAGTAGTGAGGGTTCTCCTGGAGGAAAGCCCGGAAGTGACGGGCAAAGTCACCGGCGGCAACACGAGCGTGAAGCTCACAGAATTCGGTCCAGCTCAGGCATGGCGAGGGGGACGGCGTGGGGGTGTCCGACAGGGAGGAGGGGTGGGCCTGGGGTGGAGGGCTCACGAGAGGCGGGAGCGGGGGCGGGCGCGGGGAGAGGGGGAGCATAGAGGGAGATGGAGGAGAGGGAGACGGGGAGGGTGAAGGAGGCAACGGGGAGGAGTTGGCCGCCCGCGGGCTGGGCGGGGTTAAAAGAGAGCCGTTCATCCTCCGGGGGGGGGGGGGGGGGGCACGNGACGTGGCGGGGGGGGGGGGGGGGGGGGGGGGGGGCAGCTCGGAAACTGGAGGAGGTCTGATAATTTACAAATGAAGGAGAAATGAAGTCTGGACTCCATTGGAAATTAAATGTGAAACGAGGACGCAGCCGAGGTCACACAGCTTCCTGCTACATTATTTTGTACAATTGAATATTTTAGTGTTTCCAAAAAAAAACGAAAAAAAAAAAAAAAACGTGAGTTTCAGCCTGGAAATGGAAGCAGGGGGGGGTGAGCGGGATTCAAGAGGTCGGCCCCTTCGTCAACGTGTGTCAGAGATCCAGAGAAGCTCGGCGTCATCCTGTAAACACACACACACACACACACACACACACACACAGAGCAGGGAACGATGTGAACACAACAAAAACAGACGCGACATCACATCTGATGACAAACTGAACAACCGTACAACAGCACTTCCTGTTCCAGTGATTTCCAAAGTAAAAGTATCTTAGAGGATTTAATATCCACAAATCTGCCTTTTGACACATCTTAATATTCAGTACATTTTTACTAGCTGTGTGTGTGAGTGGACAGATTTGTAAACAACCTGTTTGACCATTGAGTCCGAACGTGTTTACATCGCAGTGACCACTCAATATTTACAGTAGTACTCAGTACTAATACATTGCAGATAGTACTGGCATCTCGCTAACAGCTGTGACAATACTCTTCCCACCCACTGCAGAGCTGTTCTGTCTTTGTGTATTTCTACTGGGATGTGGGTATCGGTTGCCCACGGCAGGACTCGCAGTCGTACTGGTGTGGTGTAGTACTCCTCCTCGGGTGCAGTACCTCCTCCTCCTCCTCCTCCTCCTCCTCCTCGCTGGAAGTCCCACAGATGAAACTTCTTGAGTCACAGGTGAGGAGCAGAGCTAGCCTGCTAACAAGGAGCAGCAGCGAGTCCTGCTCATTCAGCTTCTTTAAAGACGTGTAACGCTAGCCGCTAACGTTAGCGTTACCTGACGTGCACTGGCGTCCGGGGCTGCGAGTCGTCGCCGTGTTTGTCCCCCCGTGTCCGTGGCATGAGTGCGGGTCACGCACTGTGGCGGCTCGGGCTCGGATCGGCGCACATTGAATCGCCCGACAGCAGCTAACGCTGAAGATTCTCAGCGAGCTAAGCTAACCGTTAGCCACTTAGCTCGCTATTAATAATCCAGCTAGCTAGCCATCAACACTGCTGCGGCAGCGCGTGCTGCGCGTACCTGAACACCGGAGTCCCGCGTGCTCGTCAGAGTCCGTGCGTGATGCCTCCGCACGTCCCGCCCTGCTTGTCCCGCAGCTTGTTGTTGTTGTTGAAAGTGAACGTTGCGCTGCGTTAGAAACTGTCTGAGGAGAGAGGGACCCGCTCCCGCACAGCCAGCAAGTCTCGCGAGAGCTGCACGGAAGGCGAGTGCGGTTTGATCTTCACGGCTTCCGTACCCCCCTCACTGGGATTTATTCTTACTACATTTTTACGTTTATAAATAGAATACAATACAAGAAGTACATTAAAAAAATCCACATGCAAAATTTGTGAAATGAAAAATAATGAAATTCTAAATTGTAGCTTTTAGTTCTGTTTGTGAGTCATTCGGCTTCAATGGATATTTAATTTTTCATATAAATAATACATTTTTATATATTTCTTGTGTAAGAAATATATAATAAAATCTATCTGCACTGGGCAAAACCTACATATTCAAATAATAATCTTACTTTCAATATAAAACTGATGGAAACTGAAAGATACACATTGAGAAAAATATTTATATTATATATAAAGTATTTATTGAGATTTATTTTTAGGACAATCATAATAAGGATAGTATTGGCATGCATGTTGTTTGGTGGTGATAGTATATTAACAGGACATCCATATGTTTTGGCTTCACGATGGAGCCATCATGTCGCCCATCTTTACTCGACCTTTGACCTGTCCCCCAGCTCCTCAGTCTGGTTCACTCTAGTTTTATTTATGTGGCATCATGTCGCTGCACAGGCTCTGTCTCTGCTCCCGGGGAGCATGGAGGCGGTAGGTGGAGCGTTTGAGCGTCGGGTGAGCAGGCGCAGGGCCCCTCTGCAGATCAGAGCGAACCAGTAGAGCTGCAGGGGCCACAGCAGAGCGGCTCCTAGGTTACACTGCCAGGGGGCCACAAGGGGCACCGAGAACACAGGGATGGAGGCGTACCTGAAAAATCCCGTTTTATTTATTTAATTCCATGAATCTAATATTCATCCATTATTGATTCATGACACTTTTAACAGTTCTGTTTTTCTGTAGTGCAGAATTAAACACACACTCATACACAGGTACCTGCTGTAGGTGTAGTACATGTAGGGGAAGAGGAAAACCCGGCAGCTGAAGAAGGTGACGAGCATCAACACTCCGTTGACTTTGTGCAGAAGAGTTTGTTGTTTCTTGTACTGACGACAACAGAGACATCAGTGTGTGTGTGTGTGTGTGAGTGTGTGAGTGTGTGTGTGAGTGTGAGTGTGTGAGTGTGTGAGTGTGAGTGTGAGTGTGAGTGTGAGTGTGTGAGTGTGAGTGTGAGTGTGAGTGTGAGTGTGAGTGTGAGTGTGAGTGTGAGTGTGAGTGTGAGTGTGAGTGTGAGTGTGAGTGTGAGTGTGAGTGTGAGTGTGAGTGTGAGTGTGAGTGTGAGTGTGAGTGTGAGTGTGAGTGTGAGTGTGAGTGTGAGTGTGAGTGTGAGTGTGAGTGTGAGTGTGAGTGTGAGTGTGAGTGTGAGTGTGAGTGTGAGTGTGAGTGTGAGTGTGAGTGTGAGTGTGAGTGTGAGTGTGAGTGTGAGTGTGAGTGTGAGTGTGAGTGTGAGTGTGAGTGTGAGTGTGAGTGTGAGTGTGAGTGTGAGTGTGAGTGTGAGTGTGAGTGTGAGTGTGAGTGTGAGTGTGAGTGTGAGTGTGAGTGTGAGTGTGAGTGTGAGTGTGAGTGTGAGTGTGAGTGTGAGTGTGAGTGTGAGTGTGAGTGTGAGTGTGAGTGTGAGTGTGAGTGTGAGTGTGAGTGTGAGTGTGAGTGTGAGTGTGAGTGTGAGTGTGAGTGTGAGTGTGAGTGTGAGTGTGAGTGTGAGTGTGAGTGTGAGTGTGTGTGTGAGCAGAGACATCAGTGTGTGTGTGTGTGTGAGTGTGTGAGTGTGAGTGTGAGTGTGAGTGTGAGTGTGAGTGTGAGTGTGTGTGTGAGTGTGTGTGTGTGTGTGTGTGTGTGTGTGTACCTGGATCAGGACTTTCCCCAGACAGACGGATGGCGTGCTGAGCTCAGCCAGAAACAAAACACCCTGGAAGTAATCTCCCTTCCCCTCCCTCCACAGCTGACACACACACACACACACACACACACACACACACGTGAGTATCAACTCACAGAACACAAACTTTTCATGCCTTTGAAGTATCACCACTTTCCACAGGTGTTTGTTTTGCTGAGCCACGTCCCCTGGACACAAACAGCTGACTGTGTTGCTGTTGCCATAGTTACCAGTGAGGCAGGGCAGCAGAAGGTCACCATGAAGACGTGATGCAGCACCATGAGGAGCTCTGCGCGCAGGTACCCCGCCACCGACGCCACCTGCCCCTCGTGACCTTTGACCTGCTGCTTGTGCCGGTGACACAGGAACATGGCGTAGATGTCGTAGGCGAAGTAAGGCGTCGCAAACAGGACGTAGGCGTCGGTCAGCCAGTGTCTGGGCGGGAATCAGAAGCAGTTTTCGTTTGATTGAACATCCAGAAAATGAAACGAAATCAGCCTTTAATGACAAACAAATAAAACGTCTCTGGGGTCAACGTGCGCGCTCAGCTGAGATTTGACAAACAAATGTTTCTGCTTTGACAGGGAAATGAGGGCGGGAGCAGACGGAGGATTACCGTCCTCTGCCTCGTCTTACAGGCACAAATAGCTCAGCAGGCTCAGGCCTTAATTTGATTACTCTGAAGAAACACTTTAGTTTCACGTGCGATGGAGACGACAGAACATCTGCCGGCCGGGTCCCGTTCAGAGGTTCTGCTGCTGCAGGAACCACCTGGAGAACTAAATTAGAAGGGGACACCTGGTCCTCACCTGTCCTCCATGACATCCCTGCAGGACGAGACAATGATAGACCCGGCTGATGAGGCCATGACGGCCTGGATGGACGACACCAGGCTGAGGACAGAGACACCGCGTGACTTCATTAAACGTCCACGTCCCGTCTGCCAACATGGAGGCTACGAGCCATACTGCAGGCAGCCACCAGGGGGCGATGCAGTGATCAGCTGGAGCTGTGTGTGTCTTACCGTGTGGACACAACAGTAGTGTCCCCTTCTCTCCACCCCATCATGTGTCTCAGAGTCAGTTTGGACAACAAGAAGAGTCCTGGGAAAAAGACAGAGCCGGCAGAGATGAGGACAAGGGCCCACATGGCTCCTGGGCTTACCTGAGTATGTGTGTGTCTGTGTGTGTGTGTGTGTGTGTGTGTGGATCAGCTGCTGAGAACCTGACAGCAGGAGGCGGAGCCTGTTGTTACTATGGTGGGAAACAGTGACACCTACATGTCACAGTCCCGCCCCCTGGTGTCTAACTGTAATGTAATGTAACCCCTCCTCCATGTTAGCAGATGGGACACGGACCAAACTCAAATAATGTGTTTCTGACTCAGGTTTGTTATTGTACGATATAAAAATAGAGATGGGCGGGACCACAAGGTGGCGGTGTTTGACATCAGCAAGTTGTACCGGCTGAGCACGTGACCTGAGGGGGTCGGGGTCAGGGGGCGGAGCCATGTTTCAGTTCCCTGACCGTTCGAGTGGCGTGTTGTTCCATTCGGGTTTTCAGGCGGAGTCTCAGAAGCTGACGGATCAGCTGAGCCGGCACTCGGCTTTAATCAGCAGCCTGAGGAGCCGCCAGGAGGAGGTGAGCAGAGAGGAGCTCTGGATCCGCTCCGGAGGCATCTTACAGTGTGTGTGTGTGTCTCAGAGCGAGCAGCTTGTGAGCGGCGTGAAGGCGACGATGCTCCACCTCCAGACAGAGTGTGACTCACTCCACAGCTCAACAGGACGGAGCTGGAGCAGCGCTGGAGGAGCATCCAGGAGAAACTGCACACTCAGGGGGCGCCGGAGCACGAGGGCGCCGCCGCCGCGATCAGGAAGTACGTGTTTCCGTGTTCACGTCTGTCCACGCGCGTCCCCCCTCGTGTGGACACTACGGTCTGTGTTCTGTTGCAGACGACTGGTGGACAGATTCCACTGCCTCTCCTGCGACCGGCCCGTGAGTGACGGCGCCACTGAGGTTGAAGATGAGCTGAGACAGCTGAAGCGTCACTGATTGTGTGTGTGTGTGTGTGTGGTGACGCTGCCCTCCCACAGGTCCATCAGGCCCTTCACCGTCTACGCCCTGGAGCGGGTTCGACAGCGCTGCAGGAGGTGAGCGCCGGTCGCCAGCAGGGGGCGGCAGAGGGACACAGTGAGGAAATAAAAGTAACGTTTTATTATGTTAAATTTATTTGAAGTCATTCCTGAGACGATGGACGCAGGTTCCGGTTCGTTAACGATGTCACGATTAACAGCTGAGGCAGCGGACACCAAAGTTCAAGATGGCGGCTTGTGTGTGTCTCGCCCTCACTCCGCTCTCTCTCCTCTCTCTCCGTGTTGCTGTGGCCGAGCAGCGAGCGCCTCGCCCAGGTGACCAACCACAGTGGCGTGTCCGTGACGCGGAGCTGCGGGGGGGGGTCACACGGTCACCTCGGCCGGCCCGAAGCACCACAGCCCGGCTGAGGTGGACGCTGGGAGTCAGGTACGAGAAGCTCACACACACACGACGGGACAGCAAGTCCAGAGGCTCTCTAATGCGTGTGTGTCAGTCAGAGGAGGTGGACATCGTGGGACTAGACGGACACATCTACAGAGGACGCCTGAACGGGCCGACAGACAAACTGCCCACGGTCTGCAGAGCCGGTGAGCGCTCTGTTCACGTGAGCGATGACGTCATGTCAGAGAATCAGCTGTTCGTGTGTGTGCTGGTCGCTGCAGGTCCCAGGACCTGGGACCGGACCAGAACTTCCCCAACACACAGACCTGCAGCTTCTCCAGAGGCGGGATTCACCTCAGCAGGTGTCCACAGTGGGAGGAGCAACCGGTGCAGCCGCTCAGGTGAGACCCCCCCCCCCCCTCACCTGGAGCTGAACATGGGTCAGATAAAGTTCTAACTTTACAAACACCTGTGTGCAGCCTCCAGCAGCTCCACCCGTGATTGGCCGCTCTCCACTCCCGGCGGCTCGTCTCCGAGCTCCGTTGCTCCGACTTCGGCGGCAACGGCGGTGAGGAGCGGCCTGTAGGGGGCGCCGCAGCCACATAACATTAACATTTAACGCAGGGAAACACAACCCGTGTACTTCACTTTTAGTTTCTCTGAATAAAAGGTGAAGTAACTGAGAGTATTTTCAATTATTTCACACAAACAGAATCAGTGAGACACTGGACACAGGAGGGACGTCTGTGTATTCCTGCAGCTCTCAGAGCGACGACCACATCCTTCTTCCGCCGCCGCAGGCCTCTGAGCCCTCAGCCGACCGTCGGCTCTTCCAGGAAAAAGCCCCGACCTCACAGGAAGTGGAACGTACGTCGTTTTATTAAACATATAAATACAAATTTCAGCAGAGGAAATGCACTCGAGACAAATCTGTATAAAACAGCCAGGACAGCGTGGGACAGAAGACGTCCAGCGATGAGGACAGGACCTGAATGCAGTGAAGCGTCTTAGTGTCCTCGTCTCTCTCGCAGACCTGAGGGGAGGGGCTCTTTGACGTCTCTCCGTGGACGACCCTTGAGATTTATTCAAGAACAAGAAGAGAAATTGACTAAAACAGAACAACGTGTCTGTTTGGTTCATTTCTGCTGGACGGTGTGATGTCATCACGTGCTGGACACGCCCCCCCGGCCATCCAATCCACAGGTGACTGTTTCATGAATGGAAGAGGAGAGTCTGTGGACACGCCCAAAGCCCCTCCCTTCACACAGAGGTAGGAGTGGTTGAAAATCACTGAGTGGCCTCGAAGACGGACGGACGGTGGACGCTCGTCCACATGTCTCCGGCAGGTGAACGTTTAGTTTTGTTGTCCGACTGAAATCGATCATAGGACCGGGAGGACAGAAAACTGCAGCTCAGGGACAGATGAAGTTCTGTCCTTTCTCCCAGATGTGTCCCCACAGGGACATGTCTGTCCCACAGCTTTGACGATGAAGGCAAGTTTGAGTCTCAGACTTCTGCCAGTGGACATGGTGAAGACGCAGAGGAGACTTGTCTGTCCAGAGCGTCCTCAGAAGGAGAAGAAGCACCATTGTCTTTTTGCTGAACACGCCCCCCCACCACCCTGTCACTAACCCCACCCCCACACACAAAAACAAACCCCAAACTGAACGCGTCTCCTCGTGGCCCCGCCCCCCTCATCTCTGACCGTGGAGCGCCGACACGACCGGGGCCTGCTGGGCGCCGCTGGGCTGCGACGCCGGGGGCCACATGGGAGTCTGTTGCACGTGGTAGTGGTGGTAGTGCACGTGGTGGCCGGTGGGCGACGAGGGCGGCGACGCCGCCCAGAAGGAGCCGAACCCCGACGCGGAAGAGGGGGCGGGGGGGGAGCAGGTCATGGGCCCCGAGGAGGGGCCGCCGCCGTCAGACGCCCGCAGTTTGGAGAACATGGTGATGGCGTCCGGGAAGTTTGGCGGCGTGGCGGGAGTGTTTCTGGGCGTGCACATCTGCAGGAGACACAACCACTGATCAGAAGACGAGACAGAAGGGACATTCCTCCCAGAGCGTTGAGATAAAACTGCTTCTTCAGGATTGACGCTGTCGCCCTGCAACCATGTTTTTAAACTGTGTGTGTGTGTGTGTGTCTCCTCCGCTGTGGGAGGAGTGTGTTGTAGCCTGGGGGGAGGAGGGGAGGAGCAGGGTGTGTTATTATTTTGGGTGCAGTGTGATGACATCATCAGGCTGAACATGGCTGCTGCTGCAGAGGTCATCCACAGGAGGGGGGGGGGCAGTAGTGGATATTGGTGTTTTCATTTTTGGGTGAACTATGCCTTTAAACCCTCTGGCTGAGTCCAGCAGGTCAATGGGTGCAGCCCCCGCCCCCCAGTGAAGCACTTACCATCTGGTGGTGGCCGCCGACGTTGGCCTCCTGGAAGAAGGAGCTTAGGGCCGTCTGAGGAGAGAGAGAGAGAGAGAGACGACTGTGGGTCAGTCAAACTTCAGACGGAGATCTCTGAGCAGGACACAAGTGGGCTCCTTCTGAAGCTCCTCCCACCAGGAGGTGGGGCCGAGAGAGAAATCGACGGTGGCTGAATACAAAGGGGGAGGAGCCTCCATTTCCTTTCTGTCTCTGTGTGTTAATGCAGGAATGCGGAGGCCAACGTGACACGCACGTCAAAGCGTGAAGGCTCCTCTCAGCTACTGTGTGCAGACACGGCTGTCTCCAGACAAAGGACAGAGCTGTCCTGGAGACAGCAGCTCTTTCACTTTCCCTCGCCGTCGTTTTGTTGCACAGAAAAATAAACGTCAGGCGTCTTGGTTTCACTTCTGCTGCGGATTCAAACCCAACGATGAGTCCACACGTCAAAACACACTGTCTCCTGTCCACAGTGTCCAGGTGAGACACAGGGGACAAGTTTGTGTTTACATGAGATTAAATGTCTGTCTCATGAATACATGAAACAGGTAAATAAATAAAGGAAGCCGTCTCATTGGTCCACTCCTTAGACTGACGGAGACCAGGTGATTGACAGCTGTCACTGACTCGTGATTGGACGAGCACGTGACTCCGGAACAGACTCCGGTGGCCACAAGATGGCGGCTCGCGGTCCGAGGCCGTGGCTCCACTTGTGGAGGAAGTGACCCCCGCGTCCATCTTGGCTGAGTGTGTGGAGCCATCTTAGTGTCCTCCCCGGGGACAGACACGTGAGACAGCGGACTGTTGTTGCGGCTGTCGCCGTGACGTCATCACTCGCTTCGGTTTCGACAGGCCGAGTGTAAACAAACCCGGGGCGGCCCTCGGCGCTAAGCTAACGTTAGCTTCCGGGGCGCGTGGTGGCGTGAGCGCGAAGACCCGCACGGGGCTCCGGGGCTCCGGGGCGGGGCGGCCAGGAGCCGCCGGGGTCCAGCCCCAGAGGACGGACTCACCTCGAACTGCCAGTGGGCCGCCTGCAGCAGCTGCTTCGCCTGGTCCGAGGCGCAGCCCGCGGCCAGCACGAACTGGTTGATCATCACCTGGTGCCGCAGCTCGTCCATGTTCACCGGCAGCACCTCCGCCAGGAGGAGGAGGAGGAGGAGGAGCAGGGCCCGGGGACACTGCACTGTCTCTCTGTGTCTGTCTGTGTCCTCTTCTTCTTCTGTCTCGGCATCAACACCGTCCTGCTGTCATCACCAACAACAAAGAGCAGCGGGCGCTGATTGGTCCGCTCAGACCACTACACGGCCGCTGATTGGCTCCTGAGGGGAAACACTGAAAGCTTGTTTTACTCACCGGGGACTGTCGCGATGAGTGGAGTCCAAAAGCTCCCCTCCACTGCAAGTCGACTCCGCCCCTCAGCGGTTATCCGACGCCTTTCTCCATGTCCCTCGCTCTGACGTCACGTGTTTTTACTGCCGCTGATTGGCTGCGCCCTGTGCCCGGAATATAAACAGCAGACATGTAAACACAGCGAATATTGAGCACATTGATTATTATTATTATATTTTCCAAAGAAACACAAACATACAGGTACTTATATGACTTTAATGAGAAAATAAAACTAGGACTGAAATTAATCAAACTTCGTACAATAAGTGTGTTCTGCTTCTGGTGCAACAGGAGTTCAGAGTGTTGAGTCGCTCTCAGGTGAGTGGATCATGCGACACTAATCTTCTGATGGTGTGAGCGCAGCTCAGCGTCTGTGAATAATTCAGCTCAGGCTCTTTATCCATTATGTATAGATGCAGGCTGTCGTCTGGAAGCTGCTGAACAAACGCCGAGCTCTTTTGGACATTTACGGTTTGAATGAGCTCTTTTCCACGGGCAGATCCTGTGAGTGGCTCCGCCCAGTGAAGAACAAAAGAATGGAACAGTCCAATAAAGGAAAAGATGAAGCTCCAATAATCCATGACAACATCTGACCACTCCTCCTCAACCATTTAAGCAGCGTTAACCAGGTCTGCTGCTGTTTATAGAGACCGTGTGATCTGTTTTTAAAGTGAGTTAGAAAATTAATTTAGAGACAGAATAAATGAAGATATTAGAAGAGTCGAATTAAGCCTCATTTAAAAAGATTATATTAAATATATATTTACATTTAATATATTTTATATATAATATAATCATATATTGTATATTGTAAATTAAAATATATATATTCAGTGGCGTATGGCGCCCTCTTCCGTGCAGCTATGAGAACTGCAATTTAATTCACTCGTTCATTCTTTTCACTTTAACTGTGTGTGTTCTCCTCTCAGTCGAGTCCACCATCGTCTTTAATCCCTCGGGGTCTGGGGTCCCTGATCTCGTCGCTCTGTGGGGTCACTGTGGTTGGCTGCTTCCTCTTCGACCTCTGACCTCTGCTGGAGATGAAGGGATGGGGACGGGGAGGGCCGCGATCCATCTGGGGACCCCAGAGCTGACAGAGGTTTGGACAATGAGATGATCCGGGCCTGCTCTCCCCTCTGCTCCTCACCCTGTGTGCTGATATCAGGTGTAGAAGTACTTGTACAGATCATGTATTCCACTGAAAACAAAGAATTATTTACACGGACAATCCTCCTGTTGGTACTATTAGTAGTCAGAATTTCTACAGTCTCCTAGCAAATCAAACTGTTTTTCTACAAAATAACTGGAACAGATTTTCATGTTGTGTAAATTGGTCTGGAGCTTGATCAGTCAGAGGTCAAAGGTCAAGGTCAACAGAAACCACTTTTGACAAAGACAGTGGAGCTGACGGAGCAGCGGAGGGGGCGGAGCGTCGTCAGCACGGGGAGACGTTTTATGGCTTTACAGTGTCTTTGTGAGGGGCCTCAGGAAACCACGGAGGGGCCGGACCTTTTTGTTTCCCCCGTTTTGCTCTTTACTGTCGTATGGACAAAAACTACATTCCTTCGACCCCCCCCAGTCCGAACACTGGGTCCAGCTCTGGCTCTGTCTGCGATGCCAGCACTGTTTTCATCACAGGCGGATTACTGTCCTGTGCTGCATCTGCATCCAGGGTCAAGTACTAGTACCCAAGTGTCCACCTGCCTCTGTGACGTGTCCCGCCGTCCCGCTCAGAGACAGAGCTGAGCAGCGTGCAGCGGAGGGGCCGCTGACTGCAGGGTGATTAACACGGAGCTATAGAAACCAGGAGACCAATGGAGGAGAAGGAGGCTGTTTACAGGGAGGAGGGGCGGGGGGGCGTTACTATGGTTCCTGGACAAACCTCCTGCAGACAGGTATTAAACCACCCTGACACACTGAGAGGAGCAGAGGAGGAGCAGAGGAGGTGAAGGAGCTAGAACTCCATCCAGAGGAATTCCTGATCGCTGGATCAGACCACAGAGCCACAGGCCGAGCAACTGGGTGAACTGGGACTGAACCATCTGACACAGGGTGAGTGGGAATAGCTTCACACACACACAAAAAAAAACTTTAAACGGACTAACAGATAAATTAATGACAAATCACCTGTTGATGGAGAGTTTGTGAGGTAATTATAATAATAATAATAATAATACTCTCCGGTATCTTTAATAGATGACATAAATCACTTATTAGAAACTAGACTGTGTGTAGATCAATTCCTCTGAGTTTCTGAGTCGCTCCGGTTCCAGAAAGTTCCCCTGTCCTCCTGTCCTCATGTCTCAGGTGTCTCGGGTGTCTCATGTCTTTCAAATGTCCTGACCACTGCGCAGGAGCTGCAGAATCTGCCGGCTCCGTCAGGAGGAGGCCCGTGAGGAGGCGGACATGCTGTCCCTGAGCTGCACCGACCCCTGGCCCGAGGGCTCCGTGGCGCTGGAGGAGGAGGTGGTCACCGCCGCCGCGCAGGCGGAGGAGCGGGACTCCGGCGGCGGCTCCCTGTGCCTGGACGACAGCCTGACGAGCCTCCAGTGGCTGCAGGAGTTCTCCATCCTCGGGGCCGACGAGCCGCAGACCCGGGCCCGGCCGCCGGGCCCCGCCGGCCCCGCCTCCCCGCTGGCCGCGGACCCCGCGACAATCGGGACGCCCCTGACCCCGGGGAAGCCCACGGCGGCGGCGCACAGCCGCGTGCCCGTGCTGCCCGGGATCGTGGCGCACGGGCACTGCCCCGATGACGTCGACTACAAGAGCAACGCGCACGTCAAACCGCCGTACTCGTACGCGACCCTCATCTGCATGGCGATGCAGGCGAGCACGAAGAGCAAGATCACGCTGTCCTGCATCTACCGCTGGATCACCGACAACTTCTGCTACTACCGACACGCCGACCCCACCTGGCAGGTGTGGCACGCGCACACGCACTACAGACAGAGAGAGACACTACACAGACACACACAGAGGGACAGACAGTCCCAGAGGACGTGTCGTCCCTCTGTGTGTAAACGACCCCTCAGTCCCTCCCTCCCTCCCTCGAACCCGGGGCCACAGGTTGTTCTGCTTGAGCAGGAGGAGGTGGAGGAGGTGGAGGAGGAGCAGGTGCCTCCTGGAGGCTCCAGGGATTTTCCAGAAAAGTTTAATTTTGCAGGATCAATGATTGATGCAGCGTCTGTGCACGGGTCAGATAATATTTAACAGAGGTCAGGAGGTCACAGCCGGGGGGGGGGATTAATGTTGTTGCACTCCTTATAAGTTCAGTTAAAGTTTGACCGTCCATGTCCTGACGCCGTCTTCTGTCCCCAGAACTCCATCCGCCACAACCTGTCCCTGAACAAGTGCTTCATCAAGGTGCCGCGGCAGAAGGACGAGCCGGGGAAGGGCGGCTTCTGGAGGATCGACCCCCAGTACGCCGAGCGCCTCCTGAGCGGCGCCTACAAGAAGAGGCGAATGCCCCCGGTCCAGATCAACCCCGAGCTGCAGCGCCGGCTCAGGGCCGGCCCGACGGCGCCCGCCACCGGGGGCCCCGCGGGCCCGGCCGTCGGCCTAGAGTCCCAGCGCCTCCTCCGGGAATTCGAAGAAGCGACCGGCGCCGACCAGAACTGGGACCCGCATCTGACCGAGGGCACCATGCTGGGCTCCTGGCCGGTGGTCAGAGGAAGAGGCGGGGCCAAGAGGAGACAGTCGCCGGGTTCCAGGGGAGGTCCCGCCAAGGCCCTGCGGCGCTCCAGCTCCCCGCTGCTCTCCGTGGACGAGCAGAAGGAGGTGGGGCCTCTGAAGGGGGACTTTGACTGGGACGCCCTGCTGGACTCCGCCCTCAGCGGCGAGCTGAGTTTGGACGGAGGAGAGCCCCTGAGCCCTGTCATGAAGGAGGAGGACTTGACCGTGCGGGGGACACACATCTCCCCCGTGAGCGCCCCGGCGGGGACGGCGGACGTCCACGTGCTGGTGGAGACCCAGAGGAGCAACGGCGCGTCAGACTTTGACGAGGAGACCTTTCTCGCCACGGCCTTCCTGGAGAGCCCCTGGCCCGACGAGGAGGAGCAGAGCCGCCACGACTTCCTGAGCAGCTCCGCCGTCAGCCTGGACCAGCTGTTCGACCTCGGGGACTCGTTGGACCCCAGCGGCCGCATCGACGCCCTCCTCTGAGGAGGCGCCTGACTCTGCTTCATTGTTGTTTTACAGCGAGGACAAGCAGCCGCCTGCTGGTGACACGCTCAGGACTCTTCATCAGCTAACGAGTTTGCTAACTGTCAATTAGCGACATGCTAACGTCCCCGCTAACAGGGACACACCGCCGCCACTCAGGCCAACAGAGGTACTGCAGCGTGACCTCTGACCTCTGACCTCTCCTCAGCCGCTGTGGTTGACGCATCCGACAGCCTGTTAGCTTGTTAGCTCGCTGGGCGTCTCAGTGTCCTCCTCGTCCCCCGGTTTGGACTCTGGTCAAACTCAAAGGTTCCAGAGGACGAGCTCGTCTCTGAGGGACGTTCAGCAGGACGAGAAGACATTTGCCAAATGTATGACTTTATTTAGCTGGTGTGTGTGTGTGTGTGTGTGGGGGGGGGGGGGGGGGGGGGGGGGGGGGGGGGGGGGGGGGTCAGTACTAACTCGCTTCAGTAGTTTGACTGTAGTTTTGTTCGGGAGGTGAACTCGACGTCCTCAGATGGACACTAACAGAGACGCACGAGGACGCTGAGCGGCAGGTGAATGAATACCCGACCTCCTCTGTGCCAACGCTCCGCCAGGAAACGTGCGTGTGTGTGTGAGGAGGGCGCAGCACAATAAAACCCCGATGCTTCCTGGTCGCACGCGAAACACGTCTCACGTTCCCTCTGAGACGTGTCCTCTGTCTCCCCTGTTTTTAAAAATAAAAAGCTTCAAAGCAAATCTTGTATCGTTGTCTCTGTCTCTGTTTGTCTCTGTGTCCCTGTCTCATTCATTGGCCGTCTCACAGAGCAGCTTCCTGTCCTCTAACCTGCCGTTCACGTGAAGGTGGACGGAGACTCCCGTTGTCTTCTGTCTTTGACTCTGAGATTTACGTCGTCCCCCGGCTGTGATCAGGACGGGGGGGGCGGTGTCTTCCTTTGTCTGCACTCAGTCAGACTCTTGTTCCCGGCCGTGTCCCTTGCTGGGACGGTGTGGGGTCCAACAGGGACAAGTGTCCCACAGCCCCATATATCACGTCTGTCCGCTGGGGACCATGTGACCCAGCTGCAGATTATCTGCTGATGAATGGCCGCAGTAATCACATGCAAATACCCCCCCCCCCCGACGGGGTGATGATGTGCAAGGACGAGCCTGTAACCTTAACCCCTGTGCGATGGACACCCAACGCTTGCTGTTTCCTGGACGGTGGGCCCCCCCCGTGGCCCCCCAGACTCGGCCCTCCAGCTGGGCCGCGGGGCGGGCCGGTCAGCCGAGAGGCGGCGGTAACCCGATGCAGGTATTATTCGCAGGTAACCGGAGCCCGCCGGTGAAACGCGAGCCCCCGCTGCCGGCCGCGGCCCAGAAACGCTGCCAACCGAAAGTGCTAAACGCCGGGTTTGACGGAGTGACGCCGCCGGAGAAAACATCACTTCTTCACCAGAGCTCGAGGAGACGAGAAAAACCAGACATTGAATGTGTTGTTCTGGTTCTGGTTCTGGTCCCTGGACCTGTGGACATGAGTCTGTCCTGCCGGGGGGACCGCGTCTCCGTCCCGTTGCCCCCCGACGTGGCCGGCATTCGCAGGCCGGAGCTTATCTGCAGGAGAGTGGGCCGGGAGGAGACGGGAATACGTCTTTTTTATCACACAGCTCATGAAAGGCCCGTTTCCGGGGGAACGGCTGGTACCATTGTCATGCAGGCCTGGGGGGGCTGAGGGGGGGTGGGCCCCAGATTTATTACAGCACTGGTTTTGTTAAAGTTCACCTACCTCAGAGCGGGACCCCCCCCCTCCCCCCTCTGATGGGAAACATCCAAAATAAAGTGCCCCCCCGCTCTGCGTCAGTGTGTGTGACCGAGGTGACGGAGCTGATCTGAGAACAGCTGCTGAAGACTCAGAGATCTGTCAATCACATGTTTGTAGATCATTGTACGCAGGGTGTGTTTGCATGTTTGCCTGTGTGTGTCTTTGTCAGGGGGACACAGGCGGGGGGGCGGGGGGTAATCTGACATCCATCACCGGCTCAGAGAGCAAAACACACTCGGTAACAACAGAGGAGACAAAACCCAGGGAAACATTCATTCACTACACAGGAGGAGGAGGAGGGTCCATCCCAAACCGAATGTGCAGCATGGGGGTGATGTCACGGGTCGTGCACGGAGGCCCGTGGCGTGCCGACGGCCTGGAGGAGCAGCGGCTCTGCTCCTGCAGGAGTAACGTGAGACGCAGAGGGACGGGCTGCACGCGTGTTCCTGGCGGCCACAGTTTGACCTTGGGCCGGGCAGGTCCGGGCCTGCCCGTTAATGGTGGGCGGGGCCTCACAGAGGGAAACGCCGCTCAGGACAAACAAACGCCTCGCTGCGTCTCTGTGATGATTCCTGTCTCGGCCCCCGTCCTGTCCCCACAGAGGACGCCGTCCACAGTTTCACTGGAGTTCTTTGTTTCAGAGTGCGAGCTGCGAGCTGCCGTGGCGACCACGGAGACAACACACACACACACACACTGCTCGGTGCTATCAGGGCTGCAGCTGGGCCGGAGGAGCGGCTGATTGATGACGTCACAGCGAGCTCGTCCCTCTCGGTGTCAGCTGTCAATCATGTCGATGTGAAACTTAAACAGAGAGAAGAGGACGAGCTGAAAACAAACCTTTATTCATCCTGTCGTCAAGGGGAGGACCCCCCCCCCCACACACACACACACACTTACACTTATTAAGCAAACAGAGGTGGGGGGGAGTTCCAGAATTCTCCAGAACAGCTGAGCAGGTTCAGAGTGTGTGTGTGTATTCTTAAGAATTAGCAAACAAAGGCCCTGACACCTCCACCTCACACACACACACTCTGATGTGTTTCTCATCACTCTGGTTCGGGTCACATGATTCACATGGGCGGAGCATGGTGATTGACAGCTGGCCCTGACACAGTTTGCTGCTTCATGTGTGATTTTGTCTCGTTCCTTCCACATGTGACCTTCCTGCGTGCCCTCGCGGCGCCCGTCACTCCACTTGTTTTGCAAGTCAACAGCTGAGTGCGAGCGGATTAAGGCCCCGGGCCCGTGAAGGTTCTGTGAATGGGACAAAGCTCTGGGATCAGCTGACGTCACGGTGCTCAGGAGGGGGAGGGGCTGCGAAACACACGCACGCAGACGTGTTTTCACTGTCTCAGTGTAAATGTTCAGCTCAAATAAAGAACAGCCCCCCCCCCCCTCCCTCTCATGGGTGGCCTGGTTTGGCCGCAGGACGCTGGCCTCAGATGGGCGTAGTGGTCTCCATGGGGACGAGCAGGACATGCAGAGGTATCCGACTTACTGGAAACCTGCTTTATTGTTGACTTTCAGGAATGGGGGGGGGCAGACCAACATTCATATTCACACAATATTCATTTTCCAGAAACTGACGGAGCTCAGCTGGGAGGAGTCAGACATTGCAGTACTAATACTAATCAGTACTGTAATATTTCTAACAGCTGTGAAATACTTCTCAATAATAGGAGGTATTTGTAATACTTAAACATCTGTGGGTGAAATATTTTGTCTTCAAAGAAAAACAGAAAATCAAAGAGGGGGGCGGGGGGGTCACGTGTTCACTGGTCAAGCGTTGAGGTCCGGCGCCACCTGCTGGTGAGTTCTTGTTTATTTACAGGAAGTTTCCTCTGCTCCTGACGTACTCGGTATCTTTATTACTATCAAGACGGTAACTGTTCATAGTAGTACTGGTAGTGTTGAGCAGTACTTTATAATCTGTCTGCCTGTCGATCAGCTGACCCGCAGTTCCGTCACGTGACTTCTTCCACATCCTGTTTGTGTTGCACAGACTCAGCTGATCTCTCAGGTGAGTAACCAGCTCTACTGAAGTACTGCTAGTACTACAAACGCAAAGCGTTACTTTCTGTACTGCAAATGACAAGATAGAGATTTTAGGAAAGACTGAATGCTCAGTTGCTGAACTCCGTTTAAAAAAGCGGCTCTTTAGTGCCGGTTGTGTTTGGACTTGACCGGATAGAAACGTCCTGGTGACGGGTAAAGAATTTTCAAAAGTAAAAGAACAGGCGACGTTTTGGTCGATAAATGTGCGCCGAGTTATTAACCAGATGCTCGCGGTTCTCACACTTCTCTGCTCTTTCTCTTTCGCGATTCGAAACTTTTGTCAGGGCGCATGACTTGTCAAATTAACTGTTTTCTCAAGGGAGTTTGTGGTTCGGTATTTTAACGCGGGGCTCGAAGTGTCCATGTGAGATCTGTGGTCGGAAACTAACGAGTCCAAACGAGTGGGGACAGGGAGTGTCGCAGAGGACCAGGGTCAAAGTGCTGCAGTAATAAAGACAGAGTCTCAAGGTCCACGGATGTCCATGTCCCTGTCTGTCTCTTATCTCATCTCGTCTCACCACACTGCACCAGTTAGAGCTCCTGGACTGGAAGGTCTGGTCCCACTGCAGAGACAGACAGAGACATGCCGTCCAACAGGTCTGTGTCCGACGCCCCCATCACTCAGTTCGTCAACTGCAGGATCCTGAGGGACCACCGGCTGCAGAGGTACACACACACACACACACACGACGCAGGGAGCAGAGCTGAGTGTGTGTGTGTGTGTGTGTGTGTGTGTGTGTGTGTGTGTGCAGGGAGGACCTGTGGGTGCGCGAGGGGAGGATTTTGGATCCAGAGAAGTTATTCTTTGATGAGCAGGGATACGCTGACGAGTGTGTGGACTGTGACGGCAGCATCATCACGCCGGGCTTCATCGACGTCCAGATCAATGGTACGCACGCACACACACACTCACTCTGACACTGCTCTGATTGGCTGCTGACGGTCACGTGTCCTCCACCTCCAGGAGGATACGGCATCGACTTCTCTCAGGCCTCTGATGACGTCAGCAGCAACGTGGCGTTCGTGGCGAAAAAGATCCTGGAGCACGGCGTGACGTCCTTCTGTCCCACGCTGGTCACCTCGCCGCCCTCCGTCTACCACAAGGTCTGACCTCGCTGACCTCGGATGACCTTTGGGCTCAGGTCAACTCACTCTCTGATGTGTTTCAGGTCCTACCTCAGGTCAAAGTTCACAACGGAGGACGACATGGAGCTGGAGTCCTGGGTGCGACCTTCATGCCTCCTCACGCCTCCGACGTGTGTCCTCGTGTCTCCGCCCCTGCTCAGCTGTGTGTGTGTGTGCAGGGTTCCACCTGGAGGGCCCGTTCATCAGCGTGGAGAAGAAGGGGGCGCACCCGGAGCAGTTCCTCCGCACCTTTGAGTCCGGAGGGATCGCCGACCTGATGGAGACCTACGGCGGCCTGGACGACGTCGCCATGGTAACGCTGGCTCCTGAGCTGCCGGGCAGCCAGGCGGTGGTGAGGGAGCTGTGCCAGAGGGGCATCACCGTGTCGTTAGGTGAGCGCCGCCCTCCGCGTCTAACGCGCGCGTCGGTTTCCTGGTGTTCACCGCTGTCGTCCTCGCGCAGGTCACTCGGTAGCCAACCTGTCAGAGGCCGAGGACGCCGTCCACAGCGGGGCCTCGTTCATCACCCACCTCTTCAACGCCATGCTGCCCGTGAGTCCCGCGCGGCACTCGGTGCGTTCACGTGTTGGAACCCCGTGAACAGCTGTGTTGTGGTCTTTTTGACGCAGTTCCACCACCGGGACCCGGGCATCGTGGGTCTGCTGACCAGCGACCAGGTGCCCCCGGGCAGGACCGTGTTCTACGGGATGATCGCAGACGGGATCCACACCAACCCCGCCGCCCTGCGCATCGCCCACAGAGCCCACCCCTCAGGTCAGGCGTGATGCCGTGGCGGGCGGCCGACGCCTCCTCGGGTGGTCGGGGGTGTGACCTGCTTGTGTTTCCAGGTCTGGTGCTGGTGACGGACGCCATCGCCGCCATGGGCCTGCCCCCCGGGCGTCACACCCTGGGCCAGCAGGTCATCCAGATCCAGGGGCTGCATGCTTACGTGGAAGGTCTCACTTTGTTTTCACTTCTGACGTTCTGACGCGCGAGACAGGAAGTGACGCTTCTGTCCCTCAGGCACGAAGACGCTCAGCGGGAGCATCGCCACCATGGACATGTGTGTGCGCCACTTCAAACAGGCCTCAGGTCAGCCTCGCCGCGAGCCGCTGCTGCTCTGAGGCTGAGCGTGCACTTTAAGCTGTGTGTGTGTGCACGTGCAGGCTGCAGCGTGGAAGAAGCTCTGGAGGCGGCGTCTCTTCATCCCGCTCAGCTCCTGGGCATCAGCCACAAGAAAGGAACCCTGGACTTCGGCTCGGACGCAGGTGATGCCGGCTTCAGATCATCTTCCTCCTCCTCCTCCTCCTCCTCCTCATCGTGTCTTGTGTTCCCGTCTCCACAGACCTCACGGTGCTGGACGACGCCCTGCAGGTCAGAGCCACGTACGTCTCTGGGGAGGAGGTCTGGAGGACAGGGCCGTAGGAGCCTCCAGGGGGCGCCGTGCCTCACACTCAGAGAGACTGAAGGGACTTTTCCAGCGACTTCCTGCCGTGGCGCCACCCTCTGGACGACCACTCCCCCCCCAGAGTCAGCACTTTCAGCCTGTGAGGATCTTTTATAAAGACGACGTTCTGAAGCAATAATGTTCTCTGTGTGATTTTCCATGAAACTGTTTTTGTGGTTTTATAATAAAACGTGTTTTGATTTGAGTTAAGTTTCTGCTGAAATGTAGCGAGGAGCAAAATTAGCGCAGAAAAGAAATGCCAGCGAGTTGAGTGCAGAGGATCATGGGTAACACCCAGTGCAGTAGTCAGGGCGTGTGTGTGTGATACTTCCTGCTGGCTGTCCTGTCCTGGTCCTGTCCCCTTGAGACCGGAGCTGTCCACAGAGAGGAGCGGGCAGACTTCAAAATAAAAGCAGCATGTTGAGTGCGCTAAGTTTCGTTTGAAATTTTTAACAAATATTTCATCGCATGTGGGTTTTATTTTGAAAGGGGCGACAGGAAGTGTGTGTTGTCCACTGGCTCTTGACGTGATGCTGAGGAGGAGCCATGGAGACTGTGCGAGGATGCAGAGCTCAGGAGCCTCCGTGCACGAGCACGAGCACGAGCCCGGCTGCACAAGGTAGGAGTCCTGCTGAGGAGGAGGAGGATGCCGTCCTCTCCTGTCTTCTGGTGTCCTCTCATGTCCTCTTATGTCCTGTCCTGTCCTCTCCTGTCCTCATGCTGCAGTCTGTGGGAACTTCACCAGCTGCAGACAGATTGAGGACCTTCATCCTCATCTTAAATGTATTTGTCTTCCAGCAGAGACCGGGGGACACTTTACAGACGGAGACATGTGTCTCCTGACTCAAGTTTTCCTTCCAGGCTGCAGTTAGAGATCCGGAGTCCTTGTTCAAGGACACAACTGTGGTGAGAGACGCTCGGAATCTATCCCTGAGACTCGCTGTCCATTTGTCCTGAGACAGAGGACATCAGACGTCATTTGGTTTGTTTGACATTTTATTTTTTATCGTGTGTTTTCAGCTCCAGAACCAAAACCTTTAAAGCGTCACCGAGCAGCAGCACCCCCTGCAGCCAAGCCTGGGGATTACCCATGATTCCCGGCCTCCTGAACCCGGACGTATTTATTCCTTTCTATGTTTAAAATGTTGATTCTTTTAAACAAATACTGAATATGATCCTTTTTTTCCCCTCCTGCTCTCCCAGGCCCTCTCCTGCTCCTGAGCCAGCTGCATCATGGGAAGTTCCACGTCGTCTCTCGTCGACGAGGTCGAAGGTGAAGCCGCGCCGCGGGGCGCCGCCCCTCCCCGCTCCCCCACTACGGGCTGCCTGAGGAGCAGCCAGAGCTCCTTCCTCCCCCGGCAGCTGCCCCGGGCCGGCCGGCACCGCGAGCGCAGGTGAGTCCAAGGGGGGACCGTGACCTTTGACCCCTGAATGACACGAGGAAATGATACGTTGAAATTGTTATGTGTTTAGACTGCGGCGTTTAAACCCGCCCACCAGCGCGTGATGAAGATGATGATGATGATGAATCGTTGGATAAAAAGTGAACATTATCGTGCACGTGTCCGCTCGTTAATTATTCCCATCGGCACCAGGGTGCGGTTAGCGGCCGACAGGAAGTATGGAGGCGTCGCTGCTGATTGGACGACCACAGAGACAATGACCTGTCCTGTCGTCTGTCTCCAGTTTCTCCTCGGGCTCGGTGCCGCTGCAGAGGAGCCAATGGGCGTGTGGCTGCTGTACTTTCCTGAACGCGTCCGGGGCCCCCCGCTGCTCCGTCTGCGAGGCCCCGCGGCAGACCCCCGGCGCCCGCTGGGTGTGGCCGGGGAGCGGCGGCGGGGAGGAGGAGGCGGGCTGGTCCTGCCCCCGCTGCACGCTGGCCAACTCCCCCCGCAGCCTTGCCTGCTTCCTCTGTGAGCGGCCCCGGGGCTCCTCGGGACACCAGCCGGGGCCCCAGCGCTCCAGCAGCTGCTCGGGGCCCCTGAGGACGCCGTCGACGGAGCGCGGCCCGATCTGGGAGTGTTTGAGGTGCACCCTGCAGAACACGCCCACCGCCGTGTCCTGCTCCGCCTGCGGGGGCCCGCGCAAGCTGTCCCTCCCCCAGATCCCCGCTGAGGTGCTGCTCACGCCCGAGGTCTGCGGTCAAACCGAACCCGCGGCGGCGGCGGGGGGGCTGTCCCTCTCCACGTCAGCCGGAGCGGAGCGTGTCCCTGTGGACGCAGACTCGGGCCTCGATGCGTCGTCCTCGGGTCAGAACACTCCGGTCCCCTGCAGCCGACGGGAGGTGCCACCCCCAGATGTCCCAGCACAGACCGTCTGTCCCTCGCCGTCCTCGCTGTCCGTCTCACACCTGTCCACGCAGCCCGAGCTGCTGCCGGGCCGGAGACTCAGCGTCCTCAGAGAGGAGATGTCCCCGGACGGCTCTGGGTCCTTCCCCCCCTCCGAGTGGTCCTGTCCGGCGTGCACCCTCATCAACAAGGTGCAGGCCGATCACTGCCTGGCGTGCCACACCCCCCAGAGACACGCCTCCCGGCCCCGAGCGGCCGGGTCGCCGAGGAGGAAGGAGAGCGTGCTGGGGGAGGAGCTGCGGCAGAGTGACGAGGAGGAGGCCAAGGAGCTGTGGGAGAACATCGTCCGCTTCTGCCGGGAGGTGTGTCCATCATTCAGTCAGTCAATGTCTAAGTCCCGCCCCCAGCTCAGCGCCGCGTGTTCAAACCTTCTCTGCAGAACGCCGTGACGTTTGTGGACGACAGCTTCCCTCCCAGTCCGGAGTCCGTCGGGTTCCCGACCGACGACAGCGTCCAGCATCGAGTCAAAAAGTGGCTCCGCCCACAGGAAATCAGTTGCAGCAGCGCCAGGGAGCGGGCGGTGAAGTGGTCCGTGTTTCGCACGCTCCGCCCCTCTGACATCCTGCAGGGGCTTCTGGGTAACTGCTGGTGAGGAGACATTAAGAACTGAAGGGTCCGGTTGGCTCTGGAGCTCCCGGGGTTCTGACCACGCCCCCGGGTCGTGTGTTGCAGGTTCCTGAGCGCCCTGGCGGTGCTGGCCGAGCGGCCGGAGCTGGTGGAGAAGGTGCTGGTGACGCGCTCGCTGTGCGCCGAGGGAGCCTATCAGGTGCGCCTGTGCAAGGACGGCTGCTGGACCACGGTGCTGGTGGACGACACGCTGCCGTGCGACGACACCGGGCGCCTCCTCTTCTCCCAGGTAACGCAGCCCACCCGCCTCCACGTTCGTCCTGGCGGCGCCGCGCTGAGCTCGTGTCTCCTCCAGGCCCAGAGGCGGCAGCTGTGGGTGGCGCTGATCGAAAAGGCCCTGGCCAAGCTCCACGGCTCCTACTTCGCTCTGCAGGCCGGCCGCGCCATCGAGGGCCTCGCCACGCTCACCGGGGCCCCCTGCGAGTCCCTGGCCCTGCAGGTCAGCGCCACCAACCCCAAGGAGGAGCCCGTGGACACGGACCTGATCTGGGCCAAGCTGCTGAGCTCCAAGGAGGCGGGGTGAGCGCCGCGCCTCGCAAAGCGTCCGCTCCGGTCGGACCGGGTCAAACTGTGCGTCTGTCCCCGCAGCTTCCTGATGGGGGCGTCCTGCGGGGGGGGCAACATGAAGGTGGACGACGGCCAGTACGAGTCCCTGGGTCTACGGCCCCGACACGCCTACTCCGTCCTGGACGTGCGAGACGTCGGCGCTCACAGGTGACGGAGGGTTAGAGGTCAAAGGGTCAAAGGGCTCGGCGTCTGACTCCCGCTTCCTGTTCCAGGTTGCTGCAGCTGAGGAACCCGTGGGGCCGCTTCTCCTGGACGGGCCCCTGGGCCGACCACTGGCCCAAGTGGCCCCCGCAGCTGAAGAGGGAGCTGTGCGCCCAGCGGGCCGAGGACGGGCTGTTCTGGATGGACTTCTGGGACTTCATCAGGTAGATGAGGACGGGTCACGGGTTCGACCACCTGGACGCGCCTCATCCTGCGTGTGTGTGTGTGCCTCAGGTACTTTGACTCCGTGGACATCTGTAAGATTCACTCCGACTGGCAGGAGCTCCGAGTTCCGGGGGTTTTCCCGAGGGGAGCCGGCGTCCCCGTGACGGCGGTGTCCCTCACGGTGCTGGAGCGCTCAGCTGTGGAGCTGGCTCTGTTCCAGCAGGGCAGCAGGTGAGACGTGGAGGCATCAGCTGATCAGCTGATCACAGCCCTTCGTTGGTTTGTCCTCAAACTCTGCGTCTGTCCTCCTGTCCCCAGGCGATGGGACACGGCAGACAGCCACCTGCTGGATCTGTGCGTGCTGGTGTTCCGGGCGGCCTACGGCGCCGGCTCCCTGTCGCTGGGCCGCCTGCTGGCTCACAGCCGGCGCTCGGTCAGGCGGTTTGTGGGCTGCGACGCCATGTTGGAGCCGGGCGAGTACGCCGTGCTCTGCTGCGCCTTCAACCACTGGAGCGGCGCCGAGGGGGCAGGTGAGGCGGGGGGGCGGGGGGGGGGGGGGGGGGGGGGGGGGGGGGGGGGGGGGGGGGGGGGGGGTGTCTGTTGAACGGATGACTGAACCGGACGGTGTGTTTTCAGCGGGCAGAGCCGAGCCGCCCGGGTACACCCTCGCCGTCTACAGCTCCAGGCTGGTAATGGTGGAGCAGGTGACGGCGCCCGACACGACCATCGCCGACGCCATCATCCAGCTGACGGAGACCAGAGGAGAGAGGCACGAGGTGGAGACCCAAACCCACCAGCTCCGCCCAGAAGCTGATTCTGTTCAGCTCATCTGTGTGTGTGTGTGTGTTATGCTCGTCAGGGCCGGGAGGGGATGACCTGTTTCTACCTGACCCATGGGTGGGCGGGGCTCATCGTCATGGTGGAGAACAGACACCCCAGGCATCACCTGCACGTGTCATGTGACTGCAGCGACAGCTTCAACGTGGTGTCCACCCGCAGCAGCCTGAAGACCGTGGACAGCGTCCCCCCGCTGCACAGGTGCACTAACTCCGCCCACACTCAAAGGCGGACGACGGTGACGCCACGACTGACAGCGGGCTCTGCTCGTCTCCGTGTCTCTCAGGCAGGTGCTGGTGGTTCTGTCTCAGCTGGAGGGGAACGCCGGCTTCTCCATCACGCACAGACTGGCCCACCGCAAAGCCGTCCAGGCGTCCCTGGGGAACTGGAGCCCCTCCAAGGCCACGCACAGCCCGCCCCTGAGCCCGAAGACCGCCGGCCTGCACCGGCCACGCCCGCTCTGACCTGGGGACAGGTGGACGGTGCAGCTCCTCTTTTCAGCCTCCGTCTGAAACTCTGGGTTGGCCTCTGGCTCTTTAAGTCCCGCCCCCAGGCATCAGCGCTTCCTGCTCAGGGGCGGATCCACACTAGAGTCACAGAAAGACGCGGTGAGACAGTGTGGAGGACGAACAGATCAGAGTCTGACGGTGACCTCTGACCTCTATGCAAACGTTTGAAAGTTTAACGCGCAGCTCTTTGTCCTCGACAAAAAGATCATTTATATTTTACTATTTTCTCTAAATGTTAATATCATTTATCCACAATGTTCAAAATAAACCAAACATCTTTTAATTTTCTGTAATAAAGCTTTCAAAATAAAAGCAGAGCTTCCTGTCTGCAGCTGATGACATCACACGCCCAAAACATCTGTTAGCCTCACAGCTAAATGATGAAGAGATGCATTGTGGGAGAGCGTTTCCTTTAGTTTGGGATCTTTTATTTGGTCTGAGACAGAAACGGGCTCATTCTGTTTCTGTTGCTCTGGTCAAGCTCCTCCTCCTGCTGGAATGTTTCTGGAGTTCGTCCCTGCAGTGAGACGTGGTGGCTCAGCCCAGGAAGGTGGAGATGAAGACGCTGGTGTCCAGGTTGAGGGTGGCGTGCCACCAGCGGTCAGGGAAGTACAGCACCTGACAGGAAACAGCCAGGAGGTCAACAAGGGCTCAAACCCCTCCCACCTGCTCAGAGGTCAGAGGTCAGGCGGACCGCCATCAGGTGGGCGGAGCTATACAGATCAAAGTGGATGTCCTGTCACCTCTCCCGGCCGGATGGTGCACTCCAGGGGGGCCTCGTCGCGGGGCAGGTGGGGGTAGGTGTCCGTCACCCAGGACAGGGTGGTGCGGTTGGGGTGGAAGTGAGGAGCCTTGTCGGGCGGGTAGAGGAACCAGCGCTGCGAGGGTTACAAAGAGAATCAAGGTCAGCCACTGGGCACCACAGGGAGGGGGCGGGGGGGCGGGGTTTCACCTTTCGTCCATAGATGACCTCAGAGTAACCAGGGCCGTGCCAGTGGAAGGGGACTCCTGTCCCAGGGCCTGAGCACAAAGACACGTTAAAGTCTGAAGCTTCGTGTTGTGTGTGTGTGTGTGTGTGGGGGGGGGGGGGGGGGGGGGGGCGACAAAAAAAAAAAAAGGACGGGGGGGGGGGGGGGGGGGGGGGGGGGGGGGGGGTCATCAAGCAAACAAACCTGCGATGCCGAAGCTGAATGCCCCCCTGGCGTGAGGCAGGACGTAGGGCGGAGACTGGTAGTGATCGAACAGACTCTGCCACTCGGTGAAGTTGTTGTCTCCAAAGAAGTACATGGTGTCTGCAGAGGACAGGAGAGGACAGGTCCCGTCCAGAACCACCTGAAGAGTCCAACAGGAAGTGAGGTTGGCCGAGGCGGCGGAGAACTCACCGCTGCCCAGGGCGTCGGGGGACTGAGGCCTCAGGAACTTGTCCACGTACTCCTGGAACGGGACGTCCACTGCAACACACGGCATGTTCGTTAGTGTCGGGCTGCCCGAGCGCGAGCGAGCGGCCAGGCCGTCGTACCTTTCCTGTAAGAGTAGGTGTTGGCCGTGCTGAGCCGCACGCTGCGGGCGCCGTACTCCCGGAGCAGAGTCGCCTTGGAGCAGAGCAGCTGGAATTTCTGAGCAGAAACACGGACACGTTCAGACGAGGAGATGTCTCAAAGGACACGCTCAGCTGTGCACGAGTCCACTCGTACCGTGTTGTCCGTCTGACCCCTCAGGACGACGGGCCGGCTGTAGGCGTATCTGCGAAGCCCAGGAGAGCGGCGTCAGTCGGCAACGCGGGATCGTCTCGCCACGCGATCGGAGGACACGCACCTGTCCATGAACTGCTGGTAGGACAGCGCTGAGCCGTCCCACACGTCGATGTTACAGGAGCCCTCGTCCTGCAGCCCGACGTCCGAGGGCGCCCACCTGAACACAAAGGTCACGCGTGGCTCCAGATACACTGAACTGGCCAATCACGTCGCTATAAATCTATAATCTATGATTATACGATCAATTATTAGCCCTGAGGATTGTGGGTAGTGTTCCTGAACCACAGCTGACCTGTGGTTTCACCGTGGATGGTTAAAATATTATGGTAAATGGAAATGAATCATTTGACCTTTGACTTCCTGTTCAGTGCTGAGTTCATAAAACCGGGATTTCCAGGTGACGATCACGTGATCCGGATGTCCGACCTGAACCCAAGCCGACAGCCCGGAACTCCGGCTCATGCCGCAGATGTCCGTGAACTCACCAGCCTCCCCCGTCATCCGGCCGCACCTGTGACGTCAGAGCCACGCACACGCTCAACAGCACGCACGCGGCCTCGCTGATCGATCGATTGATTTCCATTCAGGGATCGATCACAAGAACACGCGCGAGACGACGAGACCTCAGACGCTGACCGAGGAACCGCCCACTTCCTGTTTAAAGACCAATCACAAAGCCCCACATTTAAACGGACAACGTGCTGCGTTCAGGGAGCATGGGAGCGGCGAACCACGGGCTGAGGGGAGCTGAACCCAAGTCTGACTGGGAGACACAATCACACATGCTGAGGCTCAGCGGCTTTGACGTGGATTCAAACTTGTTGACAAACACGTATGTGGTTTCCATCGTATGCTGCTGGGCGAGGTCGGAACAGGAGAAACCGCTGTATGAGGAACTTCCTGTCCTCAGATGACGAGCAGCAGATAAATACGCGAGCCGATGAAACCGAGGAGCTGATTTGTTTTCTCGTGGAGGAGTGAAGACGTGTGCGAACGGCCCGAGTCGCAGTCGTCTAGGCGCAATCTTCTCCAGGTGACCCCGCGGCCTCTGAGTCATCAGCGTTTCTGGTTTGTCCTCATTCAGACCCCTCCCACAACCCTGGGAGTGGGCTGCAGGAGTGCTCGTGTAGATTGAAAACACGTGCACAGTGACAGAACTGAAAGAACAGGTTGAGAACACACACTGGTGTTCACATCAGTGAGGAACGGTTGGCACGTTTGTCGCTGTGGGGGCGTGGCATTGTGGATGGGAAGCACTAATAGCCTTACCTGATGGGAGGAGCCACACCCTGCCGGTCCGGCACACCTGGCCCAGCTGCTGCGTCTGTTGCCACACACACTGACAGACGCCATGGAGCTGAAGGTGTTCGCCGGTGCCGCGCTGCTGCTGCTCTTCGTGGTCTCAGGTGGGTTCTGCGGAAGGTTCTGACTCGTCTTCGCTGGCTCCTGTGTAGAAACTCGCTCACGGCTTCATGACGGAGAATCAGACACTCGTTAAACCTGGTGACCTCAGGTGTGGAGGGCTGGGGCCCTGAAAGCCGGGCAGTCAGTTGGCTTTAGACCCAGCCAGAGGAAGGAGACGCACAGAGACGGGGCCAGGGCAACCGTGTGTTTGGTTGATGCGTTGGAGCTCGGCTCCTTAGTGACCCGGCGGAGACGACCTGCTCCTCTGGCTGTGGACATTCTCCTGCTCCGCCTGTTGGAATGTTGAACTTTGTGTGACTAACAGCTCTGACATCTTGATAAATGCGTGGTGTTTCTACCTGTGACAGCGGAATATAAAAACAAAAACGCGCAAATCCAGTTTGGCCCCTGTCGGTTGACTCAGCTGATCCCTCTGATTGGGGTTGTGTCAGGGTTCCGGTTTCACCGAGGAGCGATGCAATAACAATAATGATTTAAGTCTGAACGAGTCCACTGAGACACAGAAGTTCATTCAAACTTTATTATTTACACAAACAGCTGAACCCGGTTAGTTTCGCTCCGGGTTCGGTTCCCGGACGCTGCTGCTCTGAGGACAGGAAGTTCCTCATACTTGAGTCTGTAACTCACCTCACGCTTCTCCGAGCCAAAGGTCAACAGTGGTTTCTCCTGTTCCGACCTCACCCAGCAACATACGTGATGGAAACCACATACGTGTTTGTCAAGTCTGAGTCCTGTGTCAGAGTCGCTGGAGGAGGAGGAGCCAGTTTCAATATAAACACATTAAGTGTTGTGTCATTGTGTCTCCCACAGGAAACAAGGCACAGTTAGATGGTGAGTGTCCTCGTCCTGCTCGTCTTCTTCTGTCTCTTCTGCCACAGACATGAATGGTGTTTTAAAACACACACACACACACACAGCCGCAGTGTTGACTTGACCTTTGACTGTTCCCGCCCAGTTTGTGGCACCGCACCACTCAACACCAAGATTGTGGGCGGGGACGACGCCCCTGCAGGATCGTGGCCCTGGCAGGTGAGTCTGCACACCTCCGGGCACTTCTGCGGCGGCTCGCTCATCAACAGCCAGTGGGTCCTGACCGCCGCCCACTGCTTCCCGAGGTGAGACGCTTTACGTTCTGTCGGTTCCTCGGGCTGCTGCTCCTCTTTTCAGCCTCTGCCTCATCACAGGCGCTCACGTGTTGTCGCGTCGTCTCTCTCAGCACCAGCACGTCCGGTTTGGTGGTGTACCTCGGCCGGGACGCTCAGCAGGGCCTGAATTTAAATGAGCAGTCCCGGACAGTGTCCCAGATCATCAAGCATCCAGACTACAATCCGGACACCAACGACAACGACATCGCCCTGCTGCAGCTGACCTCCGGCGTGACCTTCACCGACTACATCAGACCTGTGTGCCTGGCGTCAGCTGGCAGCGTTTTTCCAGCTGGGACAAACTGCTGGGTCACCGGCTGGGGCAACATTAACAGTGACGGTGAGTGGGAGGGGAAGCTGCCACTGTGGCCACACTGAGCGACTCTCCCATGACCCCCCCCCCCCCCCCCCCCCCCCCCCCCCCCCCCCCTCCCCCCCGCCCCCCCCCCCCCCCCCCCTCTTCTCTGCCAGTTTCCCTCCCTTTCCCTCAGAGGCTGCAGGAGGTGGAGGTTCCCATCGTGTCCCAGAGCTCCTGTGCCTCGTCCTACTCTAGTCTGACCAACAACATGATCTGTGCCGGTCTG
The DNA here is from genome assembly GCA_016785235.1 of Pseudorhombus dupliciocellatus. Lineage (NCBI taxonomy): Eukaryota > Metazoa > Chordata > Actinopteri > Pleuronectiformes > Paralichthyidae > Pseudorhombus > Pseudorhombus dupliciocellatus. The sequence goes on along the minus strand of JAFBJW010000303.1, from coordinate 199,679 downwards.
GACGAGGGAGGGAAGGACTCCTGCCAGGTGAGTCTGCCTGCAGCGCCACACCCACACCAGCGGGGGGGGGGACTGAGGCTCACGGGCCTTTCTGCTGAAATACGTGGCGTTTACATGTGGAGCGTCTCGTGTGACCTGTCCAGGGAGATTCAGGCGGCCCCTTGGTGAGCAAAGGCCCCTCCAAGTGGGTCCAGGGGGGAGTGGTGAGCTTCGGACGGGGCTGTGCTCAACCCGACTTCCCAGGAGTCTACGCCCGCGTGTCCGAGTACGAGACCTGGATCAAAAGCCAAATCACCAGCGACCAGCCGGGCTTCGTCACGTTCACCGGCTCTGGAGCCCCCGGGACCGCTCACGTCTCCTCCCTCTCACTGTCACTGCTGCTGTCCCTCCTCCCTGTCCTGCTCCCTGTCTTCGTCCTCTCGTAGGACGCTTTTGATGTTTGTCAGGAAGATTCATGAATCGAGCCAAATGACCACAAACACGTATAAATTCCGACTTTAATTGTGTTTTACTCTGATGATCAGGTTAACTTTGAATTTGGTTAAATACAAGTTGAAGTCACTTTATCACTTTTGTGGATATTTATGATCTCACACAGTCTTTGTTGTTCTGGACTCTTTCCTCTGAAAGCCGTTCATGTCTTTTTTCTGGACATTTTAATTCTCTGTATTAATGAGCATGAATATTAAATAACTTGCACTGAAGTTTTTTGAAGTTGCACTTGTGACATAACAAGAGCGACAATGAAGGAGCATCTTTCCCTCTTTTTAATTTTGGTGTCTTTGCGTTGATTGAACTTTACCACCTTCAGCCTTTCTTTTTTTACACTGAACAGCTGTGATGTTGAACAAAGCTACTATGAAATTAATCAAAGTCTATTGACATTGACATTATGAACAAATGTGGACATGTATCAGAAACACTTTGCACAGTGGTTTATATTGGACTGGAAATGTTTAATAAATGCTTTGTTTACCTTTGTATTATTGTGGAGTTAATGGTGAATTCATTCGCCTAAACCTGATTAGTAAACCTAATGACAATGCTAATGCTTTGTTTACAAGGGTATTTAGAGGAGGAGGAGGAAAGGAGCCCAGCATCAGTACTTCATTGAGCTCTAATTTTCCATCGAGTGCTCTCGTAGAGAGGCTAACAGGAAGTGTTTTAACCCATTGGTCAATCAATAAAGTCTTTAGATCTTTCCTCCAGGCCAACACAATTATCTGGGTCACTTAATGTATGGTCTTTTATTTTTGAACGGGACCCGGACCGGAAAGACAACCGTCTATTTCCGGTCGGCGCGGCTAGTCCCGCCCCACAGTCTGAGCCATCTTGTATTTAGCAAGAACAAAAACGGAGCGAAGGGCCGCGGCAGCAGCGCCGGGATGGGCCGCAGATAGTCGCTTTGGTTCAGGCGGAGAGTCTGAAAACGCGTCGGTGCTGCGCGACAATATGATACGAGGAAAAGCCCCGCCGACAAACTGCAGCCACACCCCGCTCCACCGCTAACCGCTACCTTAGCCTCAAGCTAACACCGCTAAGCTAGCCAATTAGCTAAGGCTAGTCACCCGGGGACATTGGAGCGGCGACTGTCGGCTCCACGGTTCTTTTTCCGGTTCGGAAGCCGTTTGCCAGTTCCACAGTGGGCTCTGGATTCAGGGTGACTTCAGCGGGGATGGACCGGACGCCGTGTTGATCTCTTGCGGAGAGGAAACCCGGGCTATGAGGCTGGAGGCTCGTTAGCTCGGCTGCTAGCGGTTGTTTTTCGGTCCAGAGCGGAACCACAATAAGCCGCGGTGAGTAGCGCTACATTAGCTTAGCCGTCCGGTTAGCTGCAGCAGCTAGCTAGCCCCGTTGGCCGTTCCAGGGGTTTTCAAACTCTGGTCCGTGGACGCCCGGTGGTTCGTGGTGTGCCGCCCGAGGCCTCCGGCGACAGAGACGGTTAAAGTGTCGGAACCCTAATCTCCGGGTTCCTCTGGACATTAAAGTCCCGGGACTCTAACGCGGATCCTCCGCACACCCGGCGCACAGGCGCTCCATTGAGCCGCAGACGCGCTTTAGGGACAAGCGCTGTCTGGGGAGCTGTGAGAGATGCGAGTGTCCGTTGGACAGGGGTTCGAAACGGTCGCATCCGGTTATCAGGAGCGGCTGCATGGACACATGAACAGGACCCAGCACGTGACAGTGAGAGACACGGTGACGTTTCAGGACAGCTTTGTGCTGGTCCCGTTCCGATGGGTTAGGGCGGAGCAGACACCAGCCTCTCGTGTGTGTTTGACAACAAGGAGCTTCTTCTGTGTTAAACATCTATGAAGTCTAGTGTGTGTTCAGCCATGTGATCCCCAGAGGTCACATCAGAACTGTCTGGGCCTCAGTTTCCTTTTTTCCAGTCTGTCGCTCGGCATTTCCTCTTCTGCTTTAACTTGACCAAACCACTGAGGAAACTTGGTGAAAACCAGTGTTGTTAGAACAACCCTGGTTCTTGGAAAATGCCATAACAAGCCAGTGACTAGTCTGGTGTCCAGAAACAATCAACAGAGCTGGTGACGCATTCAAATGCATTTTAATTTCTTACTGATTTGTCATTTACAAGTGGACCTTCATTCGAGGCTCACTGCTGTTTCTGTGGCTCACACTTCTGGTTGTGAAATCTCATAGTGTACATTTGTTGAACCGGCCCCAGGTTGGATCTGACCCAGTGACATCACAGTTACACGGCGAGCGCGTGAGACTCAAAAACGTGTCTTCAGCTGCTGGCGCCGATTGAACACCGTCACGTCGTGTATAATGGGTGCTTGGTTGGCTGTGTTTTGGCATGAATCTGTCCCATCGTGTCACATGGATTTAACAGCACTTTTCAGCGCTGTGCTTTAAAAGAAAGAGTCTGTCAGAGCTGCTGCGGTCAGGCCCCGAGGCCATGTCTTTCATGGATTCACCCGCTCACATGTTCCCGCCTCTTCTCTTCGGCTGCCCCCCGAGGGTGAGCATCCACATGGGCCCGTTCCAGAGTGTTGCTGTGTTCGTCAGTGTGACTGCTTTCAGCCAGATGATTTGAAGCTCAGCTTCCTCTTTGGATTTTCATGGATTTGTTTGTACTGATCTTTCGTTTGTCAACAATCTGCCGCTTCACTCACACACTGACCACACAGCCGCTCTGAGAACGGCGTTAGTGGTGCATCATGGAAGGATATGATCCTGAGTGCTTCATCTTTATTGTGTTTTCACATGTCACAGCTCAGTCTGTTCGTAATAACTGAATCCATTCATGTTTGAATGTGCTTTTGTTAGGACCAGCTGTCATTTTGTTGGCCCTGTTCTTCGTTTGTCCTCAGCCCTCTGGTTCTGTCAGGTAAACATCCCGTGTTGTGTCAGCTTGTCGACTGCCTTCGGTCCCGCATCGATCGTCGCTGCTGTTTCGCCGTGTCACCTCTAGAATCTGTGATGCGTACAAAGTGAGGGAAGCCTGTGTAGAATTAGAGATATTTAGTTTGATGGACGCTTTCCTGGGGGGGGGGGCTGTGCAAGTGGGTCAATGAACAGCAGCATAAGAATACCATGTTCCAGCGTGTTTAACACATTAAGATGTTTTTCTGCTTGACTGAGGTGGATCGTGTCACATCCTGCTAAGACAGAACACGCCTCCAGACCACGCTCCACATTTAAATAGAAAAACAATGTTTTCGTTGATCCTGAACGTTTCTGCTCATCACAGCGGTGACTCATTGCTAACCTGCACCCCCTCCAGGCCCTGGCCATGCCCTCGAGTGCACGGGCGGGCAATCTGAAAGACCCGGAGGTGGCAGATCTCTTCTGCAAAGATGACCCCGAGAATCTATTCGCCGACCTCCGTGAGATCGGCCACGGCAGCTTTGGAGCTGTGTATTTTGTGAGTATGACACACGGACGGTTTCCCGGAGGTTGGCGTTGAGTCGACGGGAAACTCCAGTCGCAGCTGCGGTTGACACATTAACGCTGGCTCTTTGTGTCTCCACAGGCCCGAGACGTGCGCAACAATGAGGTGGTGGCCATCAAGAAAATGTCGTACAGCGGCAAGCAGACAAATGAGGTGAGCGCGCTGACCTCACTGTGCAGAATACTGAGGCATGTTCTGTTGATGTGCTCAACGTGAACGTCTGTTTGTGCAGAAATGGCAGGACATCATCAAAGAGGTGAAGTTCCTGCAGAAGCTTCGGCACCCGAACACCATCGAGTACCTGGGATGTTACCTGAAGGAGCACACGGCATGGGTGAGCGTCCTCTCCTTGAGAGTATGGTTTATCTGTCACTGTCCTCGTTGTCCCCTGCTCATGCTCCGTCTCCTCCTCAGCTGGTGATGGAGTACTGCCTGGGCTCGGCCTCAGACCTGCTGGAAGGTCAGTTCTGTTAAGGATCGAACGTCTGCGCCGTGTCTCTGCTCAGTGAGCGTGGCGCAGGTTATTTCAGGTTAAGTGCGTGTGCTGATCTGAGCTCAGGTTGAGTGGTTATCTCTGGCTTGAGCGGGTCCCAGCTGCTCACATCTGCCTGCACACGTCAACACACGCCTCCTCAGAGCTGCAGCGTATTCTTCCTGCTCGGCCGGTTTCTGCATCGCAGTTTCGCAATCATGGAGTCAACATTTTATCCCGTTGAGACGTGATTGAATTGTTGAACGTTAAATGTCAGTTTGAAGATGAATTTTGAACTGAAGCAAGAATCAAAGCATTGTCTCATCAGCCTGCTGTTGTCTGGCTCTTCTTCTTCTTCACAGTTCACAAAAAGCCACTGCAAGAAATCGAAATAGCTGCTATTACCCATGGTGCACTGCAGGGACTGGCATACCTTCACTCTCACAATATGATTCACAGGTGAAGTATTTTCCCCGCTGTCGTGCGGTCGCTGCAGAGAACGACCTGGCGGCGGTGCTCTAACGTGGCCTTATTCTTTGTCAGGGACGTGAAAGCCGGAAACATCTTGCTGACGGAGCCTGGTCAGGTCAAACTGGGCGACTTCGGCTCTGCCTCCATCGTGGCTCCGGCCAACTCCTTCGTGGGGACTCCCTACTGGTGAGTTCATCACGACACCTTCAGGGACGTTTGTGGCGCCTGCTCATTCCACCGGTTCTGATCGCTGTGTCTCGGTTGCAGGATGGCTCCAGAGGTGATCTTGGCCATGGATGAGGGTCAGTATGACGGCAAGGTGGACGTCTGGTCGCTGGGCATCACCTCCATAGAGCTAGGTACGATCCGAGGCTTCTCCAGCGATGGGCCCTGGCGGCCGGGGGCGAGGGTTTGACTCTGTGCTCTTTTCTCTCGCAGCTGAGAGGAAGCCCCCGCTGTTCAATATGAATGCTATGAGTGCCTTATACCACATCGCTCAGAATGAAAGCCCAGTCCTCCAGTCCAACCACTGGTGAGGGCCAAAGGACACCCGAATCATGAATGAGGCCGTTCTCAGAACCTCTCCCTCACTCTGTAATCTGGTGTCGTCCCACAGGTCTGATTCCTTCCGCAACTTCGTGGACTCTTGCCTGCAGAAGATTCCCCAGGACCGGCCTACCTCGGACGTGCTGCTCAATGTGAGAGCTGTCGGTTGGAGCCCGAACCCCCGTATCACCTGAGTTCTGACGCTCCTGTCGCTCCTCTCCTCTCTCCCTTCTCTAGCATCGGTTCTTGTGTCGCGAGCGTCCGCTGACCGTGATCATGGACCTGATCGCGCGAACCAAGGACGCGGTGCGGGAGTTGGACAACCTGCAGTACCGCAAGATGAAGAAGATCCTCTTCCAGGAGACCCAGCAGAACGGCCCCGTGTCTGAGGGAGGGGAGGACGAGGAGGTGAGGTTCAGTCGGGTGCCACTTTCCACCATGTAAAGTGTTCTGCTTCTGACGCTCTGTGACCTCCGGCTCGGGTGTTTCAGGAGGTGGAGCAGTACCTGTTGCGCACCGGCACCGTCAACAGCATGGAGAGCTCCCAGTCTGTCCCCAGCATGTCCATCTCGGCCAGTTCTCAGAGCAGCTCCGTCAACAGCCTGGCCGACGCCTCCGACGACAGCAGCTGTGAGATGGCCATGATGCAGGAGGGCGAGCACACGGTCACGTCCAACAGCTCCATCATTCATCGGCCCACGGTAACGAGCCGCTTGGCTCCAAGCGTCTGGTCCGTGTGCGACCGAGGGTTAAAGGTCTCTTCCTCCTCAGGGTCAGGACAACATCTATGACGACCCGTACCAGCCCGAGATGGACCAGCCCCAGGTTCCCTCAGCCGGACGCCGTCGAGCCTATTATCGCAACCGAGACCACTTTGCCACCATCAGGACCGCGTCCTTGGTGAGTTCACGTGAGCCCAGACTGTCGGGGAGCAGCTCCAGATCTTCGTCAAACGTCCGCGTGGATATCTCTGCTGCAGGTGACCCGGCAGATCCAGGAGCACGAGCAGGGCTCCGCGCTGCGGGAGCAGATGTCCGGATACAAGCGCATGAGGCGGCAGCACCAGAAGCAGCTGATGGGGCTGGAGAACAAGCTGAAGGCGGAGATGGATGAGCACCAGCTGAAGCTGGACAAGGAGCTGGAGAACCAGAGGAACAGCTTCTCCACGGAGGCTGACAAGCTGTCCAAGAAGCACCAGGCCATCCTGGAGAAAGAGGTGATGGGGAGAACCTGGGAGGGCTCATTCACTATTAGAGTCTTACAGACACTGACTGTGCACGTGTGTCCCTGTGCAGACGAAAGCAGCTCTGGCCGAGGAGAAGAAGTTCCAGCAGCACATTCAGGGTCAGCAGAAGAAGGAACTGTCCAGCTTACTGGAGTCGCAGAAACGCCAGTATCGCCAGCGCAAGGATCAGCTGAAAGAGGTAGGAGCCACTCCCACACGGCGCCTTTGTGTAGCGACCTGGGGCAGTTCGGCTCGTCACCTTTCTCCCCGTCGCTCGTCCAGGAGCTGAGCGAGAACCAGTCGACGCCGAAGCGCGAGAAGCAGGAGTGGTTGGTCCGTCAGAAGGAGTGTCTGCAGCAGATGCAGGCGGAGGAGGAGGCCAGCCTGCTGAGGAGGCAGCGGCAGTACTACGAGCTGCAGTGTCGCCAGTACAAGAGGAAGATGCTGCTGGCCCGACACAACCTGGAGCAGGACCTGCTCCGAGAGGTGAGCCCCCTCCGTCGCCTCTGCAGAGTCCGTATGTGCTGACGATAACTGACCGCCTGTCCTCCTCCGCCAGGACCTGAACAAGAAACAGACCCAGAAAGATCTGGAGTGCGCCATGTTGCTGCGGCACCACGAGTCGACGCAGGAGCTGGAGTTCCGGCAGCTGAGCTCGGTGCAGCGAACCCGGGCCGAGCTGATCCGAACGCAGCACCAGACCGAGCTCACCAACCAGATGGAGTACAACAACCGGCGCGAGCAGGAACTCCGGCAGAAACACACGGTGGAGGTCCGGCAGCAGCCCAAGAGCCTCAAGGTTCGGCCTCCCGCTTTGATCTTTGACAGATGGTTTCAGTAAATGTCACCAGATCCGGTTTCTGCAGACGAATGACCTTGTGTTTTTGGTTCCAGTCCAAAGAGCTGCAAATCAAGCGCCAGTTCCAGGAGACGTGTAAGATCCAGACCCGGCAGTACAAAGCTCTGAGGAACCACCTGCTGGAGAGCACGCCCAAGTCCGACCACAAAGCCGTCCTCAAGCGCCTCAAAGAGGAGCAGACGCGCAAGCTGGCCATCCTGGCCGAGCAGTACGACCACTCCATCAACGACATGCTGTCCACACAGGCTGTGAGTAAGGCAAGGAAACCTGCGCGCACCTTTCACATCCCAGCGTTCCGCACGGGACGTCCTGTCCCGCCCCGCTGATGCTGTCCCCGTCTGTCCCCACAGCTGCGGCTGGACGAGACCCAGGAGGCGGAGTACCAGGTGCTGCGCATGCAGCTGCAGCAGGAGCTGGAGCTGCTCAACGCGTATCAGAGCAAGATCAAGATCCACACGGACACGCAGCACGAGCGCGAGGTCAAGGACCTGGAGCAGAGGGTGTCCATCCGCCGGGCGCTGCTGGAGCAACGGGTACGAGTTTGCCGTAATAAGTCTGTTCCACCGTCTGACGTGATGTAAAAGTGTCCCGTCGTCTTCCCCAGATCGAGGAGGAGATGCTGTCGCTGCAGAACGAGCGGTCGGAGAGAATCCGGACTTTGCTGGAGCGCCAGGCGCACGAGATCGAGGCCTTCGACTCGGAGAGCATGCGGCTGGGCTTCAGCAACATGGCGCTGACCGGCATCTCCGCCGAGGCCTTCAGCCAGGGCTACCCGACCCCCAGCCCGTCCTCGGGCTCCAGCGGCTGGCCGTCGCGGCCCGTCCCGCGCTCCGGCAGCCACTGGAGCCACAGTGTGCAGAACTCAGTGTCCACTCCGTCCTGGCGCAGTCAGAACCACGGAGGAGGAGGAGGAGGAGGTTTCAGCCGTGCCGAGTCCATCACCTCCTCCCACGGCATCGGAAGGGACAGCGACATAAACAAGAGCGTGAGGGGCCACTCCTCCTCCTCCTCCTCCTCCCACCACCATCACCATCACCATCACCACCACCAGCAGCAGCAGCAGCAGCAGCAGCAGCACTACCTCCCCCAGCACTACCAGCACCACCAGAGCACGCCGCAGCTCTACCGCGACAGCCACGAGCGGGAGCCCCGAGAGCGCGAGCGTGCCAGGGAGTGGGTGGGAGGTGGGGGGCACTACTCCCATCAGTCCCAGGGCCACCACCACCTCTCCTCCCACGCCTCCTCCCAGTCCCTGGCGCTTCTTCCGCCACCGCCGCCGCCTCCCCCCATCAAGCTCTCCTCCACCTCGTCCCCCTCCTCAGCCTCCTCCTCCTCCTCTTCATCGCAAGGAGGCTACGGGGGCCTGAGCGTCAGGGGCCCCAATCTGATGGCCCTGAGGAACAGCCCCCAGCCTCTGAGGAGGACGGCCTCGGGGGGGCCCGGCAGCGGCGGGGGGAGCGACGGCGGGCTCAGCCGGAGCACGTCTGTCACCTCCCACATTTCAAACGGTTCCCACCTCTCATACTCCTGAGCCACTCGCAGCAGGAGAAGAGGTGAGATTTTCAAAGTGTATATTTTCAAATCTCCTTTCTTAAAAATTACAAAAAAAAAGAGAGAGAGAGAGAAACATTTCCCCCCCCCCATGCACAGTAACGGCAATTTAAAACAAAACGTGGCCAAAATATGAGCGGGCGTGTCAGCAGAGGAGCCCATGTTCAGGCAGGGATGCACAGTTGGTCCTGAGGTCAGAGGTCGTCAGGTTCAGGTCTGGTGTTTTTTTGGCTTCCACTCCGTCGGCCGGTGCTTTACACACCAGTGTAACTATGTAGATAACAGTCGATTGTAAACCTGCTCTCTTAGCGTGTCACATGTTTAGTGGAGGGCGGGGTCAGAGGTAACAAACACTGCCGTCTTTCTGTTAGGAGGCCGCTGCCCTTTGACCTCCGCAAAGGGCCGTCCCACAGTTGAGATTTTTAGGATTTGGTTACTTCTAATGATTTTTTTATTTTACTTTTTTGTCACTGTCAGAATAAAAGAATAACTTTTATTGCTCCTGCATCAAAACACCTCCAACAATGACGCTTCACTTTTTAAATGGCAACTGGCTTTTTAGTTTTCGTTTTCCCAGAACAGCATCGGTCTGTCACGTTTGAGCGGAGTCCAGCCTGTTGGAATACAGCTGGACACACACACATATATATATTTTTTTTCAGAAACGATTCAGTGACGACTAAGGCGTCGTCATCAAACCGTTACTGGTGTGAAAAGTCCTTGAGGTTTGATATTTTACCGTTGAAACATTTTTAGACTTTGTTATAATTGAACAGGATCAGTTGGAGGCTGCTGGAAACGGTTTTTATCGTTTCAGTATTTCCTTATTTTTTTGAGCTGCAGTGAATTAATTTGATGAGACGGTGGCGTTAGTCTCCTCATCTCACCGGAAATAAGAAAACCTCCAAAAAGTAGGAGTGTTCCTTTTCAGGAGGTCCTGCCAGTGTGAGTGTGTGAGAGAACGTGTGTGAATGTGTGTGTGCGCAGCGCTGCCAGCTTCACCTGTCTCCCCTGTATTCATCTGCATCTGTAGACAAATGAGCAACTGTACATGTGCTTGAACAGAATCCCAGACTCGGTGCATGGAGCCTGTACAGACGCATTTGTATGAAGAACATGCACACTACCTATTTATATAAATGTACGATCCTGTGGCTCACTGTCCAACCTGTACTTATATCACTGTACATAGAAGCACTAACTTCTCAGACTGTGTGTGACCATGACTTCTACAGATTTGTACTAGAAGCAGACGAATAGACGCCGTTGCGATTATTACTTCTACTGCAGGTGGAATATTTATGTTACGCTGATTTCTAAGTTTTTAAAAATGTTATTGCCATTTTTGACCACTAGGTGGGGAATGAGCGCAATGTTACTGTGATAGATCTATAAATGAAAAAATAAGAAACCCTAGTGTTTAAGGAGGACAAATGGACTACGTTTCCCAGCATTCCTGTGGAGGTCTCAGGGCGGGAGTTCTGGGCTTTGACCTTTGTTTTTTGTTTCTTTGAGCCAGTATTAAAACGTCACAGTGGAGCTGAGTTACCGACAATTTCCAGATTCTTTTACTAAGTTTGGTGCCATATTTTTATTCTTTTTATTTTATTTTTTATTGTACGTGACATTTTGCTCTTTACTGTGCGAAACCTGGAGCCCAGGAGAGTTCTGTATTAGATACAAGAAAAAAGAAATGATGACGTTTAAAAACACTCAATAAATTACAGAACAAAGTAGTTTGTGGATACTTTTATTTATTTATTTATATATTTATTTATTCGTTGTCGAATCAGACACCTCGGGTGGGGGAGGGGACTTATTAAAGGGGAGTGGGGGCGTATCGTCAAGCTCCTGAACGGAAACAGGAAACAGACGTTTCTTTAATTGTCGGCTGCGTGAGACAGCCTGTGACAAAATAACTTAAAATTGAAAAAGGATTGACTTAATAATTCATATGTAAATGTGCGAGGACATATTTCAAAACGGCAACAAAGACTTTTTAAAAGATTTAAAAGCTCTTATTGTGGAAACAGTGGCACCGGAAGTGGTCCCCCTGGTCTTCGCGGCTCCACGGAAGTTCTCGCTGGCAGAGGAACGTTGTCTCTGTCTGTCCTCAGGATCCAGTGAGTCCAGGCAGGTCGAGTCCCAGCGCCCGGAGCCGCAGACATGGCGCAGGAGAACATTTTCCTCTTCGTCCCCAATTTAATCGGTGAGTTCCGCGCCCGATTAGCTTAGCATTAGCATCGCACGGCAGCCGCGACGGAAGTGTCAAACATGGAGGACGAAGCGAAAATGTCTTTAATCTGCCCAAACTGCGAAGGTCAGAGGATTCTAGGGGGAGCGTGGTGACGTCGACTCTACGTCACTGGGTTCGTGTTTTAGTCTAAAGGTGTAAAATGTGATGTGAACAGATTTCAGAATGAATCACTCGGTTACTGAATGAGAGACGCTTGTTTTGCATCCTGTGGACCAAGAGGACAGCTGGACAGAGACGCCATCTGTCCTCATGTCCTCATGTCTCCTCTGTCCTGGTCCCTGCAGGCTACGCCCGGGTGGTGCTGGCTCTCCTGTCCTTCTACCTGATGCCCATCAGCCCGTGGCCGGCGGTCTTCTGTTACCTGCTCAGCTCCCTGCTGGACTCCTTCGACGGGCACGCTGCTCGTGCACTCAATCAGTGTGAGTGTGTGTGTGAGCGAGAGGGACAGACGCTTCTCAGTCATTTGTCCAAACAGGATTCCGTCAGCAGTGATTCTGTTTCAAACCTTTTTCAGGCACCAAGTTCGGAGCCATGTTGGACATGTTGACCGACCGCTGTGCCACCATGTGTCTGCTAGTCAACCTGTCCCTGCTCTACCCGTCCTACACCTTCCTGTTCCAGATCAGCATGTGCCTGGACATCGCCAGCCACTGGCTGCACCTGCACAGGTCCGTCCTCGCCGCAGCTGCGTGAGACAGTGCGTCCACCTCGGGCTGTCAAATTTAGTGTTCTTCCTCACTGTGTCCTCGTCCTCAGCTCGACGGTAAAGGGATCGTCCAGTCACAAGTCCATTGACCTCTCCGGGAACCCCGTCCTGAGGCTCTACTACACGTCCAAGGTCAGACCTCTGTCCTCACGCTGACCACGGGTGCTGGTCGAGCGGCTCCTGTCACTCACAGCTTTGTGTCTCCTGCAGCCGGTGCTGTTCGTCATGTGCGCCGGGAACGAGCTCTTCTTCTGCCTGCTCTATGTCCTTCATCACGTCTCAGAACCGGCCGGTAAGACCGGGTCAGGGTCGGGGCTCACAGAACTAGACATGAGCGTGTGCCTGTAACCGTGTGTGTGTGTGTGTGTGTGGCAGCGTGGCTCTACTGGCTGCAGGGACTCTGCGGGACCATCTGCCTGCTCAAGTCCGGCATCAGCGTCGTGCACCTCATCACCGCCTCCCAGAACATGGCCGCCCTGGACGCCGCCGAGCGAGAGAAGCGCCAGTGAGGGAGCGGCAGAGCGAGAGCCCGGAGTTCAACGCCACTGTTTTATTTACTCCCGTCACTGCTGTTGAGTTGTGAAGGTGACGGGACGCCAACTGATGTGAAACGTCCTCATGACCAAACATTACCACGTGATAAATTCCAGATCTGACGACACTCTACTCCTCCCTCAGAGGAGCGTCTGTTGCTTAGAAACCAACTGCTGTCTACTTCCTGTTTACATGTTGAGTGAAGGATTATTACTGATTCAGAGTAGGCAGAGCCTCTTCCATTTGTTTCACTTTTATTCTTTATTTTCTGACGTAGACCAAACACCTGACGCCACCTCTTTGGCAGCGGCGCCAAACGGAAGCTCTTTGTGTTCATGCCTAAATCTTCGCGTTGTGAGCTCTGAGGCTCCGCCCTCACAGCGAGTGTTCTCTGTTGTGGTTTTAACTTTGTTTCATCTTGTGTTGAGGTGTTGACCTTTGTTTTTCATGACGCTTCTAGAATGTGTAATTCTGTACTTGAAGTTCAGAGTTTAGGAAATACTGTTTGTAGTTCTCAAAGTATTGAAAGAGGGTTTAGCTTGAGGTGCTGTGGTTTGATTTGTGTAAAAGCAGCTTCAAAATAAAAGGATGAAAAACAGCTCTTTGTTTATCTCTGCTGGTTGTCATGGAAACCAGATGAGGGGACCTTGTTGTTTCCCCCTTAATCTGTCAAACTAATTCTTTATATTCCTCATGTACTGAATCCTGTGGTTGTGTTGATGACACGGACGAGACAAATCCAGTGTGATGATGATGATGATGGAGAGGTGTTGGTTGTTGACTCATCTGAAGATGAGCGAGCCAATCGTAAAATGTGCGGTTTTTTGAATGAGGTTTGGTGAGCGCTGCTCTTAAACACGCTGTTGCTCGAACATGGTTTGGTGAAGACTGCTCTTAAAAACGCTGTTTTTTAAACGGGGTTTGGTGAGGACTGCTCTTTAAAACGCTGTTTTTTGAACGGGGTTTGGTGTGGGCGGCTAGGGCTGCACATCCAGCTGTTGCACTTGCGCGTCGTTACCTTTAAGATGTTCGGGGATAAAAACTCGTTTCAGCCGAACTCGACACCATCTTAGCGGCGGGGACAGTTTGCTGCGTCCGGCCCTCGCGCTCCGGGTGACCGGGGAGTGTTCCCACCGAGGCACCGGCGATCCGCTCCGCGAAAGCCGAGTCGGGAAGATATACCGTCCGGGACGGTTCAGTAAATGTCGCCTTTCATTATCTGTCGGCCTACCGAGCAGCGGCGGCGGCGGCGGGGGCGAGAGGGACGCGACGAGCGGGGAGGAGGAGACGGGTCGAGCCGGAGAGGAGGGAGCCACCAGCCCATACTTTCCCTTTAAAGCGCAGAGGGACAGAGGGGGTGAAGAAGGGATAAAAAAAGAAAAGGACGAGGAGGGAGGGCGAGGGCCCGAAAAAAAGAGAAAGATGTCATCCCGTCGATTCAAGCGCCGAGGCGGAGTCACGGACCGCGGCCTCCCAACAGCGCTGTAACTCGGGGACGAGCTGTACGCAACACCGAGGCCTGGACCGAGACACCTGCGGCCTTTTCGGAGCTTTGGCAAAATAAAGGAAGGAGCCGCCGTGTCCTCCATCGTCTCCCCACCTGCTCCTCCTCCCCAGCCCCTGGTCTGCACGCCCCCACTCCCTTCAGCCATTAAAGCATGAAAGCAACATCTGCACCGCGGCGGTAATTAGCCGGAGCTAACACCACTGAGACAGGCCGCAGCTCGGAGCTTCTCCTCCCGCCCCCCGTGAGCTCCCGGCCCGGGGAGCCGCTCTCCTGCAGGATGGACACGTCCTGGAGCAACTTCCTCTTTCAGGTGAGCGCCTCCATCATGGCTCCGTCAGGTGATGGGGGTCACACAGGGGTCATGGGGGAGATGACCTTTGGTTCACTTTCCTCCAGGTGACGTCACGTGTGACCCCCCCTCACATGTTCTCTGGTAGTTTTCACTTGAAGAACACAAAGCGACTTTCAGTGTTTTTGTGAGACAGCGTGAGAGGATGAGGTCACAGTGTTTAAGATCACACCTCCTGTCAGGATGACTGACATCTCAGTGTGTTGTCGTGCAGACGCCGTCGACCCAGAGCCAGCCTGAGACGCCGCTCCAGGCGGAGCTGCTGCCCGAGCTGACGGGCTCGGCTCAGAGTCCCGCCGAACACATCGTGACCCCGCCGTCCACCGTGGACACCGCCGCCCTGAGCGAGGAGCCGCTGCCCGGTGAGAGATCTGCAGCGCTCTCAGTTTGAAGCTGCAGATGAAGTTTGATTGACAGGTGTGTGATGCTCTGCCTCTGCTGCGTCCCGTCAGTCAAACCGCTCGCCAAGCCGAGCCGCCCGGCGCACATCTGCGCCACCTGCAACAAGGAGTTCAAGAACAGCTACAACCTGCGGCGCCACCAGTCGGTGCACACGGGCATCCGGATGAAGGACCGTTCGGCCCGCGAGAAGGAGGACGGGGGGAAGGGGGCGGGCCGGGGGGAGAAGCAGACGGTTCCCCTCTCCCTCCTCCAGCTCACCCTGCCCCTGCAGCCGCCTCCCGCCCCTCCCCCGGCCGCGGACACCATCCCCCAGCCCGCTCTCCACGCCAGCCAGGAGAGCCAGCCCATCTCTGTGTCCATCGCTCCAGCAACCGTTACCATGGCAGCAGCGCCGCAGCCCATCCAGGCAGCTGTCGTGGTCGTCGGGTCCATGGAGCAGGTGGGTTCACGCACTGTTCCATTTGGCCCCGCCCCCTGAACCCACTGCTTCTTAAAATCCTGGCTTCACACACACGGTTCATTTGGACCTGTCGCCGCCTCCTCCTCCTCCACGTCCCGCTAACGCTAACGTCTCGTCCTCAGAACCCCAACCCCAACCCCAGCGCCAACCAGGTGAGGAAGAACCACGCGTGCGAGGCCTGTGGGAAGGCCTTCCGGGACGTGTACCACCTGAACCGCCACCGCCTGTCGCACTCGGACGAGAAGCCGTACTCCTGCCCCATCTGCCAGCAGCGCTTCAAGAGGAAGGACCGCATGAGCTACCACGTGCGCTCGCACCAGGGCGGCGTGGAGAAGCCCTACATCTGCCCGCACTGCGCCAAGGCCTTCTCTAGGTAGGCGCTGCTCACCTGAGTGAAGGAGGCGGAGCTTAATTGCCCAAATCTGATTGGTCCAAATGTCTGTCGTTTTCAGACCGGACCACCTCAACAGTCACGTTCGACAGGTGCACTCCACAGAGCGACCCTTCAAGTGCACGGTGAGCTCGCCACCACTGCCCTGTCTGTGCACGTGCGCGCGTGCACGTAACCATCATTGTCGTGTTTCCCCACAGACGTGCACGTCGGCGTTCGCCACGCGGGATCGTCTCCGGGCTCACCTGATCCGCCACGAGGAGAAGGTCCCGTGTCACATCTGCGGGAAGCTGCTGTCAGCCGCTTACATCACCGACCACATGAGGGTGCACAACCAATCACAGCATCACGCCTGTCACCTGTGCAACCGCAGTGAGTCCCGCCCCCTGAGTGACGGGTTGTTGGGCCGTCAGCGGCCGTCTGACCTCCGTCTGTGTTCCAGGCTTCACCACGCTCACCTACCTGCGCGTCCACGCCCAGAAGCACCACGGCCAGGAGTGGAAGGAGAGCGGCGGGGCGCGGGGCGGCTTCGGCGGGACGGGGGCCGGCGGCGTGCTGCTCTGCCAACTCTGCGGCGTGCAGTGCAAGACCACCACGCAGCTCCAGGGTCACATGGGCACGCACGCCAACCAGGGCGACCCCGGCGGGGACCAGACGAGCTCGGGCCCCGTGGGCACCACCAGCGTGGCGGTCACCGTGACCAGCGCCGCCAGCACAGTGGGACTGCTGGTAACTGACTGCTCCAGTATCGCCCCTCAGCCTCACAGCTAGCACGCTGCGGGGGCGGGGGCTGGGGGGGTGGAGGGCGGGGCTGGGGGTGGACCGGGACGTGAGGGACACACGCAGGAGGGAAGTGGAACTGCATCCACAACCAGGTGAGAGAGGACTCAGAATCTACCATTATCTCTGAGGGGGGGGTTGTGCTACATTCAAATGGGACGTTTTATTTCCTCGTTGCAGATCGTTCGGTTCCATGGAGACGCCGTGTCCCCGCCCCGCCCTGAGGACAGACCACCACCGGGACACGTGTACTTGGTTCACTTTGCTTCGCGGTTTAATATTTCCATCTGTCATCGTCTTGGATTTTCCTGGCCCTGCTCCGCCATCATGCTTTTGTAAAGTCGTTTTTTATATATTCCATGAAGTCAGTGTTTGTAACCATGAGGGGATCGACTCCGCCCCTCTAATTTATTTCTACCGTTTGTGAACGCCCCTGTGCCCTCTGCTTCTTGTTCTCTGTAGCTGTGGTGACGCTGATGCACAGCGCCCCCTGTAGTCAAAGGCAGTGAAACGCATGTGTGGACTTGATCCAGGGCACAACTGAGGGACAGACTCTCCGTCCTCTGTCGCTCCTCCTTGTTTCTTACACTTTTTCATGATGAGTGTTTTTGTTCTTTGTCGTATAAATCAAAGGGAGCACCCGGGTCCTGCCCAGCACAGAACCAGCTTTGTGATCCACATGGGTCCTGGTGGTTCACCTGGTTATCAGTGTCACTAGTTAAAGGTCTCTGCTCATGACCCGATCACGTGTGTTTGATGCTCTGACGTCACCCATGATGAATAAATGACGTGTGCGGCTCCAGGCTGAAGCGTCTCAGTGCGTGAATATAAACTGCCTCAGGGGCCCCTGGTATACTGCTGAAACCCTTCAGGGGGGATTATATGACGTCGGGGCCCGGGGCCCCTCAGGAGCTGGCCCCTGTCTGAGGCTCCTCGGGGCCGCAGCAGCCACCGACTGTTAGCTTTGTTTACAGCGGAGCCGCGACCCTCCCCCACCCGGCTCGGCAGCTCCTCCTCCACCGGCTAACCCGCTAGCAGTAGCCGCCTGCTGCAGGAAGAGCCGCCGCACAGCCGCCTCCTCTGGATTAACGTCGAATTTAACCGGACCCGGTGCACGACCCGTCCATTCCAGCCCCGGGCACCGTCTGAGTGCGACGCTCCTGCGGCGGGATGGCCAGCTAGCTGCTAGCTGCTACCGAACCGAGCAGCTCCAGGAGCCGGGGGCAGGAGCTCCGGCGACGGGCGTCTCATTCCGGGCCGTTTCCCTGCGGAACCGTCGCTGATCGAACCGGGCTCGGGTTGTAAGTGCTTCACATTAACTGGTCATCCGGTGGGTTCTGGGCCGAGTAAGTAGGTCACCGAGCGGCGCCCGTGTATGTGGGTCAGCGGTGACGGTTAGCACGAACAGCTGGTTAGCATCGAGCTAACCCCGCCGCCGGAGCCCGAACACCTCCATCGTTAACGCTCGGTGACGTCGCCGCTCCGCGTGCCGCGGATCACCTGCGGCCGGAGTGCGTGAGCTCCTCCTCGGGTTTAATGTCCGCTTCTCTCCGGCTAGCGGAGCCCGTTAGCCGCTCCGCTAACTAACCAGGTGAGCTGAGGTAACTCAGCCCGGGTTAGAGGGGGTGATCGCGGGGGGGGGGGGGGGGGGCGACGGGTTG